>CM033622.1:14732820-15289163 GCA_019453435.1 Rhinogobius similis
TCAATAGCCTGTATAAACTATATAATGAGCAAATAGTTTATTAAGAATGATTCAGACTTAGTATCCACTTAATTAATAGCCTAACCCCTTGATTAAAGGCACAGTATGTAACTTTCTGGAGGTGGAAAGTCACTTGGAAATAGAGAGTTAAACCCATTGCAGATAGGTACGTTTTATGCCATACAGTGTAATATTTTAGCTGAATTCACATTTCCATGGAAACAAGCAGGAAAAAGCTCCTTCAGGCCAAGTACCAGTCAGGTTTGTGGAGATGCAAGGCCCACTCACAGTCAAGACACAGGCTTTTATACATGTTTAGTGCAATAAAACCATCTAAAATGAAAATAGTTTTTGCTTTTTTTGCTAAAAGTTAGGTATTGAGGCTTAATCATTCTACATTAATTATGAATTAAGTCTTTGTTCATGTTTTTTTTAAATCAAAATAAGGTGTAGTTATTATTAACTGTTGCCAAAGAAACATCGAGACCTTACTTAAACCAGGACTAAACCAGGACTAAACCCAAACAATCAAAAATTAGTTTACTTAAGCAATTTTAGCAATACTCAGACTCTTCTAAGTTTAGAAAATGTTACTTATATATTTAGTTTTGCTGTATTGTTTACTTTTCTGTATAATTCATACACATTCTCTCTGTGTGATCCCCCTGGACCCCTCCGCCGCCACACTCTGAGCCTCAGACTAACAGTTCTATAATTGATCCAGGTTTGAGCCGGGACCTTTGGCCTCGCGCGGCTCACACAAAGAGCTCTGTGTTTGCGCTCGCTGATTTCAACAGGATAAAGCCACGGTATTCAGATCGTTTTCATGTAAAGGTCAATTATTCCACTGCTGTGAACAAGATTCTGTCTAGACACAAGACACACAGAGACGGGGCATTAGACTTAAATCTGGTTCAAAAATAGATAGCTTTTTACTTTTTGAGTGCAAATTCAGAGTTATACTTTCATTTAAATTGCGTTGAGAAGCAATTTTACAGTGTAAGCCTAAAAAAATGGGACTAAATCTGGACTAGATGAGGATTAAACCAGGACTAGAACAGTGTGGATGGATCCTAAAGCCGCAAAGACAGCAGCAGAGTAGAGGTGTTATTGAGGTAATTATATTAATAGTTTTTGTAATAGTTATCTGGACAATACAGACCCTAAAACACAAGTCAAAAGACGTTTTATTACAGAGACAATGAGAAAAATATATAAACAATTTTACATTTTCATCGATAGTATACTTTAGTCATAAATAATCTAGATGCCTTCAGTTACCATATTTCAACCTTTATTTGGTTAAAAATGTCATGAGTTTGAATCCCATTCCAATTTGCTGCTCTGTCCTATCCAACGATGCCTAAATATTTGTTTAAAAAAAAAAAAAAAAAAAGCCTTCTCAATGTACAACAGAAGTAAAAGTTTGATTAGTCGACTAGTAAATAATTCTTATTTGCTGCTCTAATCACCACGGATCTAAATGTTGGTGGGATTCCCCCTAATCTTTGACATGTTGCTCTTGAGCCAGTTGCTCAGTTTGACCCCTGATGGCAAATATTAAAGCTATTTGCAATTTGCCAGTCCTCAACTCTGATAAATGGCAAGGTTTGCATCAGGCAGTGTTTAGTGTTTTGAATAGTCAAGCTAATAATATTGTAGTAATGTTATACACAAACAAGCAAATAAAATAGAACCAACTTATAACTGATTTTTGTATTATTTCAGTAATAACATTTGATCAATCTCCTAAAAATACTAAAATGTGCAATGAGTGCAGTGATTTCTTCATCTTCAGCCCATAATTTCTTCCTGAAAGTCAACATCACCCTCAGCTCTGTACAGCGCTTTCTCTGTGCATCTCTGCTGTATCGCCCCTCTGTCCTGACCACATAAGTCTGAGTCTGTGCATGTCCTCAAACTCACTGACTCACCCATGTGTATGTTCCACAGAGGGGTCCCGTCGGCCCCAGAGGTCCCCCGGGGCCCCCAGGACCGGCCGGAGTCCCTGGAGTGGACGGCGTCGATGTGAGTATCATCTCAGTGTGTTGTTTGTGAATGTGTTTGAGCTGAGTCCTGAGTTCACACAAAAGCCATGTTTCGACTGGTTCACTTTGGAGCAGATCGATGCCGTTCAAAAGTGTCTCTACCGTTGTAATTGAACTGCACGGATCCATGCAAGCGATTCAAAAGACTGTGAGAGATCTAGCTTCCAAAGTGGTCTGACTCGCTTTGGCTTCTGGGACACTTTTGAGCAAGAAGATTGGACAAGACAGAACTCACACTTGATCTTGAACCAAACGCTGACCTGATCTTGTGATAAACCACCATATTTTCCTATGGCAACTTTATTTATTGAACTGACATGTTAGCAACCCAATTCATTCCATAAAGAGACCTTAAAATGTGGCGTAGTGGCACAAAAAAGTGAAACAAAGGCAGAAAAAGCGATAAACTGAAAGTAGTTTCCTGTTTACTCTCACAGCGCCACAAACTTCAAATAACTAAACGTTTTATTGCGAATCACTGCGATCGTCCTCATGATTAAAAAATATAATTCAAGTATGATTTAGATTTAATTTACAAAGAGTTTCATGGATAAAACCGTTCCAAAGCGATCTAAAGTGAATCAGTCTGGGGTACCAAGGTCAGTCGAAACACGACTTATTTCGCCCCGCCCACTTTTGTCTCTTTTTGTCACAGACTCGCGCTCCTGTAGTAAACGTACCTCTGGTTTGGTGGGAACTTCAGTCACTCAAGTAGCAAACGAGGAAAAAGTCTTACCCCTTAAACATTATATAAAGTAGATTGATTTGTGTAAACTGTTTAATGTTCATGTGCACCAATTTCCTGGGCGTCCTGAAAACGGCTTTTTAGTCCGTGTAGAACTTATTTTCTGTTGAGCTCGTCTGTGAACTAATACAACGGAAAAACATGGCGGCGCTCATAAGGTGAACTGGACCTGGATACCGGTTCAGCTCTAGTCCACTGATCCTGACCCAGTCCCAGTGAATGGATCTGAAAGTGGGCGGGCTTTATACACATTAACTCTGATTGGTGCCATGTTTTTCAATTGGCCCAAGTTGAGTTTCTTTCATTTATTATATATGAGAACAGCCCCCTTTAGCCCCTCACATGTCAAAAGTATTTTAAGGAAATCTGCCATTTTAGTTAATTATTGGAAAAACATTCAAAGAAAATGAAAGCGAAAGAAATAAAAGAGTAAACAGTTGAGTCACAAATATGAGGTAAGACCACAAGCCTTTAATGTCTCAAAGTTGGAGAAAATGTATCTTTAAAAGGCAACAGCAAACATACAAAGTTAGACACAACAAATAATTTATCACGCACTACTTCTATTCCTGACTTGTGTGGTTCTTCTTATATGACAGTTTGTAAATAGCTATAAGCTCAGTTACAGAATGAACGTTCCAAATATAATACTTCTGTTCCTACCCGAGAACGTCATAGTCCAAGGAAAAGGCTTTGCACACATATCCATCGAGCTTAATGCACAATCCCCAAATGAACATCAAGTTACTATTGTTGAAATCTATAACAATAAAACATTTACATTCGTTTTCATAAAATATTCTCTTATATTATAATCCTCCCTCTGAATCTTCTCTTTGCTAATGCTGGTTTCGTTTCAGGGCGACAGAGGAGTGGACTCCAAAGTCGATGGCGGACCAGTGAGTACAGTTGTGTTGAATGAATGAATGTTGATGGAGAAATCTTTATTCAAACCGCTTTGTCTTCATTTCCAGGGCCCTGACGGTGATAACGGTAAAGACGGAGCAGAGGGAGCGGCAGGACTCGCTGGAGCTGATGTAAGTGTCAACAAAAAGAGTCAAAAACACGCTGTTGCTTTTTTATTTGTCTATATTTGATCGCAAAACAGATAGGACTAAAGTATCTGCACAGTCTGTCAGCTCCAGTTACCTATTTGAGGTTCGACTACACATTTCACTAAAACGTAGTGAACATGATTATTTGTCCCTAGTTTGACAGTTTTTGTTAAGTTTACAATGTTACTTCCCGGTTGAACATGATTTGAGGTAATTCAACAACTGTTACCTAGCAACCATATTGTAAACAAGGGTAAAATCTATACAAATTACACAATAGTTAGGAATTAACAATAAATAATACCTGATAACACCTTTAGTTTGATGAATGATCGTTTAAATCGTTAGAAAATTCGTCATTTGCTGTAAATTGTCACAGTATTTTCAATGGCACGTCGCATATTGATGACATCACAGAGGGATTCAGCTCCACTGCCTTGAATTTTTAACTTTTATTTCTCAAAATTTCTTCGCAAACTGCAACTTCACAGATGTAAAACTATGATAAACATTTTCAACAGGCGCTATCCAACAAAATAAGTCATAACTAGAAAAACCGAGAACCTTCGTATAGACTTAAAGTTATCAAAAAGTTTAACGTTTACATTTAATTTTAAGATGCATTATGTAGCTTATTTGGTGGACGGTCTTTCACCTGGTTGGATGCTGAGGTTAGAGCTGCAGGAAACACGAGGCCTAGAGGAAAACCAAAGAGGAGCTTTATGGATGAAGGTAGTTTTTGTGCAAGAGAAAGCGTGCAGAAGATAATAAAGCTCCTTATAAAACATGTAGGATCTTAGCAGCCGAATTCCAGCCGTGATTCGCTGATGTTTCAACGTTTTTCTTGGCGTCTCTGCAAAAGTGAGAGGAGAGACATCGCTTTTACCTGAATGAGAGCTATTTCTGTGCAGAGACTGAAACAGGGCGAGCTTTGTGCAGATTCAACCGGGATCGTCTGTCAGAGCAGAAAGGAACCAGTGTGCCAGACCAAAGTGTTTAGGAAATGGTTAAAAATAATTATTTGGAGAACCACGCCTTGAGGTCAAAGTGAGGTCAAGGACATGGCTGCAGGAAACAAAATCGATGGTAAAAAAAAAAGCTATAAATAGTGTTGGGTTAACGACTTGGTGCATAGAAAACGTCTTGAGTTTGTGGGTTAATTTAGACCAGATAAGGACGTTCTGCGAGAACATTCACATCAAAACTGGGACTAAACCACAAGATAAACATGCACTAGATCAGAACTAAACCTGGACTAAAAAAGGACTAAACCACGTCTACATCAGGACTAACGCAGGATCAAACCAGGACATAACAAGACAGTTTTTAGGTCCTGTTAATCTGTTTGATCTGTCACAATAACAAAGTGTGATATATATGCGATATATTGCTACATCAAATGATCACGATAAATGATAATATTGAAACTACTTTATGCAACTGACAAAATAACTCTAAAGCCACAGAGTCGCTTTAAACCCTTTTCTAAATTTACAAAACATGAGCTTTAAAACATATAAAGCCGAATAAAACACTTTTGTCATTAGTTAGTATCTCTATAATTTGTCATTGATGTTACCTGTCCAGCTCTCTAAACCTCAGATGTTATTGCTCTACATAAAAAGAACCAAAAAAGTCTACTATTGCAAAGAAAATGCTGACAAAATAAATACTGAGTCCCAAAAAATATAGTTCCAGCAATTATTTATTTGAACAAAAAGTCGATATCGTAATTATCGGGACATTTGTAATAGGTTGCATTTTGGTTACAGATTTTTATGATGTCATAGTTTTAGATGTAGTGCGGGGTGAGATTAACTGTTTTTGAAAGAAATATCCAAACTTATGATCCACAACTGTTGAACTGTATCATTATTTGTTTGGATTGGCTCCACAAACTTGTCTTAAATTAATAAATTAACTTTATGTCCTTTCAATTTGCAACATTCATGTCTGGTCATGCTGCCACTACTTTCTGAAGCCGTTGTGAACAAATTATGTAACTTTGTTTATTTATTACTAACAGAGGTTTGTGCCAGTTTTGTCATATGAAAATGTAATAATTACAGAGATATAAAACCATAACCCAGGTCAAATCTACAATCTGACAGTTAAACAGCAAAATGTACCATACAAATTAACTTGTAAGCTCAGTTTCAAACTATAGTGATTCTCTAATGTTAAAATGTCATGTGAATGCAGTCTCTTAGTGGTGTTTGCATGTTCTCTCTGTGTGGTTTCTGGTTTCCCTCATCAGCTTAAAGCATGAACAGTACATTTACGAACACCGGATTTGGAGTGTTTCGCATGTTCTTACAGCAAGAAATAGGTTCAGTATCTGGGCTGAGTGGAACCTTTCAGTGTAGGGTTTTCTTGTTCTCCCTGTATGTAGATTTGTTTTCTCTGAATGCTCCACTTTGCAGATTCAGTTCAATTTCAGTTTATAGTTTGCAAAATCACAACAGCTGTCGCTTCGCAAAATTCTTGATTTTGCCAACAGAAACAGTTAGAAAATCACAAAATGAATTGGTCAATAATAGAGAAGACAATTAAGCAACATTTATTGGAAATAATCAAACTTTCCCAGAGCACACCCTGTCCTTAGATTTTCCTTTTTGATGAGGAAACCTTGAGAGAACTACTTTGCACAACAGTCTTTCAGTCTGAAAATGGAGCCCAAAGTCTGATAGTCTTGCCTCACAACGAGGAAGTAAATGGTTTGATTTTTACTTGAATCCATAAGACTTTTCAGTGTGAAGTTTTTGCAAAAAACAAAAGGCAATGGTTGTCATGATAGACACTTTTCTTATTATCATATATTTAAGACACTTGTATTGACTCATAAACAAATAACAAATGTTTATGTGACTCTTTGACGTCTTCCTACAGGGACCAGTGGGCCCTCCTGGAGACCCTGGACCAGTCGGACCACCAGGACCAAAAGTGGGTTTATTTTATTATGTTTTCATTATTCTATAACATTATTTCAATAATATATCGTGTGAGTAACTGTGTTTGGTTTAGGGGGATCCTGGAGCTCAGGGACCTGCAGGAGAACCTGTGAGTAAATACTAAATCAATTCTGCGCCTAAATACTGTATGAACAAAGTATTGTTTGTACTAGAGGTGGGATATTATAATGTTGATAATATCGTAATTGTATTTTTTGGAGATATGCAACATTAGAATATTGAGTGTTTTAATCATGTGTGTCCGAATAAAACACTTTTTTCATTAGTTAGTATTTATAATTTGTCATAGAAGTTACTTGTTTAACTCTCTAAAGCTCAAAAATAACCAAAAATGTTATTGCTATTGCCAAGAAAATGTACACACGATAAATACTGAGTCCCAAAAAATAAAGTTCCAGCTATTCTTTATTTAACAACTGGGGTAATAGGTTGTATTTATGTTGTAGATTTGTAGGATGTAATAGTTTTAGCTGTAGTATGGAGTAAGATTAACTGTTTTTGAAGAAATTTCCAAAATCAGAATGAGATCAAAATGTTTTAATCATGTGTGTTTTAATCATAGATTTATTAAAATATTTCTATCTGTAACTTTTCTTAGTTCAAACTCACCCCATTTTCCTAAAAACAACATTTTAATCTTTAACTTTGGCTCGCTTATCTTCGCTCTACCAACTCTTTCTCCGACCAGTCATCTCATGGCTCTACTGCACACTGTACAACCAGTGAATGCACCGGTACATCCTTTTAGCGGCTAAAGTCTTTACTGGTGATGAGCACCTCTGAACTCGGCCATTGACTCAAACTGGCGGCCATATTTGAAAACCGGGGCTTGGTTTTGATGCGATACAGACTCATGGGTTAACGCACCTGTAAGTCACGCAGGAACCAATGAACTCTGAAAGTGGGATGAGAATCAAGAGTCTGTATGTAACTGGAAAACAGTCGAACATTTTTATCAAGATTATTATTAGTTAAAAGGGACTATATAAAGAAAACAGCATTAAATGATTGACGCTCTGTCATTGTAATTTCTTTATTCTCTCTTGTAGGGAGTTGGCCCTGAC
This sequence comes from Rhinogobius similis, assembly GCA_019453435.1. Lineage (NCBI taxonomy): Eukaryota > Metazoa > Chordata > Actinopteri > Gobiiformes > Gobiidae > Rhinogobius > Rhinogobius similis. The sequence continues at coordinate 14,740,705 of CM033622.1, forward strand.
GGACTTGATGTAAGTATTTCTCCTGATTTACTACACTCTTTAACTTTAGCTCCCACTCTAAATGGACTAGAGCGAAAAAGTATGATGCAGCAGAGTTAGATTCAAGCTTCACTTCCAAGGATTTTATGAAATAAAGTTAGATATAGCAGCCCATAAAAATACATTGTTCTTGCTGTTGTTCTCAGGGCATTCCAGGCACAGATGGACTTCCAGGTGAACTCGGGAAAGTGGGTCCTCCTGTGAGTACATTTATACTTTTTACTGAATTATGTTTCTAAAGGAGATCACAGGCTTACACACAGAACAGTACTCAAAACAAGGCATCACTGAGAATATAATATTGCTTTGGAAGAATGAATTTATTGCTTAAAATGATGATTTTAAGCATTATTACTTTGGAAATGCTCTACTTGCACATTTTGTAAGTTTTGTAAGTAAGATTTTCTGACAGGTAACCAAATTAATACTGCAAGAATACTGTTTTATGTGAAAATTTAAAATGTATATGTAAAAAAAAAAAATTTTTCTCAGGGTGTAAGAGGAAAGAGGGGGCCAGTGGGTCTTCCAGGTCCAGCCGGGCCTCGGGTAAATGACACTCTCCAATATTCTATGTCATGAATTATCTTTGAATGCTTTTGTTAAGGCCAAACTGACTTGTGCTTGTTTCAGGGGCCTCCAGGAGTTTACCAAGGAGAGGAGCTGGTGAGTTTATCTGTCCAGGCACAACACTTATAATAATGATCCAACCAAAACTATTTTGAGTTTGCAATAAACAGCAACGATATCATTTTGACGTACTGTCTGTATGGTGACTCAGAGGACGTGACATTTGATTTGTTAAAATTTTCCTGTGGAAACACACTTAAACTTTTTACATTACATTTGCCAATCTCTAACTGTAAAAAGCAAAATGTAAAAGCTGATGTATGTGGCCTGATCCACATGAGTTCCAATCGCTTTTTTCCCAGTCCACTCCTGATTTCTTTTCTTTATTTTACATTCCTTTGTTATGTCCAATAATTTAAACAGTGTGTGTGTTGTTTAGGGCCTCCAAAATCGTATGAATTACTGCTGAAAAACTGCTCAGTTAAGTTGATTCTTGAGGTCCAAATCTATAATCAGTTCCCTGTATGACTATTAGGGATGGGACATAATAATAATAATAATCAATCAATAATAATAATTTCTCATAAGAGGAATTGTCACAAGATTGTGCACATGTGGAAAATTATTGTATTATTGCATTTGACTTGGACAAAAAAAGGTTTAAGCACTGGTCAGTGACATCTACTGAGAATCTGTAGTTTTCAAAAGGCCAAAATAATAAATTAAAAATTGCGATTCCTAATTCTGACAGAATTAGGAGTCGCAAACACTTTCAAAACACTACACACGTTACAATTGTTGTCTTGAGGAACTGTTGTGAGTGGCGCCCCCTAGTGTCTGGGCTGTTCCTTGACCTCAAACAGGCTCCTGTGTTTTTCAGTGTCCAAACGCCTGTCCCTCCGGTCTGCACGGACATGCTGGACTCCCCGGGATGAAGGTAAAAAGACAAAAAAAATATTGACTACTTACATTAAACTTCAGTGCGCTGCTTTACCTTTTTTGCATATTTTGTTTTTAGGGTCACAAAGGGGTCAAAGGTGAATCTGGTGAACCCGGAAGACAAGGACATAAGGTGAGGAAACAGAAAGCTTGTTTTGTTTTTTACGACTAATAGTGACTAGTCGACTATAAAAATAATAAACAATAATAATTGATAATTGTAATTGCGGTGAAATGTCACAATAAAGAGGCGGGGCTGGTCAGTTTTGAACAGGAAGTCAATTAACATGTTTCTATTATTAAGCCTGTTTTAACGCAATACTGCAGTTTACAATGAACAAAATGTAAAATTGTGATCTACTTATGTTACAGTTCAATACTCAGAACCCGAAAAAAAGCATAATATGTCTCCTTTAATCTGAATGGATCTGTTTTCAGGGCGTGGAGGGAGAACAAGGAGCACCCGGAGAAGTTGGATCCCAAGGATTGCCAGTAAAATATTTCTGCTCTACAGAAATGCACTGTCTACAGCCACAGCACCTGAAAAATGGTTTTGTTTTCATGTTTTTAATGAGGTTGTGTTTGTTCGCTGAGTAATTCTAGGGCCCCGGAGGACCTAAAGGATATCAAGGAATTATGGGCTCTAAAGGCGACAGTGTAAGAGACAAACTACAATGATATTTTAATTTTAATTGGACAATATGCTGAATAATAATAATACTCTACCATTATAAAAGTAGATACCTGTTTGATTAGACCTAGTTCACTTGTAAAATTGTAAGAGACATGTCTGTAACAAGATATTTCTCTTGTACTTAAATAATCTTTCTCTTTTCCAGGGGCCGAGAGGTAAATTTGGAGATCTTGGTCCTCGTGGGATTCAGGGAGCTCCAGTGAGTTTGTCTTTGCAGCCGAAATGTCCAACGTAATAAAGAATTGGTGATAGAAAAAGGACTAAAACTGTGACTTTTCAGGGAGATCCTGGTCAAAGAGGCGCCATTGGAGAGACAGGGCACATTGGAGTTTTGGTGAGTTATTTACAAGAAATCATTCATTGTGTCTTTGAGCAAAGCACTTCACTCTCTTACTTTGTGCTTATATATGAATATGAAGTGTGAGTGAGTTGTGATGCTGCAGAGTCATTTCCCAATATGAATAATTTACAGACTTTTTTGTTAAAAATTGTGTCTGTCAGTTGTAAACTTAGTTCGCCTTTCATTTAAGTCGAATAGAGTTTGTAAGGGAAGTTTAATTACTCTTTACTTATAAAATATCGTACCTGCCATAGTCAAACACATAAAATATTCTGTGTTTCCTCCGCGCTGATTTGTTTGCTCAGGTTTATTGGCAGTTAAATGCTGTGTTTTCACGAACTTTGAGATCACATTTAACTTAAAATAAACACGTTTAAAGAGTAAAAGGAATCGGTTGCAGCATACGTTGGTCACTTATAGATTTGATTTGGAGACAAATTTGGTTGTAACTCAAATTGGTAAAATACTTATTAGTTAACAAAATGGACTGTGGCTTGTTTAACTCATGATACATTTCACTCTGCTTTTTCCAAACACTAAAAGTGATCTTATGTGTTATATCAATATTCATATTTTTTTTATATAAGTGTATGTTTCTGTTTTCTGTGCAGGGCGACCGTGGTCCAGCTGGAATCAGAGGAGTTCCTGGTCCAAAAGGAGAAACAGTCAGTGTCCTGTTACATTTCATTGTGTTAAACTCCGTCTGGTGTTAAAATGTTTATTGTTGTTCATTTCTAGGGTCTTGCTGGTCCTGACGGGAGAGAAGGAATCCCTGGACTTCCTGGATCCAGGGTACACAGAACAAACAAACAGAATGTTATACAGATAGAGATTATCATTTTATTTTAAAATGTGAATGTTTTTAGGGTCTTCCAGGAAAGGATGGAGCTCCCGGAGACCCTGGACCTCAGGGACTTCCTGTATGTACAAACGCAAACACTTTACTACTTTGACACAAACCAAAGTGTTTTCCCGCTGACTTATACTATAGGTCTTAGAGGTTTGATCTGCATTCATGGCAATGCATTTTGTTGTTTTGTCTTTTGGCTCGACATCCCTGAACGTGATAATGTGGTTGATGGTTTGAAAAGTGAAAGGTGCAGATTAGCAGCAATACTTTTGTTAGTTTTGTTCAGGGCAGTTCTGGTTCAGAAGCACCTCATCAGCACCGGATTCAGAAGTGAATGAATGAAAAAAAAGCACTCATTTGTAAAGAAACTGGGTGTCTAGAAAAAGTGTCTATAAATATTGCTCTTATGATACAAACATGTACAGTAGGCTTGGTTAAATCAATCAATAATTGTTATTGTGAAAAACAATAGTGAACTCTAAGTCTAATGGATCCTAATTCCTGCAGTATCAAACTTTCTGAATGATAAAGTACAGATAATGTGAGAAAAACAAGTCTGAATTGATTTTCTTTTACTTTTTAAATTCTCATGATTATTATTTTAGAGTTAATTTGATCATATTGTTGCTCACTATTCTTCAGTTATAGTCCTTAACTATAAAACTAATGTAATAATAATCGTATAAAGTCACGGTTTTAATATATTTGAACAGTATAGGACAATTACAATTCAGGTTTGACACAGTTTGGGAACAATGTTGATGTAGATTTTGCTTTCAATGGCCAAAGCACACATTCATTGATAACCCGTTTGCACAATGATTGTTCAGCAGCTCAAGTTTATTGGATTTGTTTTGGTTTCAGGGTTTACCAGGAGCTTTTGGGGTGAAAGGAGAGACAGGACCAAAGGTATCTTGTTGTTCATAAACATTTTCAAAACAAAAATCTGTAGATAATAACAAAAACACTGTTGCTGTTTTCAGGGAGGAACAGGCGACCCAGGAGTGGCCGGTGCGATGGGATCTTCAGGGAAAGAGGTCGGTTCAACGTTAAACTCATGGGGATCTTTAAATGCATCTGTCATTTCCCAATTTGAATCATTCGCCAAATTTGAATCACACTAATCATTAGCTTGATTATATTTTTCATGTTATTTGTCAGTTGTAAATTTAGTTTCAGCTTTAGAATCATAAACATATTTGCCCTCATATCCCTCCCACCCTTTTCTTAATAAAGTTAGATACTTTATTTAGACACCTTAGATGGTAATATTGATATCTAGATAAAAAATATAGTGATAATGTTCCATAAAAAGAATAAAAATAATACCCCTAACCCTAACTCTAACATAAAAAACAGATAATTATATTGTTACAGATATCAGGGATGTCAGAATTAGACCATTAGGGACTGAAATAATACGTCTGTTATTCACTTTTAGCGTTATATAGATACTTATCTTTTTGTTTTTTTCCTCTGTCTCTTTTTTCTCCAGCACACTCACAAAATTATGACATCACTAACACCCCCGCAGCATACAACATAATTGAACCGTGCATGAGTGGATAAAAAAGTGTACATTATTTGAGATACAGTTTATCATAAATTATATACAACTACATTCAAACATATCTCTGTACAAGGGATACTAAAAACAAGTTAGAAAAGAAATGGCCTTAGTCTTTAGGACTTAGCCTTAGTTTGACAGTCATTTAAGTTAAATAGAGTTTGTTAAGAAAGTTTGTAACGTTTATTATTATTTTTTACAAAAACCCATTATCTCTGCTGTAGAACATTAAATATCACACAAAAGTCACCTCGTTGTTCCTCTGCAGTGATCTGTTTGCTCAGGTTTATTAACAGCTAAATGTTGTCTATTTACGAATGTTAAATTCATATTTAACTTAAAATAAACCTGTTTAAAGAGTAAAAGATAAAGAGTCCAGGATTTGCGCAGAGGCTTCTGGGCATGGGCAGATTTAATTGAGGAATCACAGCCTGGTTTATGGTATGGTTTCAGGGCGAGCGAGGAGAGCAGGGCGAGGTCGGGCCGCCTGGACCCAGAGGAGGACCAGTGAGTCAACATGAATCCTTTTAAAGCAAAGAATACATCAAATAAACGTACATTAACTCATTTCATTACACAATTTCAGGGTGAACGAGGAGTCCGAGGACCTGACGGGCCGATTGGATCACCAGGAGCTCGGGTAAGAGGGCTGTGTCGACTAAAGACATGCCCCACAGAGCGATCAGACAACTGAAAGGGAAAGTGGCGTGAAACTGACAAAAGCTCTCAAAACGTTTCTTCAATGAGACAGTGACAGTCTTCTGACCATAAATGTGACCCAAACTGCACTCACAAGACCACAACCACATAGGAGCTCATGCTAAAACTATTTATACACAAAGTACAAGGAACGAGTGAACGAGATTCACAACCAAATCTTCAACTCAACAAATTTTGCTTGACTAAAACACCATCGACAGATTATTCGACTAAACGACTAAAGGTTGACAGCCCTAGACACTGCAACATGGTATGGTAAACAAAAGTAGGCATGTTGGGTAAACAACAGCAGACATGGTATGTAAACAAAGGTAGACTTGGTGTGTAAACAAAGGCAGGTGTATCGGGTAAGAAAGATGGCTCAACATATAAATAAAGGTAAACACAGTCAGGTTTATCAAGTAAATACATGTAAACAAAGGCAGGGGCAATGTGTAAGGAAATGTGGATTTGTTGGGTAAATAAAGGAAGATTTAACATATAAATACATGTAAACAAGGGTGGGTTTAACAGGTAAACAAAAGTGACTGAATATCTTTGCCTTCAGTTTGCTGTTTTGTGGCTTGTTATTACAACAATAAAAGTCTGACATCCTCTTACTGTCCTCAAAATGTATTAATATATGCATAGGTTTTTTGCTGCGAAAAAGGGCAAATTTTGTAAAAATCTCAAATCAAAGGCTGTAGGCCTTTAGTCATTTAGTCAAATAACTGGTCTTGGTGGCTTTGGGTCAAATATATCATAGAGATAGCTTTGAGACGTTTTTGCTAATTTTGCTATATTTAGTTGACCAGTTGTATCACAGTGCAAGACTTTAGTCGATTAAGAATTTCTTGTTGACTACAACCAAGTTGAACCAAGCTCCTAACTATTACTGTTGACTCTTTGTCACGTTAAACATAAAAATAAAGCTGTAACCCACTTATTTTCGGTAAAATCAACCATTCTGGAATGAGTCAGGGTCAATTTGTTCTCCAAACCCAAAAATAAAAACATTACCCAAAATTCACAAAAAATGTAATGCACTATTATATGAATTCTGCCTGGACATATTTCATTACAAGTCCCTAAATCTTATTGTTAGTTAAATTATCTTTAGCTTTTAAAGATGAATTGTCAAAATCCAACAAATGCCCAATATTGTGTCAGTCCATCCCTACAGACACCGGATTTACTCCTCTTTATATTTACCAAGGAAAATTTTGAAAATCTAAAAATTAATATCTGATATTCCTCTGAGCAGAGCATGTTCCCTCTTATAATTAGAGTAAATCAGACATCAGAGGCTAGAACTACAGAGTCCCAGCTTTACTAAGAGTCCAAACTTTTTTTATACCTCGAAGGCTTCGAAAACCACTTCAGTTTGAATTGGAAGTAATTCTAGTCTAGCATTTTAAGAAAAATAGGGCCTCTTGGTACGGGGTTTTAATCAGATTCCTTGCTCTGACACTTTGCTGAATGTCCCACCCTTATTTCACGTGTACACTTGTCTTGTCTAATTAAGTCTATGGGCCCAAAAGGTGTCTGAATCCACAGATCTATCTCTCCCTCTTCCCTTTGTCAAACATAAGAATAACTGTCGAACATTTACACTGAATCCACTTGACCGATGCCAGATCCTTGTTTCAGTGTTTTGATAAACCTGCTCGGTCTCTAATCCAGCCGCGAGCAGCATGAATAGACTCTTGTTGCAGAACTTTTAGCCCAGATTTTGGGGGGTGATCGCGACAGGAAAAGTGGCCACGTGAGCCTGAAAGAGCCCTCTGTTTTTGCAGGAATGCGTTCAACTGTGCGGCAAAGTGTGGGAGATTTGAGCGCTGAGTTTGAAAAGGTGTACAAGATCCGAATGTTTTTTTCTGTGGTTTGGGAAAGACGGGGGGAGTTCAAACACGCTGCACAGTCGAGCCTCTGTTAAATGTATGAAAAGTGTATTTAAAGTCGTCTTAAATATGTGTTTTCGCAGGGGCCCAAAGGAGATCCGGGTTTTCCAGGTTTGCCAGGACCGGCCGGGTACAGAGGACAGAAAGGAGACAGAGTAAGAAATGTGGAAATGAAAGGAAAATAAAGTGGTGTCTTTAGTTCAGTGGTGTCTTTAGTTCAGTGGTGTCTTTAAGTTCAATTGTGTTACTTAAGGAGCAAAAAATGTATTCAAGTAATTACAAGTATCACAAATAAGAATCTACTTAGGTAAAATTTATGAATGTACATGTTTGTTTTACTTTTGGAGTAAAGAGTGAAATGTGGATTGAGAATATTTATTTTATCTTATTTCAAATAGTTTTGTTTCTTCTATATCAGGCTATTGGTAAGTCAAGGTAATTACATCTTCTCTCACTAGAGGAAAATGTGGTAATCTTGAAGAAATGTCCTGATTTTTTTGTCAATCAATTTCTGAATGTTTCTAGACTTTTAATATTTTTGTTTGCTCAAGGCCAAGACTCAATGCAGAATGTCGATTGTGCTAAAATATAACCCCCCAAAACCTTGCAGAAAGTATTAATTTCCAAAAATTGTAATGAAGTACAAAGTATAGACATTTGCTCTCAAATGTCGTGAAGTAAAAGTGAAAAGTACTTTTACTTTTGTACTGTGCTACTTTTCAAGACTGTTTAAGTTGTAACCATTTGATTGGCAGTTCAATCCCAGTTCTGAACATTGACTGCTGTTGTATCACTTGGCAAGACACATCATCCATCTTTATGAATGAATGTAATGAGTAATTGTTTGTTGGAAAGGCTGTTGTCAATTAATAATACTATTTTAACACAAGACAAGAAGCTCAATGGAGCTCAACAGTGACACCATTTCTGGAAGTAAATTTCCTATAGAATTTCCAATTTAAAAATATTAAAAGTTTGAAAGCTTGCTCCGGGATTCAACTCTGTGGTAACTTATAAACATAAGACCTACAGTGAGTTACTGAAACTCTATAAACCACTGAGTTAATGAAACAATTTGCAGAATTAGAAGTTTTAAATGTGTTTTTTGAACAGACACAACCACGTTATGACCATTAGTTGCCTTTATGTTTGAAATTCTTGAAAAAGTCAATGCAAAGAATGTATGGGAAACTTACTTCTGGAACTACTATGGACTTCGAAGTGGGCGGGACTGTTAAATATCATATAAGACCCATACATTATTATATTGATTATAAAAAATCTGTTTTTTGTTTTTTCTAGGGAGTAGTTGGACTTGATGGGCCAAAAGGAGAGCAGGTATGTTTAACTGAGGGAATAACCGGTCTTTTTTTTTTTTGTCTTTTTTTTTTTTTTTTTTTTTGCCTGGTCCAGTGTAAATGTTTTGCACACAACATTGAGACAGAATAATCAGGAAATATGTTTTTACGGGAAGGAATAATCAAAACCAAGAAAAATTTCTGTTGCTTTGGCAGCCAAAATGTTGTAGCCTTTTTGTTTAATTGGGTGCAACCCTTTTCTACCATCTAGTTGATCAATAAACACATTCTCCATCGTCTGTTTGAATTTACAACTTTTTAATCACTGTAATTAAAATTGACTTCAAGATTATATTTCACAAATCTTACATTACATAAACATTTGTGCAGACTGGTCTCCTCATGGGGTTAAACCTGATTCAAAGCTATTATGGAGTGATGATTTTGAGTTGAATTGGAGCCAAACTTCTGTCTGTGCTCATTACAGGGACCTCCAGGAGAAGAAGGGACGTCCGGAGACAGAGGAGACCTGGTGAGTCTTGCAAAATATGACAAATAATATGATTTATTTACAGTATACAAGATCATTTTTGTATGTCCTGTATGTCATTGGTTAACTGGCTAAGATCAAAGTCACCCCCTGAATCTCCCTTTTTTTCTTTTAGGGAGACGAAGGTGAAGAAGGAGAGAAAGGATCAGTAAGTGTCATCTGAACCAACGATTGTCCAACTAATCTAGAACCAAACCAGGACTAAAAGCTGAACCAAAACACGTTTAACATCAACAACTTTGCTATTATGTCCAATGTTTTTGTAAATAACAATAAATGAACATTACAACTGTTATTAATGTTCAAATATAGTAAAATCTATATTTGATTTGAACGTTTGCCTTCTGAAATTTGAAATACTGTTTTTTAAATCTATTTAAGCTTAGAGGAAGGAAAACTCTCGCAGATGTCTCACTCTTATTTCAGTTTATTTACTGAAATGTATCGACCGAAACGTTGCATGCAATATATTGAAATAGGAGTGAGACCTGCTGTTCTCTTACACACCTGCCGCCTACTCGAGTGTGATCTTTAAAACCACCCTGATTGGTTAATTCCACCTGTCACTCACTCAGAGGCTGGAAATGGTGAGGGAATTTGACAACATGTGTTTGTTTTCGACTCTTGAGCTGCATTAAACACATTGTACCAAACTCTCAGGCAGACAGTCTGAACCAGGACTTAAACAGGACATACTTTACCCATGTATTTATTTCTCCCACAGACTGGTCCTCCTGGAGAGACGGGAAACAAAGGCCATGAAGGCGGTCGTGGTATCCAGGGGAAAGAGGGGAAACCTGGACAGCCGGGGCCCAGAGGCATGCAGGGAGACATGGGAGTGCCAGGCATGCCCGGAGCACAGGGACCAGCGGTGAGCAGAGAAATACTGTCCAGATTATTGTTCATATTGTATTTTGAAGGCTATTTGAAACAGTGTCTGAATAACTGATTAACTATGACATAAAGTGTGTGTCTTATACAATGCTTCTGGGTTAACTGTTGTTTACATCTACTTGTTATGAATTATTCAGGGAAAAACACCCACGGACGCTCACATCAAACAAGTCTGCACGAGAGTAATGCAAGGTAAGTCCTCTGCATCCTTAAAGTCATCAGTTAATCACATCTAAAATGAACTTCGGATTCATTCCTTCGGATGATGTTCAATCAATCAGTTCAATTCAGTTGAATATTACATTTTCATAGCTTCACCCTAAATTACAACAGCAGTTGCCTCGATGGATCAATCAGACAATCAAACTTTATTTATTTATAAAACGCTTCTCATTCAAACTAGATTTAACTAGAACGAATTGCTTTAGAATCGATAAAAACAAGCCTACATGCCTTTCCACACAACCACACAACCCTCAAATACACACGCAAGTACAGTACTACCCATAATATGAACATAAGGCTGAGTACAGATGAACCAGTTGCAAAAAGCACCTTCAGAAGGGCCGTACATGTACACGTACATCCACGCAACAAGCTAGATAATAGTTTCAGGTCCAATTCCTGGAGTGTGTTCCCTGTGTTTGGGAGATCCTCTGAGCTGATCCAGTGATGTACTTGTACCTTCTCAGATCTGTTCCACTGTAATACGTGTGGAATAACTTCTATCTTAAATCAGGAAGTAGCCTGGTTCAGATTCAGGGTTAGCAAAAGAGACATGGAATTAACCAATCCGACCAATGATGCACACGGCCCTAGCTTGGCGATACAAAAAGGCTAAATTAAGTAATGAGTCTTGGGTCTGTGTTACAACATAAACAGTTTTAAAGCTTTTTTAGTGAAAAAACTCATGGTTGCCTCGAACTCCATCTTTATTTTCCAGACTCATAAAGCAAAGCGTAATACTACTATTAATTAGAAGGTAACAGATCCACAAAGTGGCCATCTGGACTTGGCTCTTTTGTCTTGAGCAGAGGTGGAAAGAGTATTAAATAATTGTTCTCAAGTCAAAGTACAGTTACATATCAATGACCCAGCTCCTCTCGCTCCACAGAGCAGCTGGCCCAATTGGCCGCCAGCCTGAGTCGCCCTGAGTCTGGGATCGCAGGTCTGCCCGGCCCCCCCGGCCCTCCAGGACCTCCAGGACCCACCGGAGAGAACGGCTTCCCGGGACACACAGGCTCCAGGGGCCTGCCCGGGCTCAAGGGGCCCCCAGGACTGCTCGGGCGCAAGGGACCTAAAGGTTCAGCACTATTTTGACATTTTAGTGGATGAAGGGAGACATGATTTGTTGGTTACAGTGATTACATTGATTGATCTTTTATGCAGGTGACCAGGGAGACCGAGGAGAACGGGGGCTCACCACCAGAGGACAGAAGGGGGCCCCAGGAGCTGCAGGACTTCCAGGTCAGAGACCGAACTCTTTGTGAAGCTGAGACTCTGTAGTTTTGCCCTTTGTAACAAGCTCTGCACAGGGGAACATGACAAGGACACATTTTCTGCTACAGTGACGTCTTTGAGCTTTTAATCATGTTCTAACAATGTTCTGTCATCAAAAACATACCTGAAGTAGCGCTCAGATGCATTCATGTTCTGTTTTCTGTTCATTAGAAAATCCTCTCCCTCCGAGTGTCAAAAACATTTCCTGCTGAATTCGACGTTTTTTTTCCGATTTTATACACATCACTTATCGAAAATCGCTGGTTGTTTAAGTCCGTAAATCATGGCCAGACTCATTCTGAGCATTTCTGCTGTCTGAAAACAATAACTGCTACTGCTAACCCGATAATAGCGTGTCATACAGTCTCTCAAAGAGACATTAGACATAACTTAATTGTGTATAACGCTTGGTGCCATCTACTGGCTGCCTACACTCAGTAAGTGGTATGGCAGACAGCAGAGAAACAAATGGTTATTTAGTGAATCATAAACTTTTTTGTTTCAAAACATGAGATGGCAAATTTAAGGTACTCAAGAGCATGTTTAAAGGCTAATAACATAATGAAAAATGCATAATATTTTTCCTTTAAATCCCGGCTAGATTTTCTTTGGTAAATATGTGCAAGAGTAAAGCTGGTGTTGGGAGATTCAGACTGAGACATGTGTTTATGTAAACATTTGTTGGGTTTTGACAACTCCTTTGCAAAGCTGAAGTTAATTTCACACAAAAAGAAAGAGCTTTAGAGACTTTTTTATAAATTAGAAAAAAAAAAGTTGAGGCGAAATGCTTATATAAGGCTTATTCATTCATTCATTCATTCATTCATTCATTTTCTACCGCTTATTCCCGTTAGGGGTCGCGGGTGACTGGAGCCTATCCCAGTGACTTTGGGCCTTAGGCGGGGCCCAAGGCCCTGGACAGTGGCCAACTCGTCGCAGGGCTGACACAGAGACAGAGACAAGGACAGACAAACCATTCACTCTCACATTCATACACTATGGACAATTTAGAGTTGTCAATTAACCTAAACCCGGAGAGAACCCACGGTAACACGGAGAGGACATGCAGACTCCACCCAGAGAGATCGTGTGATGTTAGGGTGGTTCAGAATTCGAAACCACGATGTTGGGGTGGTCTGGGATTCGAACCCACGATCTCCTTATTGAGAGGCAGAAGCTCTAGCCGCTCTGCCACCGTGCACCCCACGGCTTATTCAATCTTTGTGGCTTTTCCACATTATCGTGTTATTACCTAACCACTCAAATTCACCCTCTCTCTTTCAGGTGAGCCGGGTCGAGCGGCGTACGGCACAGACGGTCGCGATGGAGACAGAGGACCTCGAGGCGCTCCTGGTGTCGCCGGAGTCCCTGGTCCTCCCGGTCCTTCAGGCCTTCCCGGATACTGTGAACCGTCTCAGTGCACGCTGCCCGAGGTTCCATCAGGGTTCGCCACCAAAGACACAGGAACCAAGGGCCCCAGCGAAATGTGAGCGACCAGAGGAGACTGGACTTTCAAATCCACCAGGAAAAAGAACTAGCGTTTTAATATTATTGTCATTTTGGTTTCTGCACAGTTTCAAAACAGTGATGTGTGTTGAGTTTGGCAATGGAAGTAACACAGAAAACAGTTATGGAAGTGCAATTTGTTGTTTTCAGAAAGTAAATTGTAATATTTCTCTCTTTCGAATGGGGATGGCATTCCTGTATCATTAGGTTTTTTTCATGAGAAATATCAAGAAAGAAAATCCACAAACTTTATCATTCTTTAGTAACAAGTGACATAATCTTAGTGTCTAAGTTACATCTAACTTTATTGTCCCACAAAGGGAAATTTGTCTTCGTCACTATTAGGGCTGCAACTATATATTTTTTTGGTCATAAACTAGTCTGTTCTAAAGAGCTCACCCAGATAAAGCTGAAGTGAAGCCATTTGAGGCCATCCTGGTGGAGTATATTTACCACACAATCAGCAAATTACGAAGACATTTTTCCTACTCTTTGTCTCAATAAACCAGTTAAATTCTGTGTCGCTCAGAGCTGCTAAAAATGCTTTACTTTCCACCTTCATTTAGACCACAACTTGCTTAATGGTATTTTAATCAAACTTTCTAACCCTGCCATTGTATAACACGCACTATGCTTCTCTTTTCTTTGTTTCATGATTTCAGTTTGAGCAAATCTAACCAGCGCTCAAAAACACTCTTTCACTTTTCTAAGACATTTCAAGTACTTTTCTAATACATCCTCGCTCGTTTATCTATGATTTCAAGATGCTTTTTCTATTTTCTAGAACAAGACTTTAGTATTTTGTTTTGAATGTCGTTCTGTTTTGACAATTAATAAACTTAATTAAATAACTTGTAGTTCTCAGCCCATAAGCCTCTTTATGGCAGTTCCAAACCTGTATAAGTGGGATTTGTATGACCAAAAAAGGTAAAGGAAAGCAAAATATTGGAACTTTCTGCTTGCATTTCAAGAAAGGATTACTTCTGTTGCCAAAAGTGCATTGATAATGACTATTTACAACACTCCAAACCAAAAAAATGAGCAGAGCTGATAAAACCCTTAACAAAAAAGAACATTTTCAATTAACTTGCTGGCCATTACTGTGACATATGAACCAATCGTTGTTGTCTGTCTAATTGTGTTTCTGTGCGTTTATGTAAATGTGTCAATATAAAAATTACATTGCTGGTTACCATGTGTTTTTATCTGTCAAAATCCTTGTCGTATTTTTCCACTTGAACCCACTTCCTGTGACTTTCCTCTAAAGTGTAGAATTTACTGAACTGTTTGAACAATGGGCTGTGTAAAAAAACTAAAACTGTATCGCAGTTTTCTATGGAGTATTATTTATTTTCTTGAGACTGAACGTGGCAACTTCAACTTGTACAAAGGAGGAAAATAAAAATGTTTTGATAACTTCTTGCATGGTTTAATGTGGACAAGTCAAAATTAAGAAAAAATTAATGCCACTGTGATTTTTTGATGAAAGCAATATTGGATCATGTGGAAACTTTACAGTGGGCCAAGTTACAAAACTAATATAAAATGCAAAAATAAGACATGTATGTGTTATATAAAAACGTAACTTGAAATTATGTGAAACATGAAGGACTTGACTTGAACTTGTCGTTCTTTAACTTGGGACTTGACTGAGACTTGAGGCTCAAAGGCTTGAAAAGCTGCAAAATAAAAGACCTCTTAAAAGAATAAAAAGAAGAAAGAAAGAAATATTTAAATAAAAATGGGCAAAAATACAGTAATACATTTAAATTTTAAATCAGACATTGCATTACAAGCAATGTGTCCTGTCTGTTATTTGTATTTCAAATTTTAAAAATTAAAATAATTGAGAAATATTGAATTAAATAAAAAAGTATGCTCTCCCCCAATTTATACAGAAGCACTTGTATAAATCCAAAAGTTGGGCAGTGTCCTTTGGCTCCTTAATGCACTACTGTACTACTATAAAACTACTCAACCCACCCAACTAAGTCAGAATTAGAAAAAGTCTTAGTGGATTGCTGTTGCTTTCTCTGCCCATTGAAATAACGGTCCAAGCAGAGTCTTTGGGTTGGTGGACGAGTGCTAACGCTCACTGAGACAGTATACAGTACACAGACATACAAATAAGACAACATAAAGTGTACATTTTAATGATTTATTGAGATCTAATTTCTTGCCAATTGTGTTCCGTTAGACCCGGACTCAAAAACTGAATCAAACCCAAACATCATTTGTTGTTGAAGATCTGGTCCAGTTGGATTCAAATCAACTCAGAACCCTGGTCCTGAAAAAGAACCATTAGCAGACAATATTACTTGGCATACACAGATACGTTTTTATAGTCTTTCTACGGTTAGACTGAACAGGCTAATCGTTGTAGAGCATCTCCTTCACCACTTTTTCTATTTTCTATATTTTTTCAAATATAGAACATAGAACAGAACACAAAAAAATGAACAAGACCAGAGAAAGCCGAAAATAATGTCTCTGACCACAATTTAGGACACAGATTTAGCTACTTTTAATTTCTTCCATTAGACCATTGTTTGTATCATACCTTTACATGTTGTGACAACATTTGATGGTATGACAACACACAAACACTGGTCTGAAAGAAGAAATTAAAAGACCAAATGAATCTTTTCAGAGCACAGGTTTAGCGCCAACAGCAGAGGGCTTTCCACATAGACCGGAGGACAGAGCCCAGCGTGCGCTTCTCCTGCAGTGGCCGTTGCATATGTGTTTTAATGCAGTCAAGGATGTCTGACTTGTAGCTCGGGTCAAACTCGGCAACCCGGCGCACCTATTTCTTGTTACTGTTCTTGCCCAGGTCTTTGTGCACGGCACAGGCAATGGCTTTGATGCTGTCTTTGTTTGGCTTTACCTTAATATCCCACTCTGACAAATCAGAATACAAAAGCTGTAGCAGCTCCTTACCAAATTCTTCCACTTCACCTGGATTTTTGGAGCAGAGCACATAAGAGAACACCTTACACATCAGCTCAACCCAGTGTTCACTGTCCCACTGAATGTGCTGTGAAGAAAGGGCTCTGCTTGTTTCTGCTCCCTGAGGGCTCTCCAGTCCCTTGTCTGGTTTCTCGGGGTACCTCTTCTGGTCTTCTTGAGCCTGGGTTTTTGATTTCTCTGAACCTGGCGTCTTTGAGATGGTTTTAAAACCACTATCGGATCTCTGGTCCAGCGTTTTGGGTTGTGGGGTAATGCATGGTCCTTGTCGACCCTCAGTGTAGGTCCCCTGGTCTTCTTCATACTCGGTTTTTGTGGCAGGGAATTTGGAGATCAGTTTCCTAATCTGTCTCATACCGGTCTTGACTGGGTCACTCTCTTGCTGTTGTTGGAATCTAAGCCAATTGCTGATGTTCTCCACGTGGGAGTCGATCTGAGCACGAGTTAGTCTCCTGCAGCGGGTGCGGTGTCCTTTGGGGGGTGCCATGTTGTCAATGATGGCGTCTGTGAGCCGTTTGCTCAGCTCCTGGTAGTGTCCTGCGCTCAAGTCCTGGGACAGCCGTTCATACAGGTCTGGCTCGGTGTCGCCTGAGACCAGCTCCTGCAGAAGAGGAGAGGCAATCTTCATCAGCTGCTCCACAGAAATAGAGGCCCCTGTGGCTGTACATTGGCAGCACAATTGGGTCAGTGCTGTGTGGAGCATGATCTTGGCTTGGCACATGACCAAAAGAGCCCTAATTTCATGAGCGGCTGCCTTCAGTCGGGCCTTTTTGGTGTAGGACACATCCACAATGATAGACAAAATGGAGGAGGCTGCATGACGTGTGTCATTCTTAGTTCTCCTTTGCAGCTCCACCTGGACCTCACTCTCCTGCCCCTCCCTGAAAGCGTCCAGATTCTGTACCACCTGCTCCAAGATCTCGCGAGTTGCCACAGCGATATCTGTCAGATTGTGAGGTTCCCTATGCTCAATCACTGGAGTTTGGGATCTGTTGGAAGTGACAGGGTTTGGCTTGACATGATGCCTGCGTGGAGTTACGCATATGCTCAGCGCTCCTCTGACGGTGTGGTCCGTGGTCTTTGTGGGTCTCTCCTGATCTTGATGCTCTGATGTTATCTTTGAAGGGGGTGCGCTGTCTGCTTCTTCTCTCTGAACTCTCTCCAATCCCTGGTCTGGTTTTTCTGGAGACTTCCTGTCTTCAAGATTCTCCTCAGGACAGGAGGATGTGACTTTTTGTTCACAGAGCATAGCATGGACTTGACAGGATGGAGCCTGTCCAAAATGGGACTCTTTTCTTCATATTGTCACAAACTAAATCCATGCTGTAAATTATCTTATCTCATATAGTGTTTATTTTTGTTCAAAATAAAATATTTTACAATGAGGCATTTGGGTACATTTGAGATTTACACAGACAAACATTTGGTACAAGAGAGCAGAGTGTTCAGGCATGGGATGGACAACTTCAATGTATTTAGTCTCATTATGATCAACAACAACACTGCAAAAAGGAACATCTGGTTTGGTTCAAAATAACTTTGACATATCAATAAATAATGCCACGACAATATAAAATTTTAAAATTATGGGAAAAAAGAAAGCAATGAATCATTAAAGTAATTCAAAGGAAACACGTACATTTATTTTGTTTTGAGACATGTAAAGTTGAATTGTTTATTTTTGTTAAAGGGTGTACCTGATCTTTATTTACTCTAGTTAAGATAAATCCTCTTTATATAACACATCGTGTGATAGAGGCAACTTCATGGAAAAACATTGAGTTTGTAATGTATAATCTTATTATAAATGTACTTTGTTAGGAATTCAAATTAGTGCAGATGTTTTTGCCAGGGTCACCTCTTTTCAGCCAGTCAGGCACAGGTACACTTTGAATTATGGGAAAATAACCACTTGAACTTGAACTTGAACCACACATGTGATTCTCTGTTATGGAGCCATTTCAAGTGCTAAAAGCTAATTGTAAAGAGAGTTAGAGAAACTATATGGAAACAACTGCATAAGACTTTTACAGACATTGTTTTTCTGAGTCAGTAAGATTTAATTTGCTATGAAAGAAAAAAAAAATAAAGAAAACAATTATCTAAAATCCATTGGCTGAAGGAGGATTGATGGTTTGATTTTTACTGCCTTAAATCAGATCTTAATTATTTAACTTAATTAACTGGATAAAGAGATTTTATAAAACCCCAAAACGTTTATGGAAAATTGTACTACGTTTTCTGTAGTAATTTCCTTCTGCGTTGTCCTTTTACTGTTAGAAAACGTCCTGTGAAACTAGACAGTTTCAGCTGGTTCTTTACTTTATAAGCAGGACTACTCTCCTCACAGTTGTATTTTGTGAAATAATCCATAATACTTGTTTGAGCTAAATGCACCGCCAACAGATCAAGTGGCATTCGCACAGGTCGTACTGCCATGGACCGTACTGTCTATGCGTACTGCCTATAATTTTTCGCATGTGTTACGGGAGAATTAATGTTGTGGATTTCTAAAACAAGTTAAACAATAAAAATGCAGAGAGAATGAGTCTGATCAATGAGTTGATTTATTCACTGGTGCCAAAGTGAATAGTCGCCTTTCCCTGACATAGTGACCTCTCCCTGGTCGACGGAGGTACATGACAATCAGAACACATGCTTTATATACACGAGACATAGGTGGAGACATAGTTATCACATCATGAGGAGACAACATGAAACATCATTGTGAAACAAGAGCAAGGACATATGTGACTATCAATATTTATGAAAAACAACAGCTATCAGTGGTGTTTCCAGTTAAAGCCAGATTTCAAAGTGAAAGGACGTCATAAAAAGGATTAGATGCCCGTTCTCTATCTTTGTGACCGGGACTGGGAGCGAACAAAACAGGTGCTAAAGAGATGTTAAAGTTGAAGTTAACCATAGCAAGTCAGAATGAGAATACAGAACTTATAACTGCCATTACACATGTGACCTGGCTATCTTCTCCACAGCAGTCCTTCACTAATGCCTGTTTTGGAGAAGAGGAGACACAGCTGCACTCCACAAAGTACGTTTTAGCCAGCCAGACAACGTCACTACGTCTCTACCTAACCTCTGCATGCATAAATCTACATATGCCATAAAAGGTTGCATTTGTTGTCTACAGTTTTATGACGCCCTAATGTCAGATGTTGGGTGTAATTGGCCTTGCTAGAAGCTGAACTAGCTATCCAAACAGCTAAACAATGGACCCAGAAACTTCACAGACAAAAGATGTCTTCAGTGAACTTTACTGCTCTTTCCTTATTTTGTGAAACTGTGAAATAAACACATACAGAAAGTGTACATCAGTGTACTGTACCAAACAAAATGTACAACTGCTAAGTACCTATCAAATATAACAATTACAAAGAACTAGAACAGTTAGCATAGCAATTAGCGCCGTGATTAGCATATGCATTACCGTCATAATTAACATATGAATAGCACACATTAAAACGTGTTGACTGTTACAACAAAAAAGAAGTGTGTGATCATTTTCCACCATGTAATACTTACAGACAATGCTTTAACAAACACCAAAAGAGAACCCAGGAACATGAGCCACCATCTCGCATAGGCATGGTCAGAAAACAACAACTTCCTGTCTAGAGTTCTTCTTCTACTGTCATTAAAGGTGTAACTTAAAGCGACCACTAGATGGTGTATTTCAGCAAGAAATAACATGACATTAATTAACTACAATAAACATAACACTCCCCGCCTGGGATTAACTATCCCACATGTAAACAATCAGTCACTGGATCGCTCGGGGACAAGAGTAAAACCACTTCTGTTACTGGGCGAGAAAATGTCTTTTTGTTGCCTGAATGAGAAGTAGTTACTTCAACTTTCCTGACAAGTCCGTCCTTGCCTGGAAAGGTTTTGGTGACGATAGACATGGGCCACTCGTTCCTCTTCATCTGTGAGTCTTTAAGCAGAACAATGTCCCCTTCTTTGAGACTTTGTTTCTTATCTTGCCATTTGTGGCGCAACTGAAGTGTGTGGAGATACTCCCGTCTCCATTTGAACCAGAACATGTCAGCGAGACGTTGCACTCTCTTCCACTGTTCCTTCAGAAGTATTCCATTTTCAAAGTTACCTGGAGGCGGTGGTGTCGATCCTGTTTTCATGGTGAGCAGCATTGATGGTGTAAGGATGAGAGGCGACTCAGGGTCTGTGGACACAGGAACGAGAGGGCGAGCGTTCATTATGGCAGACACTTCAGCCATAAACGTTGACAACAGTTCATGTGTTAAAAGCATTCTTTTGCAGTCGTGGAACATGGAGTCGAGGATTTGCCTGGCAATTCCGATCATTCGCTCCCAGGCACCGCCCATATGGGATGCGTGAGGTGGGTTGAAGATCCATGCGCAGTTTTGTTTGTTGAGGTAACCTTCGATGTCCTTGACTAACAGATTTGATTCAGCCATTTTCAGTTCACGGAGCGCCAATAAAGTTTGTGCCGCAATCAGATCTGATTTGTTTTGCTGGGCCCCTGATTGCAAAAAGCCGCCTCAATGCGTTAATGAAACTGTCCGTACTCATTGTCTCAATCAACTCAATATGGACTGCTCTTGTTGACAGGCATGAGAACATAACAGCCCACCTTTTGGAGCTGGCCTGTCCCCCTCTTGTGCGTCGGGTAACAACATCCCATGGCCCAAACACATCGACACCCACATAGGTGAAAGGGGGTGCAACTTGCAGGCGTTCCGATGGCAAGTTACCCATTTGCTGATGTTCAGTTTTTCCACGCAATTTCCTGCAGGTGTCACACTTGAAGAGAACTGCGCTGATGCCCCTTTTTGCTCCTACAATCCAAAATCCTGCAGCTCTAATTGCACCTTCTGTGAAATGTCTCCCCTGATGTTTCACAGTCTCATGGTAGTGGTGTATTATGAGCTTACCTAAGTGGTGTTGAGCAGGAATGATCAGAGGATGTGTGATGTCAATGCCTAGTTCAGATTGTGTGATTCGGCCTCCAACTCTTAAGAGTCCATCATGGTCCAAAATCGGATGCAACTTCCACAAGCTGCTTGAGGGGGGAATCTTTGTCTCTTCTTGAATACACTTAGTTTCATCTTTGTAGTACTCACTCTGAACACTCTTCAGTATGCAAATCTTTGCTTTCGCCAACTCCTCTTCTGTAGGTCGACAGAGGTGCCAGCCACGACAGCTGGATGCTTGGTTGGAACGGCTGAAAGTGCGAGCGATATGGATCAAGCGCGCCACAGTTCTGACAAGTGCACTGTACTTTGAGAACTTCTCAAAATGTGTTGAACCTATTGTTGGCTTTGTGACATGTGTCAAGTTTGTTGCAACAAAGGGACGTATCTCTGTATCAAGAGCGGGGTCCACAAGATCGTACATGTCTGGAGATGGAAGTTGCACGGAAGGTTTGAGAAGAAATGCTGGTCCTTGTAACCAAGTAGTGCTGCTCAGCTGTGCCGCTGTTACAGAGCGAGACCCATAGTCTGCTGGGTTGAGTTCAGATGGGATGTACTTCCACTGTTTGGAGCATGAAGACTGTAGGATGCGTTGGACTCTGTTATGGACATACACATAGAATCTTCGTGTCTTGTTGTGTATATAGCCTAGCACGACTTTGCTATCAGTGAAGTACTCAATACTGTCGAATGGTATGTCCATTTCTGCAACTATCAACTCTGCAGCTTAGACCATAAGCACTGCCGCACATAACTCAAGCCTTGGGATTGTAAGACCTGCTTGAGGAGCCAACTTTGATTTCCCGAACACAAATCCAACTTCTGCACTGTCTGTTGTGGACACCTTCATGTAAGCGACTGCGGCTATGGCCTTAACAGATGCGTCGAACACATGAAGGTTTCTGCTTTAGCGTTAGCAGTAGAGAGGGAAGTGTATGGACGTGGTATTTGGAGAGTGTGCAAATCTTGAAGCGAGTCTTTCCATCTACACCACTCTACTTTCATGTCATCTGGGAGAGGTGCGTCCCAGTCGTCTGTCAAACTTGTAAGTTCTCTGAGTATTAGTCTGCCCTGGATAGTGATAGGAGCAAGAAACCCGAGGGGATCATACAGACTATTGACAGTAGAGAGGACGCCCTTTATGTGAAAGGCCTTTGATCATCATCAACTTTAAAAGTGAAAGTGTCCATACCAACGCGTTCCACAACAGCCCTAAACTGCGTTGTACTGGCAACTTTTGAGCACACAAGTCCAGGTTTTCAACATCTTTAGCTCTGTCTTCCGGCGGAAAGGCCTCCAGGACAGTAGGTCGGTTGGAGATGACTTTGTGTAGTCTGAGGTTTGAAGACGCAAGAGCCTGCTGCGCACGCGTGAGAACTTGGACAGCTTCTTGTTCATTAGGAAATGACTTGAGAGCGTCATCAACATAGAAATCTCGCTCTATAAAGGTGCGCACATCACTTCCAAAGTCTGCTTCGCCAGTAGCTGCCGCTTTCTTGAGGCCATAGATGGCGACTGATGGACTGGGGCTGTTCCCAAAAATGTGCACACACATGCGATACTCAACAACTTCAGAGGACATGTCATTATCCTTGTACCATAAGAAGCGAAGGAAGTCTCTGTGACTCTCTTTGACGACAAAGCAGTGGAACATGTGTGCAATGTCAGCGGTTATGGCCACCTGCTCCTTCCTGAACCTCATGAGCACTCCGATAAGGCTGTTGTTGAGGTCGGGGCCTGTGAGTAACACATCATTGAGGGAGACTCCCTCGTATGGGGCACTAGAGTCGAACACAACCCTGATGTTGGAGGGCTTTCTAGGATGATAAACCCCAAACAGCGGGAGATACCAACACTCCTGATTCTGAGCAAGAGCTGGTGCAACCTCAGCATGTCCTTTTGTGAGCATGTTTTTCATAAACTCTAGAAAGTGTCTTTTCATTTCAGGTTTTTCTCTAGAGTGCGCCCGGAGTGACATTAGTCTGTCGTAGGCTAGTTGTCTGTTGTTGGGCAGCCGTTGCCGTGGTGACCGGAAAGGCAAAGGCCCTACCCAGCTATTGTCGTTGTCTTGATAGAACTCAGAGTCCATTATTTGTAGAAACTGTGTGTCCTCCACTGATGGTGCAACTTTGTGATCGTCTGCTGTGTGTGCAAAAACTTGCTGACCAATGGTATCTACATTGCGTCCTAACACATGAGTGCTTGTAGGAGTTTCTGTGAATGTCTCTTTGACAGTTATGTGACTGTTACATGGCTGTAGATGACTTGCACGACCGTTTTCTAAAATGAAAGTCTTGTAGCTATTCACTTGGGGAGGTTTATGCTTTCCATCAAGACAAACATCACCTACCACTACCCATCCCAAATCAAGTCTCTGAGCGAATGGAGCATCACCTGGACCGTTTATTTGTTCTCGGACTTTGTGAACCTGTAGCACATCTCTACCCAGCAGAAGCAGTATGTCCGCGTTGAGGTCCAACGGTGGGATCATGTCGGCGATCTGCTGTAGATGAGCATGGTGATAGGCAGCTTCTGGGGTAGGTATTTCTGAGCGGTTGTTGGGAATTTCATTGCATTCAAGAAGCGTCGGCAGAGGAAGACTGAACTTTCCATTCAGTGACTCCACTATGAAGCCACAAGCTCTTCTGCCGAATACTCCTGTGAGTCCAGCGCAGGTCTTTAATGTGTAGGGGTGACTTCCTCCTGGACCTGAAATACATCAAAGAACTGGGAGCATTACAAGTGGCGGTTGCTCTGTTCATCCAAGATCACGTACATTCTTTTTGTCTGTTCTTTGTGACCAGCAGGATGAACATTCACAAGTATGATCTTTGCACATTCTGGCACTCACTCCTTCTCCACACACCTCAGTGCACCGAGGCGTGACTTCTTGGGTGTCTGCTTTGTCGCCCTCCCGCCCGTGCTGTGGGAAGGAGGCGTTTTAGACTCCTGTGGTGATGGACCTGGATGGAGGGCAGAAATGTGATTAATGCTGTCACACTCTGTGCATACAATCTCTGTTGTACAGTTCTTGGCAAAGTGTTCAGTAGATGAGCAGCAGCGAAAGCAGATGTTATGTTTTTTGAGGATCTGTTTACGTTCTTCCAATGGTTTCTCTCGGAATCCTCTGCATCGCTTCAAAGGGTGAGGCTTGTTGTGAAGTGGGCACTGTTTGTTTGGATTTACTACACCTTTATTCTTGTCGGCTTCTGTTTTGTCTTGTATTTAAGTTTTGTGCACAGATATAGGGACTTTAGAAAATCTTTCAGGTGCGTGTTTTCTTTCTGTTGCTGAGTGCTGGTTAGATCTGTAAATATTAAAGCTGGGGTCAGTTCGTGTTTTCGCTTCTGTGCGTATGAAGTTGGCAAATACACTGAAGGGAGGAAAGCTGACACCATGATCACGTTTGAACTTAGAACCAATAGTCATCCACTTTTCTTGTATATTGTATGGCAACTTGTCAACTATTGGTTGAATTCCTCTTGATGTGTCTAAGTAAGACAAGCCAGGTAAGTAGCCTTCTAGCTTAGCTGATTCTAGCTCTAACATTAAGTCAGCAAGATCAATGTGAGTTTGAGGCGTCTCTTGATGTGATTTTGGGGAAGCTTTCCACTTTGTAAAAAGAGAGCTTGCTCTACTGCCTCTGGAGAGCCATATACTTCCTCCAACCTGTCCCAAGCCATAGTCAAACCTGCTTCGGGGCATCGGATGTTAACAGCTTTCATTTGTTTGACTTGCCTAGCTGAGTCTTTACCAAGATATCGTACGAGCAAATCAAGTTCTTCTCCTGCCGATAGATCTAGCCCTTCTATTGCAGTTTTGAAGGAGGATTTCCATGCCCAGTAATTCATGGGTTGATCATCAAAGCTGGAAAGGCCCGTAGTTATGAGTTGACTGCGGGCTAAGTATTTGGCAAGATCATAGGTTGGCTGGTTTGGGATATGGTCAGTGCGTGCATGACTTGTTTTGAATGGCGTTTGGACAAGGGGAATTTGTGGTTTAAAGCTGACTGGTAGAGGCTGATACTGTTGACCGTCGGAAGCTGCATAGTTTGGTTTGTGTTCTTGCTTCACTTCAAATGAGGGCTCAGGACTAGTGTGTGCAGGCTTTACTGCAGTGAGAGCTGTTTGTTCCAAAATGTATTGTGCAGTGCGTGTGTCTGGATTTTCTGCAAGTGATGGACCGGAAGCTACACTGCGTGTTTCAAAGCCCAATTCAAGAAGTCCTGCCTCTAAAGAATTTGCTTCTGCTATTGCAGCCTCTTTTTCTTGTTCTGCTCTCAGTGCATCAAGAGTGGCTTGTAGACGTGCTTGTTCAACTTTAATGTCTATTTCTTTCTTTGCATATGCAGCTCTTGTTTGGGCAGCTTCTGCCTTTGCTTTAGCTCTAAGCAATTCAATGCTAGCTACTGAGCCTGCTTTTATTGATGATTTGTGGGAACGAACTGATTGGGATTCACTCTTGAGGGATTCCTTGTCAGACATTTTTACTTGTTTCTTGCTTGAAGTTAAGTTGATGCGTGGGCTTCTGGCGCCTGTACTTCACTTAGCTCTTGGAGATGTCAGTAGCTCTGCGTGGTGAGTTCTGTAGCTTGTTGCTTGCCGTAATGCTGTCTTTTCACTGTAATTGGCCTTGCTAGAAGCTGAACTAGCTATCCAAACAGCTAAACAATGGACCCAGAAACTTCACAGACAAAAGATGTCTTCAGTGAACTTTACTGCTCTTTCCTTATTTTGTGAAACTGTGAAATAAACACATACAGAAAGTGTACATCAGTGTACTGTACCAAACAAAATGTACAACTGCTAAGTACCTATCAAATATAACAATTACAAAGAACTAGAACAGTTAGCATAGCAATTAGCGCCGTGATTAGCATATGCATTACCGTCATAATTAACATATGAATAGCACACATTAAAACGTGTTGACTGTTACAACAAAAAAGAAGTGTGTGATCATTTTCCACCATGTAATACTTACAGACAATGCTTTAACAAACACCAAAAGAGAACCCAGGAACATGAGCCACCATCTCGCATAGGCATGGTCAGAAAACAACAACTTCCTGTCTAGAGTTCTTCTTCTACTGTCATTAAAGGTGTAACTTAAAGCGACCACTAGATGGTGTATTTCAGCAAGAAATAACATGACATTAATTAACTACAATAAACATAACATTGGGCAAATGCCTGTAAAATCCTAAGGGAAATGTACTGTTTTTTGAATTATCCAAAAGCAAAATCCAAAAATTTACTCTTTTTTTGTTTTTGTTTTTTGTTTTTTACTTCAGAAACATTTCGTCTTTAATCAACAATTGTCTCCAAAAATAAGTGAAAATCGTTGCTAGATTTGTCTGAGTACTACCAGTGGGTGACGCTATTCTCTGGTCAAATTTCTCTCACGAAGAAGAAAACGGCTCTGGGGCGGAAGTTTACGCATGACGTCAGCGGAAGTAGTTTTCAAAACTCGTAACGGCCGTTGTCCTGGTGCTGCGGCTCCATCTGAAAACAATAAAACCCACAACAAACTCATTTTTCTCACAATTTTAAAGACCATGAACTGATTTTAGAGCTTGGATTGAACCGCGTACAGGTAAAGAAGGATGCGAATGCAGTTTAGTTTTTTAATGTGTTTGCGTTTGTTAATTTTGATGGTAAATCTTAGCAAATTAGAGACCCTTTAAACTCTGGGACTGTCGGGACTAGGCAGGGCGAACTTGGTGCATCTCAGTTTTCATCAGAATAAACCATCAAGTCAACTAGCTACCAAATGTGGACTTTTAATGTCAAAACAAGGAACAAATAATGCACGAAACAGATTATTATAAACCGGACAGGAACTGCAACAAGTGGTTTGTAATTTGCATTAGAATCAGAAGGTTTAGAAGAAGAAGGTTTATTGCCATTGTTTGTGAACACGTAGAAAGAAATATATTAAATAATAGCAATAGAAATACAAAAATGTAAAGAAACCGTCCAGATAGCGTTAATACACACTCAAAAACAAAACAATTCACAATATTTTCTTGTAAATTGCTGTGACCAGTGATTGAGACCTCTTTAAACCAGAGAATATAAAAGTTCATCTTAAAACTACATTACTGAATCTATATCCCACTGCTATATAAATAGAAATGTTGTGTATTGTCTATCCTTACAATTATAATTAATAATCAACGTTAGAGGGGGTTTGCTAGAGAACTAGAGTAATATTGACAAAAAATAATATCTCAATATTCTTGGGAATATCCCAATACAAATATTCTGATGATCTAATGTCAATCCAACAGAAATGTATTAATCATGTCTTCAAATATGAAATGTCTGTCAAATTATTATTTAAAAAAAAAAAAATCTGCTCTTTTTTTTTTTTTTTCAGTAATCGATGCACTGCAGACATGTGCATATCTTCAAAACAACATATACGACATAAATTCATATGTCGTATATGTTCAAACATATACATAAATTCAAAACATAAATTCTGATGTTGTGTCCACCCCTACTAACAAATATAACACGTACTGTCAAATTCATAGTGAAGGTATGAGGTATGTTTGTGGGGGCATCATTTGTCAGAAGAATAAAGTTAGTGCAGTAGAAATATTTTCAAAAGCTTGACAATCCGATTTATCTGTTGTAATTTATCTGTTGTCATCATCTTGGTATTGAGTTTGACCTGTGTGTTGTTCTTTCAGTTTTTATATCATGGACAATTTAACATTTTCTGAGGGAGAAATCCAACAACAACTAGAACTTCTGGGCTACAAAAATATCTCCAAAGAAAAGCTGCAAGAGTTCAAGAGAGGTTAGAAATTATCCATTTGCACAAACACAAATCCCAAACTAATTCTCATTACATGGTTTGTGTTTTGTTTCCCCAGATTTGGATAACCTGATCAGAAGTGGAGAATGGACGACTCTCATGTCTCCCGAAAACTCACAGATCGACATCACAAACACCAGCCCTCCTCCTTTCACTAAAGAAAAAGGTGATTGTTAATTTAAATGCATCTTGCAATTGTATGAAAATGGAAACGTGTGTGTACTAGTTTCTTTAAATTGGTGTTTCTCAAAGTTTAGTTAACAGTTCTAGTTAGTTTTTTTTTCTTTTTTTCTGGAGGTTTTTCTGGCCCGAAGACTTTATTTGAGAGGACCGTTATAGTGTGAATTGGGTAGAGAGGGTAGAGTCACTTGGTAAATGATCGAAGGTTTGAATCGAACAACACTCTTAACCATCGGATATGATATGATTTAATGTCTTCTGGTTAGGACAAGCCACTCTTCTGGAGATTGTGCATGTGACATCAAGATTATGTTCATCATAAATGTGAATATAGTTTGAAGAAAAACATACTTGTTTAGAAATTCAGTAGCACTGGAGAAGATTTATTTTAGACCTGGTTTAGCCCTAGTTTAGACCTGGCATAGCACTGTTTATAGATCTGTTTTAGACCTGGTCCTAGATGGGGTGGGCAACCAAACTTTTAGCTTTGTTATCGCTGAAAGACAGTAATGAGTTATTGTTTGTATAGAACTGTGACAAAAATCAAAATGAAAGAGAAAAAGAGAGATTGAGAGAGATTGTCCTCACTTACGACTGCCTCTGCTCGTTTGTAGTGAGTTCATGGAATAAATCTGGTGAAGGATTTTTCTTGCATCCACAAAACAAAGATCATGATGTACGGGTGAGTTTGAAATACATTTTGTTATTCCTTGATTTGCTGATTGATACTGTTTTATTTAGAAAAATCTTGTTGTAGTAGTGTCTGATATTTAGAACAATTTATACAAACCAGCCCCAATTCTGACAACAAAATGACGAATCAATTTTACCTTTGTTGTGACATAGTGTTGCGTCATCAAAAAAAAACGACATAATTATTAGTAGGGTGGAAACAGTTTTTTTTGCAAGTAATCAATCATTTAAATAATTGCCGACAAATGTAGTAATCGTATAATCGTTATCTGACTGTACACAGACTCCTAAACATGTCAAGTTCTGGGAGAAGAGAGAGTTTTAAGGGTCAGACAAAGCAGTAATTACAACAAAATGACACAAGACATTTGTATTTTTATTACTTTTGATAAAAACTCCTTTTTGTCTGTAAATATACTCCATAAAGACTTAACTGGATCTGGGTCCAATTTAGTAAAAATCTTATTTACAGGTTTGCTCTTTAAACAGTTAATTGTTTTATCACAAGAATAATCACTGGAGTAATCGATTAGCAAAATAATGAGAGTTACTGTGATTAGAAACAACACTCCTTACTATATCTATATTTTTTACATTTTAATAAACCTTCCTCCAGATCCTGTCTCCTCAGAACAGAGATTTTGCCCGTCCTTTGGGTCCATTGGACTCGTACGCTCGTCACTCAGTCGCCCCAAAAGCTCCTGTTCACGTGGGACGTCCCAACAGACTGCAGACGGAGACAGACCCCGACGACACTCTGCAAAATGACAGCTGTATGTCGACTCCGGGCAGCGGACACGGCAGAAGACTCAAGAGGAAAGTGCTGAGGTGAGAAGAGAACGACCTTAAGACTCGCATTTGTAAGAGTTGTAAGTTGTGTTAAGAGAAGAGAAGCTTTATGTCTTCAACAGCGGCGGGTGTCCAGTGTTGTAAAGCACATGTCAAAAACAGCAAGAGAATAGAAGCATGCAATGAAATATAAAGATTAATAACTATTAGAAATATACCCAAATCCAAACCCAATCACAACTCTGTACAAGTTGAGTAAAACTTTCATTTTTACATGTTCACCCATTAAGTTTTATCATAATAATTAATGCATTTCATAAACCTTAAATAATAGTCATAATTTTAATTAAGGTCCATTAATTAAGAAAAGGGCTTGTATTACTTTTTTATATGAGGGTTTTTTCACTGGGTTAGTTGTCTTGACCAGTGACGCCAATTCTTCGCCAATTCTTCGCCAATTCTTCGCTAATTCTTCGCCAATTCTTCGCTAATTCTTTGCTAATTCTTCACCAGTTCACTTTGTTGAAACTCATCTTAAAAGTAAGCACAACTTTAAAATAATTTACTCACTTAAAACAATGCAATGTACCCATTGACAGAAAAATAAAGGTTTTATTGTTTTGATAATTATTGCCACATTTACAATTCCCAACAATCTTCACGTTTGCATTATGAATAAAAATACAAATTGTGTTTTTGTTTTCTTCTGTTACAGGAAACATAAAGGACAGTCTCTCGTCTGTGATGAATCTGTTTACAGCGAAGACTCAGGTAAAATATATACATCGGGCAAATCAACCTTTTTACTTATTCTTTATACAAAACCAGAACTTTCCAGTACAAGCTCTTCAATGTAGTAGTGTTAGTATTTATACCTCAAAAATATACAGAATATATTTAACTAATTATTGGCATTAAAGCCAAGTTCATTAGCAGAGTTGGAAAGTCTGCTTCTTTATAATGACTTTGGGCTTCTTTTACTGCATCATTTGTTGCGCTTTTTTTTGTTTGGTCCTCAGAGGCACTTTTATGTCAGAAAAGAGGTGATTTTGAGCCTTTTTCCAGGTTCATTTAACATTAATAGACCCAGTAATAAAGCTGTTCACTGTTTAAAGCCATTATTCATGATTAAATATACTATATATATTAAATATATATTAAAATATGTGCATCTCATCAAACAGGTTACTTCTTTTTTACTTATTTATGTGTCGCGTATTTTAGGCTTTTTTTTCCCTCAAAGCTTTTGTCGCTTGTTCTCTGAAAATCTGGCAACCACTCTCTTGCCTTTGAGAGTGTGATTCCGTGTTTCATCTTTAGAGGGAGCTGTTTTGACTCGAGCACAGTTTATTAATCCTCTTATGTCTGAGCCACCTGCTTCAAGGAGATCACGCTTTCGTTCTGGTCGCGAAATGTACAAAAATCAGCAAGAAGAGGCAGAGGATTCGACCAATTCTTCCTTTTGGTCGGACAAAGAGACGGAGGATGAAGAAGACAAGGTTCAACCAGGATTTAAAACCAAACTGAGGTCCACAGAAGGAGCTAAAGAGGATGTGAAGTCTAGTGATAGTGAAGAAGTAATTGAGCGTTTTGTTGCAGATGATTTGAAAAGCAAAGAAGTTTCACATAATAATGAGACTTTGGATGAAGGATTTTTGAAGGATCAAGATCAAAACGCGTCAAAAAGTTCAGAAAATTATGGATCTGACGACAGTTGGGAGGAGTGTGGCAGTGAAGGAGAGGAGACTGAAGAAGACATTCAAGATGAAGAAGCGTCTAAAAGATCTGAAAAACAAAACGAGATCGAAATGAGGGAAGAAAGGAAAACTGACAAATCTGCGTCCAGCAAAGAAAGGCATAAAAGGTGGAAGGATTTTAGCGACGACAGCTCCAAAAATGCAGAAACAAGCAGCGAAGACGAGGCAGGAACGAGGTCTAGACATGAAAGTTCAAGTAATTTAGACAAATGTGGCGAAAAGTTTAGTGGAAATAGTTCAGGAAATGCCGAAAGTAGTCGTCAAAATAGTAAATCGGCAGCAAGTAACACAGACTCAAGCAATGATAAAAACGTTAAAGAATGTTTAGATGTTATTGGTGAAAATTTGAAAAGAGAGAAAGTGAGTGAAACTAGCTGTGAAGGTCTGAAAACATCCAAAAGTGAAGCGTTTAAGACACAAACTCAAAAGGAAGAAATGGTAAAGACAACAGGAGAGTCGGAGAATAACAGTTCAGAAAATGCAAGAAGTGTTGAATCTGATTTTGAGAAAGAAAACAATAGCTTTGATGTTTCAGAAAAGGAAGATAAATCAAGTCAAAATGAGGAAGATTATAATGACGCAAATGGCAAAGGAGACACAAAACTTCAAGAAGCAAAATCCAAATGTACTGAAGACTCTTTGTGGGACAAATTCCCGAAAAGATCTTCAGAAGACCGTTTGAAAAGTGAATCTAGAAACGTAACAAAAACTAGTTCAGAAAAGGATTCAAATAAGACAAAATCAAGTCAAGATCTTGAATCAGAAATAGACACGAGTTGTGCAGAAGAATTTGAAGCTAAAAACAAAGACAGTGCAAGTGAATTTACAGAAGGAAGTTTGGCAAAAAGTAGCAGCAGTGATGATGAATCTGGTGCGAACTATGGAGATTGTAACGATAGGAAAAGGCTCAGAAAACAAGATAATTTCTACGATAGTTCAGAAAGCGGTGAACTTGGCAGTAATACGAGTAACAAAAGTGCGATAGAAAGGTCGACGACAGAGGAGAAAACAATTAAGAAATACAAAGTTTTTAGTGAAGACAGTTCTGAAAATGGAGAAACTGACGATAGCAACGAGAATTGGACAAAAGAAAAGCAAGTTAAATGCAAGGAAGACGGACAATTTAGCTCAGGGAATGATGAAACATTTGCTGAAATTTGTAAAAGCAGTTTGGAAAATGGTGAAAACAAAGGCGGTTTTCAAGGAGATGATCAGACAATGGAAACAGAGGAACATTTAGGAGAAAAGACCAGAGATTTTAAAGGATCTAGTGATGAAAAGTGTGAGATGGTGAGATTTAACAGCAGAAGTCAAAATACCAATAACAAAATGCGTAAAAAATCTACAAATTCGATTGAAGCTAATTCTGAAACTGCAAATTCAAATGACGTTGAAGGCAATAACAGTAAATATGAATCTGAACGAAGCATGTCAAGGCAAAATTCCCAATTTTCTTGCACTGACGACTTCACTAAAGACGAGGAAAAGCTAAATATAAGTCAAGGAATGTTGGACATTGAGGGAAATATTACTAATCAGGATAATAATGATCACGTGGAGAAAGACAGGACTAAAACAGATAAAAAGAAAGACCAGGAAATTGTAAATATTGGTGAAAATATTGGACGTATTTATGCACAACAATACAGTGAAAAAAATGAAGTTGGAGCATTTGTGGATTCAGAAAATGCAGGTATAAATGGTCATAAATCTTCAAATGTTGTGGTGGAAAAAAGAAGGCAAAGTTTAGACAGAGAAATATCAAATGAACCGATGGATTTTGAACAAGAAAGCTGTGATAATAAAGGAGCGTGTGTGATTCAAAAGGTTTTAGGCGTTCATGGGGACAATTTTCAGGAGGAAAAGTTTGTTAAATCAAGCGACACAATCCAGAAGAAACAGGAAAATGACAAAACAGCAATAGGAATGAGTAAAGATGATCAAACAAGCAACAATATCGAAAAACATTTGGAGGAAAGTGAAGACGATGAGGAAGAAATTGAGCGTTGGTTTAAAGAAGAAGAAGAAGAAGAGGTGGATTCAAGCGAAAAACTGAAAGAAATTATCCAGCAAAATGACTTAGAAGGACAAGATTTGGATAAAATGATTCAAGCCGACAAACAAAACACATCAGAAAGTCCAGCTATCAGTTTATTAACATCCGGATATGGGACGATCCGGTCGGAAAGGCACAACATCGAAGACGACAGGCTGACCATCCACGAGTTCGATAAGGACTCGTTGTACAGTTTTGGCGTTTGTGAGCAAGAAGTTGGAGAATTTCACAGTTTGACAAGGAATGATGAAGGAAACGATGGTCAAATGTTGGTCCAAGATGAGTTTTGGGACGGGAGGAAGTCGGAAAATAGCGTTGAGGGGAAAGAAGAGGGAAGGCTGGAGGCGCAGTTGTGTTTGGAGAAAGGACAGAGCAGTGAAGGAGAAGAAGACGAGGAAGACGGAAACAGAGATATAAAGTTCATCGACTCAAAAGCGGATCTGAGTCTCGAGACGATGTACAAGGAGTGGGAGGGAAATCTGCGCCATCCGACGGGTAAATACTGACAATATTTTAGTTTGGAACAGTTTAATAAAGATGTCACTATATCTAAATTTACAGTTTAGATTTTTTTTGCATAATCTTTATCAATATTCAGACAATATTCACAATAATTTATCAGAAATGTGTAAAATGTGCCTCAAAATGTCTTAATTCAGGTTCAAGTCGAGCACAAAACATGAACTGACCCTAAAAGGAATCACAAAAATGCAGAAATATCACTTAATTCTCATGTTTGGAGGATTGCTTATGTTTCTTTTTGAGGTCATTTTTAATTGGGTCATGGGTTTCAGCTTTATTCAACATTTTGAGGACTTTCTCTCAACTCAAAAGATCACATTTTGGTTTAAATTGTTAATCTCAAAGGTAACAATACTAGGTAACAAAATTAGAATATTGAGTATATATCAATTCTTTTAGGTATTTTTCTCATTTCTAATATTTAAATAATTCAATAAGAAATATAAACATTTTACAATTATTCACGACATCACAAACAACCGTAAAATCCTGAATTCTCTTTCATTAACATTGTCTGATTAACAAAATTTCTGAATGATAAACAAAAATTAATGTAATTCAAAGCAGCAGTTTTGAAATAGCTTAATTTTGCTGCTACAATTGTCTCTGTTATTAATTTTTACTTGTTCTTTCATTGTGACCAGAAAAAATGCCAGTGCCTCAAGTGAATGATGCACAGTATATACCACAAAATAAGAAATGGAAAACCATAACTACACGTACAAATACAGTTTTAACTTTTTATCACCGTGTCAGAGAATATTAAAGTCTGTACGACTCATGATTTTTTAATTCTGACTCAGTTTGGTGGGAGGGCACCTGTGGTAAATATTTATCATAGTTTTACATTCGTGAAGTTGCTGTTTGTGAAGAAATTTTGAAAAATAAAAGTGTAAAATTACCTGAAGGAGTGAGTCTAAAATGGATCCCTCTGTGACGTCATCAAAAAGCGACGTGCATTTGAAAATAAAGAGACACTTCACACTCACACAAAAACAGTTTAAAGGCTCAATCAACAAAATAATGGTGTCATCAGGTATTAATATTTGTCAAATCATAACTATTGTGTAATTTATGTGGATTTTGGCCCTTGTTTTCAAAATGGTTGCTAGGTAACAGTTGTAGAATTACCTCTAACTGTGTCATATTTACTGCCCATGTCCAACCAGGAAGTGACATTATAAACGTTATTACAACAGCCCTAATGTTTAGTAAATCTTAAATATAATCATGTTCACTACGTTTTAGCGTTCAGATCTTTTTGTAACATTTTTTTATTATACACTTTATATGTTCTGCATATTTTTAAAACAACATTCATGATAATATCTACATTTCTATACATTGCCCAACTGACTGATGCCACATTGAGGAGCTTGTACTTGGTATTATTGCTGCTGCCAAAACGACTGTTCCTGCATAAATAACTGAAGGCAACACAAAGCTTTGACATGTCTGTAGTCTCTGGAGCGCACATGATCCGCTTTGTAAATCCATCGAGTTTTGTTACTTGTTCTTAAAGCGTGTGTTTATTGTTTCTTCTGCAGGAGCGAGTTTTCTGGAGGAGCGTTTGGCCGATCTTCACGTGTCGACTTTGGTTCAACACGAGTCTGAAGTCGAGGAGGTGACGAGCCACGGCGAGTCCCCGAGCTCCGAGAGTCTGTCGGAGGGAGCCTTCGAGTCCTACGTCAGGGGCATGGTGGGTAATGGAGTCCACAGCTCAGGAGAGAAGAGGGGAATGTTCACGCCGATAGATAGAAACACTAAAACATAAGTGGGTTTAAATAAAAATATCTGCAATGGAATAATCAAATGAGTCAAATTAGAAAGATATGTAATCCGCGCGCCAAACCTTCTTTTGAATTATGTATTTTTATTCCATTGTTCAAATCGAAAATGTGTTGTTGTTTTTTTTGTTTTGTTTTTTCGTTTCCTGAACAAAATGGAAAAGCAAATCATGTTTTCCTTTATTTGTTTTTGATTTTAAATTGAAAATCAAATGAACGAAGGATACACACATTAGTTACAAAAAATATTGTTGGATTGAAAATTGTCCTAAAATTTTGCCTTTTTTTTTTTTTTTTTTTTTACTTAAAACTTAAATAAATCGGTTTTAGAATTAGATATAAAATACTTCTGTACGTTACATCAAAACCTTGTTGAGTCCAAGATTATAAAGTTTGGAGTAGGAGCTACTTTAATTGGTGATCCTCTTGTCCCGAGGGTAAAATGCATTTTAAGAAAACTGCCTTTGAAGTTACAATGTCCCAGAGAAATCTATGGAGGAAGTGGATTAAATGGAAGAATAAAACGTTTTTGTTTTTTTGCCCCAGCATGGATATATTTTAAAAGAATTTATTTGGGTAGAGCCTTGTGAAAAGTGAATATAAGTGAATATAAAAGTGAATATAAACTCATGGCGGTGAATATTCATAATGCTTGGACTGCATTAGGAAAGTGAGAGATACATGTGACTGATGTAAAGACAAACTAGTTCTGTTTTTCATGTTTCAAAACCGTAAAAATCAGGTACAGCCCCTTTAATCTTATGGCTAAAAGTCCTTTCAACTGACAACAATCGAGCCTTTGGAGTTGAAAAATGACACCACTTTGTGAGGCTATTGAGAACAAATGATTTGACTTTTATTTATTGCTGCTGGCAAAGAAGACGTTGAACTTTTTTCCAGTTTTTGTAACATGTGAATAGAACCAGCCATTACAGAGATATATAAACATAAACCAGCTCAACATATCTGCAATCTGACTGTTAAAGCATAAAAACAAAGGATAAAGAATAATAACTGAAAATATATAATAAAGTTGTTTTAATTAATCCACCATAAACCTGTATAATCCATAATTTACTGATTGGGAAACATCTCTTCAAATCAACCGAAGTACAAGCAGCAAATGAACAAGTGATCTAAAATAAATTCGTACTTTTTCAATTTAAATTGTGACTTCCACACGAACTCAAACAAACGTGTAACTGAAATGAATCGTCTGCAGAGTCGCAGTCACAGTGAAGGAGACATCAGGCCCAAACCCAAATCATGTGAGTCGAATTTACCAGAGTTTAGTTTAAAGATATGAAAACAGAAAATAAACCCTTCTGTCTCTGTTTTCAGTTATTCGCCCGACACTTGGTCCGACCGGCCCAAAGAAAACAGACCCAGTGGCAAAGTAAGCCTTAACTCATCCTCTTTTATTGTACCGACATGTTCTGTTTTATGAATAATGTTGTTTTCTGCAGATATTTCCAGTACAAACAGCTGTGGGACATGTTCAAAATGCCTGGAGAAAATGACAGAAAGGCTCTGCGATGGGAAATCAGGGTAATGTAACTCTATCTAGATAAAATGTTCAAAACAAAATATAGACTAGAACAGCATCAGTTCATTGTGGTCTGTTATGTCTATTTCTCCTTCATTCTGGGATCTCATGCCACAATTACCAATGTATAAAAATATGAGTCATGGAAGATGTACATATTTGCAGATATTGAAGAAGTTTTCAAAAGTTAAAGTATTTCCTATTGTAATTAAGAATAAATCAACATTATAGTCTTCAGTCAAAGCTGTATTTGATCTGAGAGGTCACACAGAGGTCACGTTTATGAAGGTAAAAGATTAAAATCTTACTGTTCCTGTAAATGCTTTATAGCTTTTCTCCAGAGAGAGGTTACTGCTTTGCCTGGAATGTTCCACAGTCTGGAATTTAATAAATCTATATCTACCTGTGGTGGAGTTACAGATCAGATCTGTGGAGAGGAGACCACCCTCTAAGAATGCATGTGTTAAAAGGTATTTTTAATCAATGGAAAGACCTGTAACACATGCAAGACATAAAGATGTAATGCCATACAATGGAACATTCCAGGCAATGCAATAATATCCTCATTGACACAAGCAGGTGGCGGACCCCCACCCGTTACAAAGCTCACCTTTTTATTTTTGTATACACTGCAGAGAAAAGATCAATGTAACAACATTTTTTGAGCAAAATAACCTGACCTTGTTTGACTCTTTCACAGGAGCGTCTCGCCTACCAACCTCCACCGGTAAGATCTGCTCTTAAATAATTCTCACTTATACAACATTTATATTGACAGATTTCTTATGAACTGGCTTTGTTCTTTTCTGTTTCAGCCAAAGCCTCGTAAAGTGCTGGTTCCAAACACGTACACGGTGCCGACAGAGAAGAAACGCTCCGCTCTTCGATGGGAAATACGCAACGACCTGGCGACGGGAAACCTGCCGCTTTCATACAACTACAGATTTTAACTAAAAAGACAACAACACAAACTTTTTATATGGACTTTTTTTTTTAATTATTTTCAGATATTTTACATAATTTATTACAGTTTTTTAGTAAACATAATAAAGTTGTGTTTGTTATAAGTCGGAGTAAGGGAGTTTGAATGGATAAAGATGGGAAAAGCGTGTGTCGTGCCATAACAGTTTCTCTTCTAAAAATCGAACGGTTTCCAAAGTCAAAATCAGAGTTTCGTGTTTCAGCATGCTGTGCACATTCAGACCTGGAAAGAAAATAAAAATAAAACATGACCAAGACAAAGACCTGTGTGGGCGTCTATAAACCTGTGTGTTTATAAACCCAGTAGTGCACGATTGACCCCAAAAGTGTCCAAAGTTTGTGCACAATTCGTTTTTGAGATTCTGATCCTGAGTGGCCAAACAGATTAACTCCTGGGAGCTACAGGGCACTACTTGAGCCAATCAGTGATCATTATTTCAATCACTGACGAGTTAAGGTTTGGCCCTAGAATTCAGTCGACCAAAATGTCTGACTGAACTCAAAATGGTGTCAATAACTGTTTGCACGGCCTGTTTTTAGGAGATATTTATTGATTCTTGGCTTATTGGCTGGGTGATCTGGCAGGAAATTATCACGATTTTCTTGGGGCCAGATCATAATTTGGATTTCATCACGATTCATGTTCACTTTGTATTTTTCTATTGCCTTTAATCGAGCTGAACGATTTAATAAAAAGCTCTAATTGTGATTTTTCTGATCCGTGCGATTGTGATTAGATTTGCAATTTATGTTTTAATAATAGGATTCTGTTCAAATTAGTTTTAAACACAATTTTGGCGCTTTTCGTCACGTTTTTGTCACGTTCAGTTGTGTTTGTCATATTTAAACGCGTCTTTGTCACTTTTAGTCACATTTTGGTGCATTCAGTTGTGTTTTTGTCATGATTTAACACATTTTTAATACTTTTGGCTACGCTTTTAACGCTTGTTTGTGGAAGAAATTTTTGCACTTCAAATACTGCAGCTTTAAAATGGAGATTGTGTGTCGATTTCATTTAATGCTGTGACACTCCAGCGAGGACAACTTCACACTTGAACCAGACCACAACCAACCGATGATTAATCTCTCACTTCAACGGTGTAGCCAATAACCAATAAAAGATCAAAATCTAAAAAAATTGAGTTGTTTTGACACCATTTTGGGGTCAGTTGGGTCCTACTGGGGGCAAATGACCACAGGTCGTTTATAAGATGTGTTACTGATGGAGGAAGAGCTCTGGTTAGATGTTTTGGAGATTACGTTTCCAGATTGAGATGTTTGGACGTAACGGTGGTGAATGATATTGACAAAAACTAATGTCAGTATTTTTCTCCAGATGGCAGTAACACTTTATAATAACTACGCTTATTCATGCCTTAATAAAGCATGAAGAAAGACTTAATGCATAATCAACAAATAGTTTATTAACAATTATACAGGCTCAGTAACCATTTAACAACTATTCTAACCCTGATTTCTAACCCTAACTCTAACCTTAACCTTAATTAAGCAGTTACTGAGCTTAATAAAACTATATATTCATTATTAATTAAGTCTTTGTTAATGCTTTAATAAGGAAAAATAAGATGTAGTTATTATAAAGTGGTACCCAGATGACAGTATAATGACAATGTATCTGAAAAGTGCTTAAATGTGCCTGTTATCCTTGTGGTTAAGTATTACACAAAACTGGCATGGACTAAAATGAACAAATGTCTCAGCCCAATCCGTAAATAAGAAAGAGGTTTAAAAAGAATTGAGTTATTGTTCATTTTTCAACATATCTCCCACTTCTATTTGAACACGCGCAGGAGAAAGACACCGAACAGATGTATTAAAGTTTTGACTATATTCTAAATAATGCATTAAAATGACAAACTCACCGATGGCTGGAATGATGTTAACAGTCTTTAATCCTTCTGTCGCCTTAAGAATATTTTCAGGAAACTCCTCACCACTGAAAAACAGACATTAAATTCTACATAAAACTATCACAAGTAATATTTATGACATAATCAGACTGAGATTATGTTTTTTTTTTGTAATTTGGCCCAGTCTATGGTAAGTGTGTGGTTTAATCATTTCAAAAATCCTGAAGTGTATTTTGTTGCACTCACACGTCGACGATGAGCACAGACTGTCCCCAGTGTCTCTGTTTGATGAGGTCTGTGAGATACTGAGGGTCTGGAGTCGGGACGTCCAAAGAGTCCACGATGTGAAGGTAATCCTGAGACACAAATAAAAGAATCAGCACGTCTTATTGTTACATTTAACCATTACAAGTGTTATTTTGTGAGGTTTATTTAGATAATAAACTGTTCATCAACAAAAGCTAAAGCAGGAAACATACTACGGCTGCAACAATTAATCTGAATAATTGTTATAATCGATAACTGAAACAATCATTGACTCTTTTTATAATCATTACCTGGACATGAGGCCCCACAATTAAACAAAACTGAATCAAAATCACAATTTGAATGGACGCAATTATCAAATCACAAAAAGGCTGCACTTTTTGAAGTGCAATAAAAAAACAACAAAACATCTTATTTTATTCTGCATAGAAACTGTACTTTAGATTTGTTAAAACATGTTCTGAAACAAGCATCAGAAACATGACTAAAAGTCACGTTTTTGATGCTTTCAAATGTTTGAAAACGTGCTTCTTTCATTAGTTTGTCAGTTCATATTTCAGTCTTTTTGTCAATTCTCCTGGTTGTGTTTAAAATCTGAACTTTGAACAAAATCCCATTATTAAAACATAAATCACAAAACTAATCGAAATAGTGGTCAGAAAAGTCACAATTAGATATTTTTCCCAAAATCGTGCAGCTCTATATGGAGCATAAACAGACTAATATAAACACAAGAAGAAGAAAACAGGCTTTTAATCACAAAAACTGCACCAGTAAATCAAAATAAGGCATTTTGTGTTTTTTTTTTCTTTTTTTATGAAAAGAACCCTTAATATGCAAATCTTCTTTATTAAGAAGCCTCCCTTTAACACACTTTAAGATAAAGCACTAAGATAATTGTTCGTTGCAGCCTGCTGTAACTGAACAGTGGTAAATCCATCATAATGTTTGATGTGAAAACACTGAGTGGTTTGTACCTGTGCCATTTTGGAGCTGAGGGCCACTTTGAGCCCCATCACTCTGATCTTCATTGGCAGCATGTAATAATAACTGGTGGGGCCCCGGGGCCCGTGAGCCACTCCACCTGAGCGAGAGAGAGAGAGAGCGGGAGCGTGAGATTAGGATCTGGTATTTCATTTACTCTTTTATTGTTATGATGTAACAAACAACACAAAATGTATCACTTGTTTTTCCTAAATTTACACTTTTTTCTTTTTCTGAAGAAAAAAAAA
Organism: Rhinogobius similis; assembly: GCA_019453435.1. Classification (NCBI taxonomy): domain Eukaryota; kingdom Metazoa; phylum Chordata; class Actinopteri; order Gobiiformes; family Gobiidae; genus Rhinogobius; species Rhinogobius similis. Next base: position 14,782,498 of record CM033622.1, read on the forward strand.
TTAATCATGTAATGTTTTTATTAAAAATAAACCATTTTGTGGGTCAAAATTGCACATATTTTAGCAATTCAAATTTGAAAAATGGACAGAATTATTTTTGGTATATTTTGTACACATATTAATAATACAAAACTTACAGAAGGGATGTTGGATTTCTTATTTAGTTTTTGAGTAAACTAGTGCTAACTGAAAATTGGCCTAAAAATTCAAATTTTGCCTAATTTTTTACTTAAAACTGTTGTAATTAGGTTTTAGAATTAGATATCAACAAATCCTTCTTGTACGTTGCGTCAAAATCTTGTTGAGTCCAAGATTGTACAGTTTGGTTTGTGCAGGATCTACTTTAAGGCTGATCTTTATGTCTCTGTGAGAGAAAAAGACATTTCAAGAAAACAGCCTTTGAAGTTACAATGTCCTAGAGAAATATATGGATAAAGTGTATTAAATGTAATGTAAGTAAATAATAAAACATCTTTAGGGGCAGATTGAAAGGTTTGTTGTTTCCACATGAAAGCCGATATGTTGAGAGCAAACTGACCAAAGAACAAAACGATTTAAAAATGGGTTTTGCCTTCAGTATTTACCTCCTCTCCAGATCGGGGACCTGATGCTGCCGTGTCTCGCTCGTCCACTTCCTTTCTGTCGCCATGGTTTCCTGCCTCCTCCTCTGACCTCTGACCTCACCTTCGTTTTGGCGTGACTCTGAGAAAAAAAAAAAAACATTACATTACGGAGAGAGCTTCAAAAAGAGAAATTAAAGAAAAAACTCCAAAAACAAACAATTACAAACATTGACCTAATCTCATGTACTTACAATTCTTTTAAAATTCTTCTGCCATATTTCAACTTGATGAAGAATGTCCAATCTAAAAGCACATGTATAAAACAATTAGCAAACAATTAGGACACAGTTTAATTGTCTTTATTCATGTTGTTTTTACAGACTTTACCTCGGAGGGACAGTGAACACATCTGGATGCAGCTCGGTCAGTCCCAGCGGTTCATCGTCCGGTTTTATTAAAGTCTGGACCCAGGTTCGAACTGGACTCAGGTGACCCGGCACAGGTGCGTCACATGACCTCAGGACGGGGAGGGCACAGTCAGGGGGAGGGGCCGGACGCTCTGGAGGGAGAAATGTTCTGTTTAGTACGATATATTGGGTATAACACCTTTAATCCTCCTGTGTGAAGCTCCAAACAGGTAAAGTATTGTGTTTCATGTAAGAGGAGGCAGAAGTGCAGTTGAAGGTTGGTGGTTCGAAAACCGTCACCCACTACGCATACTGTTGTGTACTTGAGCAAGACACTTCTCACACCACACCTATTGTCATCCACATTCCTTGGTGATGTGAAGCTAAGTCACTGCTCTGTCAGATCTGAATGAAAGTCCTGAATTTAAGTGACAAATCCTCAAATCCAAAGCCATCCGTACTCTGTGGGGCTTCTGTTTGAGTGTGAGAGAGAGAGGAGGGGTAGGTCTGTGTCACCGGAGGAGCGGTACTGATGCTCTTGTGCGGGTTCGGCTGCTGAAACCTGGCAACCCTGATTACGGTCACAAGCTAGCGTTAGCCAAATGTTTTTCATTTGTCACACTCACCTTTTAATTGAAATTCAAACTCCTAAATTGAACTATGAAAGCTCAAATTTATTTCAAGCTCCTGAAAATGTGTTGTTTAAATTCATTTTGTATATTTTCAGGGACTGAATAATGGATAATGAAACTTTATGATAGAAAAATGCATTAACTAATTATTAGAATCAATGTGCAGACGCCACAGATTTCCCCTTTTTATACATGTATTTGATCTACGTATATTTGTATAAAATAAAACAATACAATGTTAACAGATCTACCGACTTGCTTTGATACTCACTGAGTCTGGAGGGATCCACCAGGTTTGTGGGCAGCAGAAGATTTGGAGGGAGAGCGCTTTCTCCAGTAAACGATGAGACAAACTGAGGAAGAAAAAAGTACATGTTACTGAAATAGTCAGGACACGACTCTGTAATAAATCAACACATTAAATTAATTTATCTGTGGTGAAGTTAACCCTAACCACAATTAATATCTCTGGTTGGCATGATATTTCACATTATGTGCTCCAATCAGCACAAACATTTTACACACACTTGTATTTTAATTGAGTATGTATTACTTTGACTCGACAACATTTATAATAATTTCTACTCCACTACAATTGTAAAAAAAAAAAAAAAAAAAAGTCCAAGTGGCTTTATGATTCTTACTACAGAGACTTGATTTGTGCAGATGCTGTTACAGACTCACAAAGAATGGTTGACCCTGCACAGTTTGTGGGAAGGATAGGATTGATTTGTCAGTCTGCTGTTGTGACTTGGCTTTAATATTTTTAAAGATCATTAACAAAACTCTAACCAGCCTTGAGGCTTATTCTTGTTTGTGTACTGAATATAGTTTAATATACAAAATAAAGGACAATTAATGCCTGTTTCCAATGTATTAATTCTAACCAAACATTCCTCTTGTCTCCCTGATTTAATCTTTTACAACACTTATACTAATTATATACTGGGTGGACTGAGCAGGATAAGACCAAATTACAATTTGTATCTTGTCTTTAGAAGTAACATATATTTTATAATTTATAACACCACCAAGATACCATTCTCAACACTTATTTAATAAAACGACTCTTTAAAAAGTACTTTCAGTAATGTGTACAGCAAATGCTTCAGTACTTACTACTTTGACAGAGCTACTTCTACCTGTACTGAGTAATATTTGATCAGATGTATTTACTTTTATGCAGGTAATGAAATACAGTACTTTTAACACCTTTGCTGCAGATGAGGTAATATTTTTCATGAATCATTGCAGTTTTATGTTCTGAAATGTCCCAAATTGCTCATCTTTATCCCATTATATACGTTTTAATCGAATAGTTTAGTTCATTATGATCTGACAACTCTCTCTGAATCTGTCACAAGCAGATTCTCACGTTAGCATGCAATATCCCTCGCTCAAAAACGAATCAAACTTACCCTTTTAGCGGCTCCACGGCCACAAAAAACGACTGAAAAGCGGAGCATATCTGTGTATTTATATCCGACTTCCAAGTTAGTTCATTTTAAAGTTGTGCGATACGATATCCTTCAGTGTTTGCAGCGTGAAAGGTCGAAGCGCTTCATCCGTGAGCGGTGCGTCGGCGCATTCAGATGACGTCAGGAGTGTGGTTGTTGTTGTCGGGCGCCACCAAGCGGTCAAAAGAAAATCAAACGCCAAATACAGAACGTCAAAAGACTAAAACTAATAATACTAATACTAAAAATAACTAATTGTAAAACTAATAATACATTTGCGACATAAAATTATTTAGACTTCTCGAAAGTTAAATTAATTAAAAATGTGAATTATAAACAAAAGTATTTCACAAGGCAAATAATCTAAAAACTAACACTAAAAAAACATTCAAAATAGACACAGACTAGCTTATTATTTTGAAATAGACTTTAATTCAGTATTTATCTTTGAAAACTGTACAAAACATGGCAGTATGGAAGACCTTTGGCACAGTATAACAACATTATTATAATTTTTACACACATGGATTTAATATTACAAAATACTATATAAAAAGAAAAGTGCAAATGAGGAAAGCAATGCAGAACAAGGTTGTGTCATTACATGTGGTTTTGAGTCTATGTACAAAAACAGTAAGGTAAATTCAATATGTAAACATCAATAAAAGTCCAAAATAAATAAACAATTAAAAATGTGACAGAATTGGTATCTTAACTCATGCCTTGTCCACACATACATGGCTATTTTTATAAACACAATTGTACAAAAGTCACTACTCTATGGGAGCTAACCTATCTTGTGCGTAATATGTTTTTAAAAATACCCATTTCCATGTGACCAAGGCATTAGATAAGGTTTGAGAAGAAGTAAGTTGACCCTTTATTCACATCGAGCTCTGGAACGTCCAAGTCCAAGTTTCCAGGGTTGAAGTCTAGACCTCCAAGAGTGTACGATTTACGATTTTGTGTTTTCTGATTTGTCTGGTTGGGAAAAACTGTGACGTAGTAGCCATCGTTCTTACCGGCTGGCATTGACGCTTGGCCTTTTAAGTTCAAATCTGCCCCATTTCTCCCTCTACTTTGTCCGGCATCTATTGTATCTATATTTAAACCAGAAGATGAGATTTTGTGTGCTGTTTGGAGATCCATTGTTGCTCCTCTTGCTCTTAAAACGTGATCTTTACCAGTGAAATCATCGATGTTGAGATCTGACCGTGTGAAGTCAATGTTGCCATCCATCATTGGCAAGCTCGTCCTCATATTCGCGTTTGGGTTTTGCAAATTGTAACTCATATCGTCAATGTTTAAATCCGGCATTTTTATACTTCCTGGCATGTCTGATCTACGGAATTTGTGTGAAGGCGTTTTAAGGTCGAAAGTCGGATCGTCAATGTTAAGATCAGGATTGCGGAAACTAGCTTTAGGCATGTTAAAGTTTGGAGATCGGTTGTTTCCTGTCAACTCTGGTGGTTTCACGTTGAAAGAATTTAAAGTAGGCATTTTCATGTTGCCCTCTTCCCAATCAAGATCATAATCAGGTTTATTGATACCTCCCTTAATTTTAGGAGCTTTCAAATTCAAATCAGGATTGCCCAAATTGCCATTCAAGTTAAAATCACCACTTCTCATATTGGCATCTGGCAAGTTTACATTTGGTCCCTTAAGTTTTGGCCCTGAAAGACCTACATCAGGAATTTTCATCTTGCCCTTTGGAGCATCAATGTCAAAATTGGGCAAATCGATTTTAGGTGCTTTTGGCGTTTTGACTTTGGGTCTTCTAAATGTAACATCAGGCGTATCAGGAGTGCCGACCTCTAATTTAGGTGCTTTAAGCTCCAGTGTTCCTCCTTTAACATTTGGACTCCTCAGATCCATTTCTGGAGCCCTCAAATTAGAGTTTAACTTGAGATTTGGACTGTCTATTTTTGGGCTTGAAAAACCAACATCGGGAACTTTAAGATGCGGTTTTCTAACTTTTGCTGATGGACTGCCAAAACCTACATCTGGCAAGTGACCTTTAGGGGCTTTGAGGTTTACATTTGGTGCGTTTATGTCTAAATCTGGACCATTAAAATCTCCATCTATGTCAGGTCCCTTAAGGCCTGGGACGCTCATTTTAGGCATTTTCATTTTGGGCATTTTAAAGTTAGTTTTGGGTGAACCCATGTGAACATCAGGAGAGTTTATGTCCAGTTTAGGAGCTCTTAAATTTAAGTCCGGACTGTCGAAACCACCTTTTATCTTTGGCGCCTTCAGGTCCAGGTTTGGAGTGTCCAACCCTCCTTTGATCTTTGGGGCTTTTAAATTAAAATCTGGGGCATCTATTCCTCCCTTTATCTTTGGGGCTTTTAGATCAAAGTTGGGAGCGTCGATTCCACCTTTAATCTTTGGTGCCTTTAAATTTAAATCTGGACTGTCAAAACCTCCTTTAATCTTTGGAGTTTTCAAATTAAAATCTGGGGACTTAAGGTCCAGGTTTGGTCCTTTGGGTAAAGTTCCAGAGATCTTTGGCATTTTGAGTTTTCCAGAGGGACCCTTCATGTCCCAGTCTGGACCCTGTAGCTCAGGGAGCTTCAGTTTTCCTGAGGGTAGGTCTGGATTGACCTTTGGCCCTTTCAGGTCTGGAGCACTGAGTCCTCCACTGAAATCTGGGCCAGAGAGGTCCAGGTTTGGACCCCCCAACTTTGGCCCAGACAGACCCAGATCAGGCAGGTGCATGTTGGGCTTTTTGAGGGAGGGACCAGCAACATCAAAGTCTGCTTTGGGAGCCTTCAGCTTCAGATTGGGGGCATTTATGTCCATGTCTGGACCATCTAGACCTCCATCAATATCTGGGCTTTTGAACCCTGGGAGGCCGAACTTGGGCATCTTCAGTTTGGGCATTTTCAGTTTAGCTTTTGGTGAGCCGATGTTCAGATCAGGCCCCTCCAGTTTAGGCCCTTTGAGGTCAGGTAAATCCAGGTCTGGGCCTTCAATCCCTCCCTTTATCTTTGGAGCCTTCAAGTCAAAGTTTGGAGACTTGAGATCAGCGTCCATCTTTGGACCAGACAGATTTAACTTGGGCATTTTGAGTTTGCCAGAGGGGGCGCTCATGTCCCAGTCTGGCCCCTGCAGCTGAGGTGTCTTCAGTTTTCCTGAAGGCATGTCCAGGTTCAGGTCTGGGGAGCCAACATCAAGTTTGGGGGCTTTTAGATTGAGGTCAGGCATATTTAGGTCTGGAGCCTTTAAACCACCGCTCAGTTTAGGACCGGACAGATTAAGGTCAGGTTTTTTAAGGTCTAAGTTTGGACCCTCTAACTTTGGACCCGAGAGCCCAAGGTCTGGCATGTTAAAGCTTGGCTTCTTAAATTTACCAGAAAGATCCACATCTGGCATCCCCAGATCTGCTTTAGGGCGCTTCAGATTCAAGTCTGGAGCATTTACATTAAAATCTGGACCGTCCAGTTTTCCATCGATCTCAGGTCCCTTTAGGCCTGGGAGACTGAACTTGGGCATCTTCAGTTTGGGCATCTTGAACTTGCCTTTGGGTGATCCAATATTCATATCTGGGGCATTCATGTCGATGTTTGGACCTTTAAGATTAGGGAGGTCTAAATCTGGAGTGTCAATGCCACCTTTTATTTTGGGAGCCTTTAAATTGATATCAGGAGTATTCAACCCTCCTTTGATCTTTGGAGCTTTCATATTAAAATCTGGAGCATCTATTCCTCCCTTTATCTTTGGGGCTTTTAGATCAAAGTTGGGAGCGCCGATTCCACCTTTAATCTTTGGTGCCTTTAAATTTAAATCTGGACTGTCAAAACCTCCTTTAATCTTTGGAGTTTTCAAATTAAAATCTGGGGACTTAAGGTCCAGGTTTGGTCCTTTGGGTAAAGTTCCAGAGATCTTTGGCATTTTGAGTTTTCCAGAGGGACCCTTCATGTCCCAGTCTGGACCCTGGAGCTCAGGGAGCTTCAGTTTTCCTGAGGGTAGGTCTGCATTGACCTTTGGCCCTTTCAGGTCTGGAGCACTGAGTCCTCCACTGAAATCTGGGCCAGAGAGGTCCAGGTTTGGACCCTCCAACTTTGGCCCAGACAGACCCAGATCAGGCAGGTGCATGTTGGGCTTTTTGAGGGAGGGACCAGCAACATCAACGTCTGCTTTAGGAGCCTTCAGCTTCAGATTGGGGGCATTTATGTCCATGTCTGGACCATCTAGACCTCCATCAATATCTGGGCTTTTGAACCCTGGGAGGCCGAACTTGGGCATCTTCAGTTTGGGCATTTTCAGTTTAGCTTTTGGTGAGCCGATGTTCAGATCAGGCCCCTCCAGCTTAGGCCCTTTGAGGTCAGGTAAATCCAGGTCTGGGCCTTCAATCCCTCCCTTTATCTTTGGAGCCTTCAAGTCAAAGTTTGGAGACTTGAGATCAGCATCCATCTTTGGACCAGACAGATTTAACTTGGGCATTTTGAGTTTGCCAGAGGGGGCGCTCATGTCCCAGTCTGGCCCCTGCAGCTGAGGCGTCTTCAGTTTTCCTGAAGGCATGTCCAGGTTCAGGTCTGGGGAGCCAACATCAAGTTTGGGGGCTTTTAGATTGAGGTCAGGCATGTTTAGGTCTGGAGCCTTTAAACCACTGCTCAGTTTAGGACCGGACAGATTAAGGTCAGGTTTTTTAAGGTCTAAGTTTGGACCCTCTAACTTTGGACCCGAGAGCCCAAGGTCTGGCATGTTAAAGCTTGGCTTCTTAAATTTACCAGAAAGATCCACATCTGGCATCTCCAGATCTGCTTTAGGGCGCTTCAGATTCAAGTCTGGAGCATTTACATTAAAATCTGGACCGTCCAGTTTTCCATCGATCTCAGGTCCCTTTAGGCCTGGGAGACTGAACTTGGGCATCCTGGCTTTGGCTGTAGGTGCATTCAAGTCTAACTTAGGACCATTTAAACCCACATCAGGCAAGTCCAGGTCAGGGGCATCCACCCCCCCTCTTAAACTTAAATCTGGTGTTTTCAGATCTGCTTTTGGCAAAGTGCCTGAGAATTTGGGCATTTTTAGTTTGCCAGACGGACCATTTACATCCCAATCTGGACTTTGAATCTCAGGCATGTTTAAGTTTAAATTTGGCTTAGATATGTTAAAATCTGGGGTTTCCAGTTCACCATCTAAACTTGGCTTTTTAAATCTGGGCATTTTTATTTTGCTCTTTGCTCCACTTATGTTTAAATCTGGGGAATCAATAGCTACATTTGGAGTACCCATTTTGGGGAGTGTAGCGCTGGGACCATCCAAATTTATCTTTGGTGATTTCCAATCCATTTCTGGTGTTTTCAGACCTGCATTTAAATTAACATCTTTATTTTTCGGTGACGTGCCGAACAGTTTAAATTTAGGCTTTTTGATCTTTGCAGAAGGAGCATTGACATCTACTTTTCCAGAGGGCAGGTTAACGTTCAAGTTTGGAGAGTTAGCTTTCAATTTAGCATCGGGCAAATTTAGCTTTGGGGATGACAAGTCCATATCGAGACCTGGTGATTTCAAATTCGGTCCATCAAAGTTAGGTACTTCCACTTCTGGTAGATTAAACGAAGGCATTTTGAACTTTGGTGCTTTATATTTGCCATCTAAATCAAGAGTTGCAGACTTTAGGCTAGCATTGGGTAAATCTGCATTAACTTTTGGTGCTTTGAGGCTTGCGTCACCGGAAAGATCAATTTTGGGTCGAACAAGCTTAGGCGCATCCAGATTAAAGTCTGGATTTTTCAAGTCAAACTGTGGTTTCTTTAATTTACCAGAAGGCAAACCGTTTAAATCAACTTGTGGTCCATCGATTTCTGGCAAATCTAAATCCATGTCTGGTGCTTTTCCGGACAGGTTCATTTTTGGCATTTTCATTTTAACAGAAGGATCGTCCAAGTTAAGATTGGGTGTTTTAAGTTTTGACGACAAGCGCCCATTGATTCTACCACCTGGAATCTCAACATCTGGATCATTCATATCAAAATTTGGCCCATTCAGTGTTGGCCCAGACAGATCAACGTTTGGCATGTTGAAGTTTGGCATTGAAAAGCCTCTATTTGCACCTTCAATGTCTAAATTTGGACCCTTGACGCTAAGAGAAGGCCCGGAAAGCTGGCCACTAGGCGTTTTGAGTCTGCCACTGCCTTCCAATCCAGGCATTTCAAGATTTGGCAACTGACCATTCAAATTTGTGTTCAATCCAAATTGTGATCCACCAACACCCAATGGTGGAAGGTTCATGTTACTGCCTCCGAAATCTCCACCTGCCGAGCCAGATAATGAAGGAATCTCTGCATCCAGGCCTGGGTTTTTTGATTTAAGACGGCCAAAATCAACCCCAAGACGCGGCAGGTCGGAGTTGAGGTTAAGTTTAGATGAGCTCGGTTGAAGAGAGAAGTCTCCGTTGAGTTGGGCGTCTGCGTCCACCGAGGGGCTCTTCATAAACCTCTTGATTTTGTTGTTGTAGAGTTTGTTGTAGGAGTCGTTCAGCATCTGGAAAAGTCAAAGAAAGTAACATGTTATATTTAAGTCTTATTATGTGTGTAAATACTGTACATGCAGTCATCTCGGCAGTGATCGTTCAAATTAAATCAGTGAAAAACTATTTGATTTCATTGGGAAAAGGCAAAAAAATATTAAAATACAGAGGTGGAAGGAGGTTGAAACGGTATACAAAAAGTGTTAATCACAAAAGTCAGTTAACGTGATCATATACAGGCCACATTATAAGAAAATACTGTCAGAATCATTAGAAGCAAAAATAAGTGATTTCAGTTCAATCTATGCCATTTTATCTGGCTATTTATGTAACTAACATCATCAACTAACATCTAACATCATTACTTTTCGATTCAGATTTCAAAAGCTGGTCCAGTATACTAGAAGAATGTTCTATCAGACAACGTGAGCGAAAGAAAATTAATGATTTCACTGTTGTTTTGCCTTTGATATCGAGATTTGTGAGGTTTCTAATCTGTGTATGGTTTGCTCTTTGGTTTTTCCATTTTGACACCAAGCAAACAAAGAGATAAAACAAAATAGAAAATTGGCAATTCTGTCTTGTTTAGCCCCTTTCGGACACGATAAGAAGTAATTTAGCTCTGTGAAAAGGTAAAACAAAGTGTCTGAAATTTTCACTGTGTGCCAAAGTGCGCACATTTAAGTTTCTCTTTTTTGAAATTGGATTCAAAATGGGAAAACCAAAGAGCGAAGCATACATGGGTGGTTTCTTCTCTGTAATTTGTTATCGTGATGACTCCACCAGTGAATCGCAAAGACTGCAATTATTTAGGAATGACTATGTTCTCTGTAAACAAATAAATGTCTTTTTATGGGTAAAAGCTGCCGACTGTGTAGTTTATACCTCCACAAACAGGTTCTGAAATGCGTGAGCTTCTAGTGTTTAGTACAGCAGTTCATATTTCAGTCTTCTCAAAACTTTGGGTGCGTTTTTTTTACAGAGAAACGTACTGCCTCTGGAGTTTTGAAGGCGCTGTCCTTGTTGATCTGGTCCAGGTTTTCCAGACTCTTGCTCATGTTGTTCCTGGTCAAGACTCGTACTTTGGAGTTAAACGGCTCCATGGCCTTCAGCACCTGCAGCACCTCATCTTTGGAAAGCTGGTCGAAGTTTATGGCGGCTCCCACCAGCTCATCTCCTGAACACACAAAGCACTTCTGTTAGAATCACCAAAATGTAGAAAAGTTTTTTGTTTTTTTTTGACAAACCACTTCTACCTGAACCTCTGTCTACTTCTTTTCAGTACCATTTTATTTTTCTTCTTCTTATGCACGTTATTTTTACTGAGAACGAAACAAACAAGTAGAGTAAAGTAAAGCAGAGTAAAGCAAAGTAGAGTTGAGTAGAGTAAATCAGAGTAAAGTAGGGTAGAGTAAAGCAGAATAAAGTGAAGCAGAGTAAAGTAGAGTAGAACAAAGCACAGGAAAGTAAAGGAGAGCAAAGTAAAGTAGAGGAACGTAAACTGGGGCAAAGAAGAGTAAAGTAAAAAATTGCACCTTAAACATGTTTGCACTTGATTATAACGCCATATCCCAGAACAAAAATATTACATCAAACTAATTTGTACTGAATAGTAATATTAACTCAGTAGAAGTCAAATGTAAGGCAATTATATATAATTCTCTCATAATTACAGAAGGTACATCTTGACCCAATGAAAAAGTAGCTTTGGCAAGAGACATTTTGAATTAAACTTTATTGGCTATTTAAAATAATTAAAGCCAGATAATAGGTAGAACATAAATTTAAACCATCTTTTGTCCTGTACCTGCTCTGAACTCCTGTGCGTTGGAGGCGGTGTTGACGCTGGAGATGACGACGCCTCCATCGTCCGACTGCTCCAGAGTGAGACCGTCAGAGAGACTCCGCCCTCTGCGATGTGTCAGCTGTAACACACACACAACCAACGTTAAATCTATGAAAAAATTTAACTTTACTGCACACATATGGTTGTTTTTAATTTACAATAAGGAAAATAGCTCAATGTTTTTTGACGTATCCTGATAACGATATTCAGAAGATATTATGTGAATTCAACAGAAATGTGTTAAAACATGTCTTTAAACGTATTGGTTTATTTATCTGAAATGTGAAATGTCTGCAAAATTTATCAGAAAAGTGCAGAAATATCACCTTTACCCTTATTAGAAAGTTTACAACATAACTTTTTTAAATCTTCATTTTCAATCAGCTCTTTTTGTAACATTTTTTACCATAAACAATACACTCAATATTCATATTTTGCATATCTTGGCTGTGTGATGGAAACAGGCAAAGTTACATAGTGCAATGCATTAACTAAAAGCATATACACAATTGATTAAACTGATACCAAATGATATTCATTGCAACATTCGGTTTAAAAATATATAATTGAGAGGGAAACAGCTAAAATTGCAATTTTTAATTTTCAGGTATGGTATAATTATAGGCAGACACTTTTAAAAATGAATGATATTGCAATTGTTGTTCTGGAGATATGATAAATTAAACTACTAAAAAAGAAACATCATCTCCAAAAGAATGGTATAAAGTGATGTTTCTGCCATTTTCTGGATGGTTTTATGGTTCATTCACGTTTTTATCCGATACTTGAACCCAAACCAAGACATTTACAGACAGATTTTAGCCCTTTCCTGCTGCTTTGCTAAAATATCGTCTGAATATTGTTACAGACATAATTTAAAACAGCAATATTGGCCCTCGCACCCATCTGTGAGAGGGACATAGATCTGTACAAACACAGAACAAAATAAAGTACGAAAAATCAAAAATATTAAACTCTAGGACTGGGACAAGATCTCAGATAAAACTGCCACGAGATTGTGCGGAAAATTATCCTATGAAGTTTTTCCGATTTGTTGATTTGCCCTGGACAAAAATGAGGGTCAACTTTGCTGAGTTACACCAACTGAGAAGCTGTAGTTCCATAAAGCAGTGCCACAATGACAGCAAAGATATTAAAGAAAGTAAATTAAACTGCCAATCCTGACGTTTACATCTGTTCAAACACTCACATGTGACGCCCAGCAGCTGATTGTTTTCTTTTATCAAATGGTGGTCAAAAAGGAATAAATTAAGTCAGAGGGCCCACTATGGAAGACACTTTGTCTATTCAGATTTTTTATTTTAAATACTGATGAATTCAATCCTGAAAAATGTATTTCGTTTTTTCTATTTTGAATTTCAGTCGTTGAATTTTGCGCTGTACATTTTCTGTGTTTTTCTTAGTTGAAAAATCCAAAATAAAAACTCTCACCTTTTAAATATTCTTGTTTTTTGGATTTTAAAGCCTTCAGATTCAGCAGTTTGAATTCAGAGTTTAAATGTCAGAGCAAAGATTCACTCACTTGGATCGATTGCTAAATTCACTGTGAATTTTACACTCTGAATTTAGGCTTGAAATTGAGGGTTTGAGAACGTATGCATTGGATAGCTAAAAGGTGATTTTTTTTTCTTTTTCATTTTACATTGTTAAACTAAGAAAAACAATTAAAATGTACACTGCAAAAAGAAAAACTTTTTTCAGATATAAAATTTTCAAAAGTGAGAAATTTGCCATTATTTAAAATTCAAAATCTGATGCAACAAATTATCTTCCAAACCCAATGGGATCTCAAGACTACTTTTAATTATTTAGTTTCCAGGTTGAGGGGGTTTAGATACATACAGAGGAGAGAAATAAGGATTCTGAGAAAAACCAAAGAGGAAATTTGTGGAAGTAAAAGTGAAAGAGGAAGGTTAGTTTGTGTGAGAGCAGAGAATGCAGCACTCTAGACAGTTCTGCATTTGTTTATTTGTTCTCACTAGTAAAATTTTATGAGAAAACTACTCAAACTGTCTATAGCTCCAGGCTGTGCAGTTCTACTAGTATTTATTTCAACACGAACCAATAAATACTGAAGTCAACCCAATGGGAAAGACTCAAATGTAGAGTAGTTTTTCATTGTGCGGCGAGTTGTGCCATGGTTTAAAGTTTCTGTCTCTGGGGTTGAAATCACAGCAGTTCAAATCTACAAAGAAAAAGTGTTTAGACACAGATCCAGGTTAAAAGAATGAGAAACGTGAGCTCGGTTTGTCTACGAATGCAACGCGACGACATGTTTGTGGCTGGAGTAAGATGCAGGAATTTTAAGTGCCTTGTGTAGAAAACCGATGTTAGTAGTTTGTTAGTAGTGGTTTTGTTGAAAGGAAAATACTGAAGAAATGTTAGAGTCACAATAAATGCTCAGTAAAAGTGAAAATCTGCGAAAAAAGACTACTATGATTTACTTGTTCCAATTTTATTATTATTTATTATTTCTAACAAACTTTTCTAGATTAGTCCCAGTTTAGTCCTACTGTTTTTGTTTTTTTTTGTTTTTTTTTTGTTTCAGATAAATCCGGGACTGGTTTAGTGTCTTTTTAGTCTATTGGTTTAGTCATAGATTTCGGAGTAGATCGACTTTATTAGTTCAAATTGAACAAATCATCACTCATTTAAAATAAAATAAAAAAAACAAGAACAACAGAACAAGACCAGAACAGAAAAAGCACATAAACCAAAATTCAAAAACAAAAAGGGCAAAAAAATAAAAATAAAAAGGTTTATTAAGCCCAATGTAGGTTTTTGTCCAAAGTCTTTCAAATTTGTTAATTTTTAAATTTAGTCCGAATGAGACAGCAGTTGGTATTTCTCTATGAATTGTGAGCACTTATGTGAGCACAAATAAAAAATAAAAATACATTAATAAATAAATAAATGTGATACATTTTTCCAGTAGAATTCTTTCCAAAAACATGATAATGATGGGTCACTAGGCAATCATAGTTGCTGCAGCAGTCAGTATTTCCCTGTGAATAGTGAGCACTTTAACATGGTGTAATATAAAAAAGGAAAAAAATGGGATACATTTTTCAAGCAGAATTCTTTCCAAGGAGGACAGTCCCAAAAAACATGATAATGATGGGCCACTAGGCAATCATCATTTCTCCAACAGTTGGTATTTCCCTGTGAATAACGAGCACTTGGTGGCACATGACATGGTACTTGGCATATGGCATAATTAAAACAACGGGATGCACCTTTCCAGCAGAATTATTTCCAAACATGTGATTTTATTGTTCCCATTCTTCATCTGTCAAAACAAAACTATGATTTTTATGTTGACAAAGACAAATAAAGTGGTGCTAATTTTAAATAATTGTCTCTTATTATCACAGCCCTTTTCCATTTGCAGTTTTGAAGCCGCCCAAACAACAACAACAACTGCACCTTGGCGACAGAGCATTATTGTGATCGCTCCCAGTGTTTTGGGCGTGTCCTGCTGAGCTCACGAGGAGTTTGGACAAAAATGTAAACTGAAAGTCCAAAGCGCAGGGCGTGAGTGAAGTCCCGAGGCCCTGAAACAAACTGGTTCATCTGGAGCTGTTGTTTGAATATTTATTTACACCAGGTAACGGGACACGCCCACTGCTTTCGAAAGATCCGGTTTTGGGCATTGGACTAAAGTCTATCAGTGAAACGGACATGGATCAGTTCTGACAGAATCGATGTTAAGTTGAGCAGAGGAAGTGAATAATAATGCCCACTCAACTCAAACTGTGGCTGAAATCAAACCTGTGTCGGATAACTAGTAAAATTTGTGCTTTTTAACATTTCCTTGTGTTGTACTAATCTCATATTTATATTCTGAACTGCTTTGTCACCTGGCCAGGCACTGCAGATGTAAATTATTCTTATAGCTATAATTCAGCATGTTTACAATTATTCAATACAGATGTTGTTCCTATTAAATAAATAACAGCAAAAATATAGATATAATGTGACCAGAAATCATAGTTTAGACAAATTTATATATATTTCCTTGTTAGTCCTCCATGATTGTTTGACTTGTTTATTTCAAATTTGTTTTAGTTTAGTTTATTGAGATTTACGGCTGAATAATGAGTCGCTGTTCTTCCTGGGTTCTCCTCAAGTTTATAAAATGTATTTAGTTTTAGCTTCAGTTTTACTCAAACAAAAACAGACGTCCACAGAATTACAGGACATGAAAGCACAAGGTAAAAGAAAAGAAAACTATTATATTTCCAGGGCTGCAGTTTAACATTCACAACATGAAGGTCATTTCTGTGAGGGTTCCACAGCTGTAATTGCTTTCCCATTGAACTTATCTATGTTGTATTTACTCAATAGCAGTTGTTTTTAATGCTCAAAAGATCCTTTAAATAAAGACTTTTGGTGCGAGTAGGTTCGCCTCTCCGCAGATTTGACCTGTAACTTGGATTGGTGGCATCAGCTGCTTGTTTGCATCGAAATTAATAATTTTAATGCCATACTGTGGAACAATAATAATATCTCCAAGTAGTCAAATATCATCTGTGAAATATATATATAATTTCCCAGAGGAGGAAGACATTTGCACTTGAAATAACAACAAGCACCAGATGGCTAAGCTAACTAATTTATTAAAATATAAAATATAAAAGAAACACCCAAATGTAAACTAAAGACTACCTGATTGTATTTATAAATAGATTACTTCGTTTTTTTCGTTTTAATGTTATAGAATTGGACAGGCAGTACAATGAGCTAGCCATTGGTTGATTCAATGGTTTGATTTATTGAAAAAGTAGTGCTAATAATGCATTATCTGCATGATCTTAAACAAGTCAAATGTTGCATGATTCCCTGCACAGACACAAAGGGAGTTTCTGCTTTTGTTTGTGTCTCTGTCAGTAGCATTAACATAACATAATATGACAGAACAGAGCAGAACAGAACAGGGCATTATTGTTATCATTATTATTATTATTGTGAGAAAAAACAGCTAACTAAACAACTGTGAAATCTTTCATTTTCTCACTGTCTAACTATTACTTATAAATCAATCAATTTTGTAAAGCTGGTCACAAAATTGAAGAATAATAAGTAATAGTTAGACAGTGAGAAAATGAAACCTTCTGACTGACAAAAGTTAATTTGACAGTAAATTTGACCAAAAAAAAAAAAAAAAAACAGTGAAGAAGTACTATGTGTACTTGTTGCACTGGAGATTGATTTAAATACTCAATTTTGCTTCTAAAATTGTCATGATTATTATTATTTGCTTCTTAGACTTATACTCACAGCCCAGGAGCAGGTTCACACACAGCGGGTCCACGGTAGAGAGTAAATAAAACTAAAATAACTACCACTAATGAAGCTGTCAGGTGTTTATATTTCACCAGGCGCCTGATTGAAACTGTACATTTCCTTATCAAACTAAATACTGAATACGTAATCTAACAACACTCCTTTAACATTATGGTCATCATGCATTCATAATCCATTCATTTATTACATAACCTGACCTTATAAAGTGATATGGCAGAGTTTATGGCTTGAGTAACATATTTATGGTTTACTAGTGTCAAAGTTTACATGTGTTAAAGTTAAACAAAGCAATAGAAAGTGACATTTTACAAACCAGAGCCAAATATTGAGGTTGTGGTTTAAGAGATTTACGCTCGTATCCACTGAGCCAAAATACTTTTTAATTAAAAAAAAAATTTTTTTATACTTGTATACTTTTATACTTTTCTATACTTTTCTATTTATGAAATACTTTTATCACAAAATGGTAAAAAGAAAGAATTAAAGCAAGATGTGGAAGGTTTGTTCATTATTTAAGTAAGATTACAATTAAAGTAAATTATCAGTTTCGACCACATTGAAGGTTTTATAAGTAAATTTCCCGTTCATTTTTCTCATTGACTTTTTGTAAAATTCAAATATTAGTTTGGATTTAAAGTCACGACGGAGGCTAACCAGCTCTGTGGGGTAACTAATGTCCGTGAAGCTATTATTTTTAGCTGAAAAACATCTTAAAAACCTACAATTTGGTTAAATGTCTTTATAAATTTGCGGTTTAATACGTCAAAAATGGGCTACATTAAAAATGAAATGTCTTGTGCTCATTAGTTGCCATAAAGCTGATTTATTAAGCTTATATTTTTTGTATTTTTTCATTTTTGTTCCTGAAAAAATGAATAGGAAATGAACTTGTGGTACTGTTAATCTCCATTACTACAGTAGATTAGAGCATTATTACATTAAACAATAAGTGAATTCATTTGCACAGACAAGACATTTAACTTTGTGGTTGGTCATTTTAGTATTTGAAGGAACAGTCGATATAAATGTGATCTGAAGTGCGATAAATTGCTACAGAAAATCATGATAAATGATAATATTGAAATTACTGTACGCCCCTGACAGCAAGAAAATCCCTGAAAAACTGTGCAATTTTGTTAAAAAACATGAATTACAATTAACAAATAGCACAACGAAACAATTTTGTAGTTAGTAGTTGTAGTTAATCGTATCAAAAAAACTAAGAAAAGATTCCCTGAAGTGCAAAGATGATAAATATTGAGCCCCAAATATAATGTTCTTTTGACCATTTATTAGTACTGAAGTTGAGATAGTAAGTTTTGTTATAGGCCAAGCCAAATTAAGTTTATTTGTAGAGCACAATTTGTACATAAAGTAATGCAAAGTGCTTTACACAATGGGGAAATATGCATTAAACAAGGAGAAATACCTGCATTTTGAATCAGAACATTCAAAACCAGTTCATTTCCTAATCTTCATACAAAGCAGTTTTATGACTCTGTTCGCACACAGTCTTTCAAAGCCTTTCTTTTTGTGCTTATATTTTGCAAACACACATGACCTTCTCGCTTTTGCCACAACAAAAGTCAATCTAATTAGTGTTCAGTTACAATCGGCTTCAGGCTGCGAATGGGAGAATATGAGGCGTGTTTAAATCAATATCTTTTGCACCACAGAAACCTCGTCCCGGTGTTGAATGTTTGTTGGGGATAAAGAAAACTGGGATGTTGAGCTGAACTTGAGCTGTTTGGCCCAGCGATCCATCACGAGATAGACGAGAAAAGTGATACTGGCCTTAGATAAAAGTGGGATACGAAGAGAAGTGACTAAAATTAAGGTCTGGTTCTTCGAAGTCAGGATCAGCTAAAACTGAGGCATGTCTAAAGTGAACTATGGCTCAGGGACAAATGCGGCCCACATTAACCACGAGGACGACAAATGTATGTACAACCGTAACCTCAATAACAAACACTGAGGTGAGACAAACCTGAAATTAAAGTACCGAGCTGAATAAACAGAGGTGTTTAAGAGCTTAAGTTAGCGTGACATTACTTTATTTATTTTATACTCATATAACAGTTTGGATTAAATAATATGTGTTATTTGAGATAATGTACAAAGACAAACAAAACCGTAAAGAAATACTGTGGTATTTTCAAAGAATAGACGCAAAAACAAACCATAACTGGTGAGGTGTAAAAGTCTGAGCCATTGAATGTGGTTCATAAAACACTTATGTCACTTTATAATTATTCACAGTGGGAAGAGGAACCTTTACTCAAGTACAAGCACTGTGGGGGTAGTTTCTGAAATATTTGTTTTAAATTTCTTAAAAAGGTAATCGAGTACATGTAAATTTAAATGAGTACTATCAACTTGAATGAATAAATATGTGTTGGTAAAGTCGGTCCTCTGCTAAATGCTTTAATCTTTCACTGCACTGACCAGTCTGTGGTCCTTCATGTCCTCTTTCACTACATCCATGAACCTGCTCTTTGGTTTTCCTGTTTCCTACAGCTCTAACCTCAGCATCCTTCTACATAGAAACACTCTCCTCTGAGAACCGTCTCAATCTGGAACTGTATCTCCTAAACATCTGTTTCTAACCGAGCTGATGAATCCTAATGTTAAAAGTCTACATGACAGGTTCTCAAAATGTTCTAATTATGACTTAGTTTGGTGGGAGGGCACCTGTGGCAATTATTTATTATAGTTTTACATCTGTGAAGTTGCAGTTTGTGAAGAAAATTTAAAAATAAAAGTTGTAGTGCTGTTTTTTTTTTTTTTTTGGATAAAATTATATTACAAGTATAATACAATCAAAGTGTCATAATTAGAAGGGATAGGTTAGATTGGTTCCAAACAGAAAATATAAACAATGAGTTTCGAGGCGTAGTAGAAATTATGACATGAGTTATTTACATTATTTATATATATTTCAATATATCAACTCATATCCAAGACTCACATTTACATATATATATATATATATATATATATATATATACATGTTTTGCCAATCATGGATATATTTTCAGTTGATTTGCAATATTTATGGTTTTGATGCATTTTTTATTGGGAAGTAGTGCTGAGTTCTAACACAGAATCCCTCTGTGATGTCATCAAAAAGCGACACGCCATTGTAAAAACAGACAATTTATCGACAACTGACACAATTTTTGACAGTTTAAACCATGACTCAACAAAATAAAGTTGATATTAGATATTATCAGATATCAGATATTATTATTTGTCAAATCATAACTATTGTGAACTTTATGTGGATTTTGGAGCTTGTTTTCTAAATGGTTACTGGGTTGTGGATTTACCTCTATCTTTGTCATATTTGCTGCTCATGTCCAACCAGGAAGTAACATTATAAACATTAAGAAAACTGTCAAACTGGGGAAAAACAGGCAAAATGTTTAGTAAAATCTTAAATATCATCATGTTCACTACGTTTTAGTGACATGTGTCGTTGAACCTGTCAAATAGGCTTTAACTGTTTTAATCTATGTGGAGACAAAACTGTGTAATCAAAATGATGCTATTATGCTAATTATATTTCTGTCAAAGCTGTTGCGCACACATTAATAAGTATGCAATAGCCAAATTAAAAATAAATTAAGAATACATTTTTGGTTCTCTTCATGTATGGTAAGAATACAAACAATATCACTAAAAATGTAGATTAAAGGTGCACAATGTTATTTTTTCAGTGGTGGGTCTCCTTCTTATGATGACATTGAGGTGTTGCTTTAATGAAATGTTCCATATTATGGCATTAAACATGTGCATCTCCATGGAGACAAACATGTGACGCCACCAATCCAAGTTACATGTCAGATCTGTGGAGAGGAGACCCCACTCACCGCAAGAAAGCATGTTTTTTATTCAAGGGATTTTTTTTTACAACAAAACATCTGTAATGAGATAAAAATACAGTTGGTAAAACCTCTGATGGAAAAGTTACACAATACACCTTTAAAACAAAAAGAAAATATACAATAAGCTTTTCTATTGCTCAATGTGTGTTTGCCCCAGGGTCAGTTTGAGGGCCACAGTAAACTGTGGTAAAACGACTAAACCACATTGTCATTGTTTCCACTGCGTCTTGTATTTAAGTATTTATAAATTACAACTGAGCCCTGGCACTGACCGTGTGAAACTATGCAACTGAAACCAGCGTCTGCAAACCCACAATGCATCAGACACATCTTTGTTTTTAAATCCGGAGCAACACTTTTGTAGAGTCTCAGCACATTGTTGTTTTACACACACCTGTTGTAATGCTTTTGATCAATGCTACGGCTGTTTTTGCTTCTAATAATTTTATCTTGTGAGTATTTCTCAAATAGACAATGTAGATGTGCACAAGCAGCAAAATGTAGAGAGTAAACTGGAACAAAACTGGGACTAAATTGGGACTAAACTGGGACTAAACTGGAACTAACTAAACTGGGACAAAACTAGGATGAAACTAGGACAAAACTGGGATTAAACTGGCACTAAACTGGAACAAAAATGGAACTAACTAAACTGGGATTAAACTACCACCAAATTTGAACTAAATTAACTAACCTGGGATCAAACTGGGACCAACGAAACTGGGGAAAAACTGGAACTATCTAAACTGGTACAAAACTAGGATGAAACTAGGAGAAGACTGGGACAAAACTGGGACGAAACTGGGACAAAACTAGAACTAACTAAACTGGGACTTGACTAAACTGGGACTAAACCTAGAACTAATCCCGGGCAGGACTAAAACTAAACTAAAAGAAGAGGATTAGAACAGGACACAGCTAAATCTACATCAGGACGCAGGTGTGAACGCAGCCTGGATCTATCACACTCTCAGTCAATACATTTTTATTCAAAATGTATTTAATCATATTTGTTCTTGGAGCTACTTTCACGTCAAGAGGGAATCTAAAAAAAAAAAAAAGGTCTCGAGGTCTATTCTCCTGGTTAAACAAAGGTTAATAAATATGTAATAATATAAAAAAGTTTCTTGGACATTAAGGTATGGAGCTGTTAAATATGAATACAATACAAGGTGTTTAAATGATGAAGCTTGGATCTAGTCTTGTCACATTTTTTTCATTTTATTTTGGTATATCGTATTGAATCATAATTTAGGATTTCATCAACGCATTTTCTTTCTTTCTTTTTTTTTACTTTTTGTTATTGTCTGCAAACATTAAACGTTGGCAAAAACTAAAACGTAACTGACAAGTACATTAGATTTTGTGTTTTTGTTTACATGAATGTGTGTGTGAATGGATATTATCAAAGTTTGCCTGTATTTTGTACAATATCTATGCATCTAAATATTTCTAAAGTTTTCAGCAGCACTAATGGAGGTAGATCTTTGATACTTTGAATGCAATAATAAAGACTTTTACTACTTTTCCTGGCAGTTATAAAATAAATTCTGCAGTTTCTCACTTAATTAAAGCAGTTCAGTCCATGCTGCAGTCAAAGCACACTTTTGTTGTGTCTTTGGGCAAGTCACTTAACCCACATTTACTACATTCATGTCCAGACAAAACAAGAAACTTAACCTGGACTTGAACCAGTATTAAACTTGCAATTTATGTCTGAGTGGAACTGATACTGAACTTTTAAACCATTAGTCACTCCGCTGACATAAACAGAGCAGAATAGAGTGCACTGACCTTGTCCATTTGTGTATTTCTTGTCGTAGTAGTGGCAGTTCTTGTCGTAGTAGCTCTTTTACTCCATGCTGTCCCTCTTGCAGTGCACAGTGTGACAGGTCAGCAGTCGTTCATGGGACAGATACTGGGCTGAGGTCGACAAACAGGTTAAGCTCCGCCCGCCCGAGCTGTCAACAGAAACACGCCTTAAAACAAACACGCCCCAAACGACCAGGGTTCACCCACTGACTACTGTATCGTACGTCAGACAAGAGGACTGACTACCACTGCAAATATGTACAGAATGTCACTTCATGGGCACTTCTGGGGGTAAAGAGGATTCAGTTTTGTGGCTGTAAACTTGGGTCTTGATTACTTTTTTCAGTGTCATTCGTTCAAGCAAAAATATCTGTCCAGGGAAAACTTTTTTTGGCCTGTTTAAGTCAAATTTTCTTCACATTAACCTTCTTCAAGTGTTTGTTTTCCCTTTTATTTATTCCTATCAATTTATTCTTTTCGAGTAAGTCAACCAAGACTAAATAATGAGTATGTCTGCAAAACAAAAAAACACCACAGCACATTTAACAAAGGATTTAGTTTCTTATTTGAGCTTGAAAATTAGTGAGAAGAAGAAAACTTATTGAATTCCCCTTTTTTATCTTGCATTAAAAATAAATGTATTTAAAGCCAAAAGGAGACCGACAAACATCAAACTTTTTAAAATGCATACATTTTGTGCATTCACGCCTTTTAAACACATAAAAACAGTGTACCTAAAGCCTAAAGCCCAAAGTCACTGGGACAAGTGCTAGAAAGTGAATGAATACAGTGTACAATGTTATATGATTGAACATGAAATGCTTCTATTTTTACAGATTGTTTTAACCGTGAGCTCATGTTTTCTCATGTTAATTTGAATGGCTTTGACTACAGGGCCAGTGAACCCTTGTTAACGGATATTTTACACAAAAAAGGGGAGAAAAGAAATGTTGACTTTGAATAACTGTATAATGGACATTAGGAAATGGAGATTTAATATGAAGATGGACAAATCTGACAGACTTTGGATCAGTTGGGGCAATTACTTGGGACTAAATGCCTAAATTTTCTTTGGATGTGTTGTGTTCAAATTGTTTTAATTCTCTGCGCTGTCTCTGGTCTTGTTCTGTTTTTTTTTTGCTAATTGTTATAAAAATTGAAGAAAAATAATAATAATAACATCAACAACAACAACTGCATAATGTTTGTTTTCCACCTTAGATTAATATTTGTTCACTAAAAGTATACATTGTTAATATTATTTAAGTCAAAATGTTCGTTTTAAGACAATAAGTAATACATAATTTCAGTTTAATACAGTACATACTACATTTAGTCAAACTACACTTCGAGTACTGTATCTGGCTGTTTATCTTACTTCTTCATTCAGAAAGTTTGATTTAATCACACTAGACTTGTGAAAGAAAGAAAATTAAGGATTTCACTGTTATTTAGTCAAAGAGACAACAAGTTTCTTCTCACAATAATCGTGCCACTAAAATTTCACACTTTCCTTAATTGTGGGTGAAGTGTCTTGCCTAAAGATACAACAACAGCATTCCATCCAAGTGCTAACCACACCAACTCTGCTCAGCTCCCGAGATAACAATTTGTGTCAATACCAGGCTAACGTTAACAAACGGCCATCAACATTGTCTGAACTCCAGATGTGTCCAACATTACTCTCCTGGTTATTATTTCCTCATTCTTCTTCTTCTGTCTCACATCCAAAGTCCTCTCACACATTTTAACAACAGCAGTCGTCCCGCCCTTCTCTCCGTGAACTTAACAATGACACAAACAGTGCAGCGTGTTTGAATGTTAAACATAACAAAGACAAAAGTTGCATAATCTTTTACCTGGAAATGGATCTGAGCCGGACAATCGGCTTTGAGGACAGCGCTGTTCTAGGAAGTTTGCTGAAAGAATTTAAAATAAAAAGAACATGGCATTTAAAAACATAAAGCGAATAGTTTTTTTGTGATATTTTGACATAACTTCAGTGCAATTAAGTACAAATAGTCCATATGTTTCGGCTTGTAAAAATTTTATCATAACATTTAAAGTCTATATGACAGATTTAACTGCACATTTCACTAAAACATAGTGAACATGTTTACATTCAAGATTTTCAAGTTTATAATGTTACTTCCTGGCTGGACATGAGCAGTAAATATGACAGTAATGGAAACGCGGGCTGCATTTGTCGGCCAGGAAACGGGCGGTCTGATTTGTGTAAACATTTTACACCAATCAATCTACTTTATGTAACATTTTAGCGGCGAGACTTTTCCCTCGTTCGTCATTAGCTTTAACGAAGTTCTCGTTGTTTACAAAAAAAGTGCGTTTCTGTGGCAAAAAGCGGCAAAAGTGGGCGGGGCAGAATAAGGTGAATAGACGCACTTTGTTAGAAAATAACTAGTGCAGAGGCGTTTCACAGGGTCACCTCTTTTCAGCCAATCAGGCATATTGTATACTAAGAATAATGGGGAAATAATCATAATAATAATATCCCAGACTGTGATTCTCTGTCATGGTGCAGTTTCAAAAGTCCTAAAAGGTAATTGTAAGGAGAGTTAGAGGAAGTATATGGAAACAACTGCATAAGACTTTTACAGACATGAGTCAATATTGAGTGAAAGGAAGGACTATGTGGGCGGGGCTAACGGTTCAAACAAAAACAGGTTTCTGTCTCAGTTCAAAATCAGGTACAGGCCCTTTAATATCCACAAGTATTAATTTTCAGGTGCAGGTTCAGCTTGCTACCAGCCCAAGAACAGCCAATCAGAGCGCTGCTTTCAGCGCCAATTTCCTGGTTGACGAGACATAAAATACTTGATTATTGCATAGAGACAGCATGCAGCGGTCTCATTTTTGACATTCTACTTTTAAAATATATTCTCTGCGGAAGCAGATTTTTTATAACAAAAGTTGGGTTCACCAGCTTTAACAAACTGTGGACTGAATGGGACATTTTTGTTGTACAGTATGTGTTTTTTGGATGTCTTTTGTAAGTAATGTAATGTAAACAGTAACATCTGATGTGAGTAATCTGATTTCTTTCTGATGGTTCACAGTTGTGCAGGTTTTGACCAGGAAAATTATGCGAAAAATGAAAATGTTTCTGTTGAGAAAATGTTAAAGATTGAAAGAGTTATTTATAAATGATCTACTACTGATGCTGATCTACTGATGCTCTGAACCATGTCATCTGGTGTTTTTGATGATCAGATTTATCTTTTGTTTGTAAACATTCACCAAAAATCAGATCTAATTATTATGTTTTCTGATTATTCTAGTTATTTGACTTTTCCAAACCAGGCAAACGTATCCACTGTGTAACTTTAAAACCATTTGAATACAATACTAATCAGAAAAAAAAGTCAAGAACTTACATAATTTGGATAGAAATGCAGTCCTCTGAAATGGTCTTTGGTCACTTGGAGATGCAGTTGTTTAGCACCCTCGCCTTCCAGAAGATCTTCAGTTCGATTCCCAGAATGCACCTGGCCGTTCTGTGTCACATTTTCTTCCTCCGATGACTGTTAAGGTACAACTTTTCCATAGTTTTGTTAGTACAAGTTATATAAAAACATTAAATGCATTTGTAATTAACCATACAAAGCACATAACAATTAAAATGGTATAAAACGATGTAGAGTTTATTTGCAGTCCTCAGAAAGGATTGAAGGTTTTACAAATATTCAACAAAAATAAAGCTGTAACAAACACATATGACCCATGTCACCGAATACAGAATGATTATTCAAGTATTAAAATAAGTTTGTGAAAATAAACTTAACAGAGACAGCAAAGAAATAAGGTGCGATTTGAATAATGCACATAAATTAAGAATAAATGTAGACATAATACAGTTGAGTTGAATGTAGTACATATTCATACATAGTATCCTATTTTGCATTATTAGACATTACAGGAGCCTGCTGTAATGATTGTTACTAATAATTTATGAAACATTTGAATTTATTTTCATTTGGTTTTTAAAAAATATCAATATATATGTATATCTATTTTATTTTCTTCACTTTTACACATTTTCACTGCTAAGTTCACACAAAGCTGCCCTGGGGCAAACTAAAAGACATGTGTCCGTTATTCTGCGTCAACGCTTTTCTGACAACCACAATCGCTCCATCAGACGGTACAAAGTAGACCAGGAATGTGGGACTAACAAGAAGTGGTGTTTTCCCCAGAAATCACCAGAGTTTTACATATTCAGTCATTATGAAAATCAGATAAAACAAGGCAAACATTATATCAAGAGTTCGGACACCAGGCATGTGTATCCGGTCTTTTAAACTTCATTGCACACAAGTTTCATGATAACTTGGAAACAGATATAACCAGGGTTTGACATTAATGGTGCGTTCCTGTTGTCCTCAGATGCCCGGGTTTCAAAAATGTGCTTTTATCTTCTCATCTTATCTTGGAAACTCTGGATTTTGATGTCAGCAATAATAAAATCATTGAGTTTGCACTTCATCAGCGTTTAATAGAGCTTACAGTAAGATTGGTTGTTGTTAGCCTCTTCTAAAGCTAAACTTTTACTTTAGCCAATTTAACTAATGTTAGACATCTGACAGCAAATCCATAAATGTAGTAAGGTTTAGTCGAAGAGCTCAAATGTTTAAGGTGAGACACTACAGGTGAATAGGAAAAAATCTTTAATCTAATGATATAGATTTAAAACTTCCTCTATAGTTTACTCACATAAATGTCAGAAAAAATGTATTTGTTTGTAGAAATAATATAAATAATATAAATAGTCATTTATATTATTTATATAAAATCTAAAAGTGCAAATATTTTAGACAGTTCAATCTGAAAAATAATTAGAACCAGGTTTAAATTTTTTGATACATTTTTTACACATTTAGTTATAAAAATAACAACAGAGGGGATTTTTTTGTTTGTTGATATCTTATTTAGTGATCTAGATCTAACTGAAAATTGGCCTAAAAAAATCAAAGTTCACATCATCTTTTTGACATAAAACTTTAGTAAATCAGGTTTAGAATTAGATCAACAAATCCTTCTGTATGTTTTGTCAAAATCTTGTTCAGTCCAAGATTGTTAAGTTTGGTTTGTGCAGGAGCTACTTTAAGGCTGATCTTTATGTCTTTGTGGGAGAAAAATGACCTTTAAAGTCACAATGTCCCAGAGAAATCTATGGATGAAGTGGATTCACTGAAGTAATAAAACATTTTTAGGAGCAGATTGGACAAGTTTGTTGTGACCACATGAAAGCTGATATGTTGAAAGCAAACTGACTCAAAAACGTGTTAAAAAAAAAGGGTTTTGTCTGTAGTGTCTCATCGACAAATCAGCAATGTGCGTCCGTCTCCACTCAAGTCAAATGTAGAAGTTTTGACCCAAGTTTCCAAGTAGTTTTCCTGACTTATGTAAGCGTTTATATTCTTTTTCTCCCCCTGAGTTCACGAAGACCACATGAACACAACATAACATAATCTTATTAGTTAAATGCTCCTAGATTTCAAACACTACCCACTATGGCCAGAACTTTGGATTTTATGCACATATATACACACATTTTGATTTCATGTGTATTTTGTACGCATTTGTAGTAATTCTTCATGATAAAAGACGAAAAATAAAAGTACAATAAAAACAATGCCATCTTAAGTTGACCGAAAGTCTGGACATTAAAATCAATAATTGCTGCAGTTTGTGACATTTCAAAATAACCCGCCAAAGAACTTTTTCACAGTTTTCCCTTATTTCTTGTCGATCCTTCACATAAACAGTAGAAGTACATTCAGACTCTAGTCCTCCCCCTGAGCGGCTCCTCCCGTCACCAGCCTGTGAAACATCGAGCCCTCGTTTTGACAAAGAACTGCAGGAGAATCAAACTCCAGCACCGTCCCACCGCCCATCACCAGCACACGGTCACAGTCCAGGATCGTGTTTATCCTGCAAGAAACGTGACAAAGCTAAACACACAAACACAGTATCAATCACAGTTTGCACAGCTCAATGTCATAACAGCAGCCTCTTTACAAAATGGTTGATTTGATTTTGACCAACGAAACAACTGAAAAGTTAAAATGAAACAATCAGAATTACAATGTTCTTCCCTTTTAGCATTGTTTGTCAATTGCTATAGTTTTTTCAATTGCTATTTTTTTTGGATGTGCAATCTTTACCCATTGACAAACTATACTTTATTTTATAACAGATTTGAATGTAATGGCTGTTGTAATGGCTTGTGGATCATTTAACGTAAATTCAGTGTAAAGGAGGTTAAAAAATGTAGTGAGACATAATTTAGAAGCTTTAACAAATAATTTTTAACACTGACATTCTGAAAAAAAACAAAAAGGACTAAAAATGTGGTAACTTGGTATCACGAGACCTATTTATTTAAAATTTGTTTCTGAAAATGTATAAACCGCCAAGTTATTACAGTACAGTTTTGACAAATTTTGCGGTTTTTTGGACTGAAAACAAACGTGTTATGGACATTTCTTACCACATACTGTAGCTGCTTAGCCTTCCTCATGTCTTGAAACTTTTAATATTACATTTTTTCTAAAACTCTATGGGGAAAATTTTACTTCTGGAACCACGTTGGGCTTCGAAGTGGGCAGGACTGATCTCGATAGTGGTTTTAATGAAACAGGACGAGCTAAAATGGTCATTGGTTTTGATGATGTTGCTATTCACCTGTGTGCGATGGTCAGCACAGTTTTATCTCTGAAAGTCTCTCTAATCGTCTGCTGGAGGAGTTTGTCAGTTTTCTGGTCCACGCTGGCTGTAGCTTCATCGATGCACAGCACCTGCAAAAAGGAAACAAAACATTTAATCTATAAACTTTTAATGGCTTTAAGTTCAGAGTGCACAGTTTTAACAAGTAAAAAGAAAGCAATGTTCTGTTGAAAAATGTAGTGATAATAATAGGAACTACGTTTTTAGAGTCAAATGGGGTTAATTTGGTCTTCTAAAACTGTATTTAAAAGATTTGGTTTACTGTTATGATGGTTTATAAGTGATCCATTGAAATTGTCAGGTAAACAAACTCTAACAGAAGAACCTGTTAAATAAATTAAGTTGTTTATTGTACAACAGCTACAGTCAGCAGCGTGTCATATCAGGGGGGCGCCATCTGCCACGAGGGAAACTCAGTACAGAGTTTATGTCATAAATACAGACGGCATCTGAGGGAACACCTACTGTTGAACCTGTTTGGAGGTTCATTTTAATGTAGAAGAGCCGCTCTTTCACCCACCGTTCAACAACTACAAGAGCAAACACTGACTTTAGGAGTTATGTTGTGTCAAATACAGACACAGAGACATTAAAGAAGGATAACGTGGGCCAAAAGACAAATTTGTCCAGTAAGTTTTCCAAGAATGCTAACGTTAGCTGCGGACTAAATGCTACCGCGATTTTAACATCTATATAACCATTTATTTACTTTTCTAAGGTAATGCCAGGTCAGTAACATCTGCTAAGATTTGGTTATGACTTGACTTGAATTGGTTATGCTTAAATTAGACATAATTCACCAGGAAATGCATTAGAGCAGGAGAAAAGGTGAGTTTCCTATTGAATCAATGGAGAGTTCCCCTCGAGTTTCCTCCAGCCAGACAACGCCCCCCTGATATGTCACACTGCAACTTTTCCCCTCTTCTTATACATTTCCTGGTGAATTATGTGTAATTTCCCTTTGCTCCCCTCCTCATTAAGGTGAGACACACAGGTGAATAGGAAAATATCTTAAATTAAACATATCAATTTGAAACTTCTCCTGTCGTTTACTCACATCAATGTAAGAAAAAAATGTATTACAAGTGTTTCATCCTGTTCATGTGGAAATAAGGAATTTTATGTGTAAAAACTGCCAAAAATACACGCATTTGGGAATGAAAATTTTACACAATCAGGTTTAAATTTCTTGGTTCATTTTGTACACAAAGGGGATTTTAGATTTCTCATTTAGTTTTTAAGTAAACTAGATTGCACTGAAAATTGTCCTCAAAATTCGAAATACGCCTAATTTAACTTAACTTAAAACTTCAACAAACCCGTTTTAGAATTAGATATCGAAAAATCCTTCCATATGTTAAGTCAAAATCTTATTAAGTCCAAGATTGTAAAGTTTGGTGAGTGTGGGATTGTGATCTTTATGTCCAGAGGGAGAAATATGCATTTTAAGAACGCGACCGTTGAAGTTACAATGTCCCAGAGAAATCTATGGAGGAAGTGGATTAAATGGAGGAATAACACATCTTTAGGAGCAGAATGGACAAAGTTTAGTGTTTCCACATGAAAGTCGATATGTTGTGAGAGTAAACTGACCAAAAAACAAAAAAAAATAGTTTTGCCTGTAGTGTCTCGCTATAAATTACAACTTTATTTACCCCTTTTTTACATCTTTCTTTGTTGTTACTTCCCTTATCCCTGGCTGAGCTGGCTCATAACTCTGGTAATTGTACCTTGGCCTGAGTGAGTAGCGCTCGGGCTAAACACAGCAGCTGCCTCTGTCCCACTGAGAAGGACTTTCCTCTCTCTCCCACCTCCGCATCCAGTCCTCCTGAACACAAACACAGCATCATCGTTTCATCGTGTGCTCTAAAACAGGTAAAGTTAGTCGGTTGCTCAGGCCTATCCCAGTTGCTTTAGGCGTTTATTAGTTTTGTTTAGTTTCTTTAAACATGTCTGAACAAGGCAGCATTGAAGATGTGGCGTCATGTTCGACTTTGATGTGACACAAGACATTGTGAACTCGTTTTGTGGAGCTGAGGGTGGAACAGTAAAACGCAGTGAGTTAGTTTGTGTTTGAAACAGACACGCCTCATTTAAGTGAAAAGCATAAAGACTATTAAAGATTATTTCATAGAGATGAGCCGCAGAAATGTGACAGGAGCGCAGAACTACCCAAATAAAACGTCACTCACACAGGAATGAGTGAAAGACCATATTTGGAAATGAGACGGTAACTTGAAATACTTGTTTAACCATTTTTCAACTGCTATGAATTAGTATAAATATAAGGACTGCAAGATAACGTAGACTTGGACATATAAAACCATAGTTTTTGTATCAAAATATGTTCTTGTTTTGATTGGGCAGTTCATGTTATGAGCTTTTCTCATTATTGCTCTTAGATGTGCATCTGCGGTTTTATTTAGAAATGCAGTTCTTTACAAAAAAAAAGAAAAGAAAAGAAAAGAAAAAGAAGAAGAAAAAAACAACAACTAATAAATAGTTTATACTTTTCCAAATAATCATTGTTCATCCCTAAGAAATTATTAAAATTTCTAACTGGGATTCCTACAGAAGACTCAAGTTTAACTTTGCAGAGTGATCACTTGTGTCAAGGTTATTATGGTGCTACATAGATAGAGTACATATTTTTACATACAAATACAATCTGGTCATTTAAGGTCACAGTCAGTCACTGTGGCCTTAAAACACCTGCATGATTCCATCGAAGTATAAATTTAAAACCATACTTCTGAAGATTCTCCATGGAGATGGGAGTGGGTGATATTGACAAAAATGAATATCTACATTTTTTGGAGCATTCCACAAACAATATTCAGACGATATTATGTCAATCCAACAGAAATGTGTTAAAACATGTCTTTAAACATACTGAGCTGTAATTATCAGACAAATGTGACATGTCTGTAAAATGAATGAGAAAAGAGCAGACATATCACCTGTTTTCAGTTGTATTTTTATCAGCTCTTTTTGTGTCATTTTTAACAGGGCCGCTGCTAGCTTTTTTGGTGCCCTATGCAAAATGTCTTGATGGTGCCCCCCCCATGTTCATTTTATTATCTTAAATTAAATACACAATATATAGTACTATAAACACAAGATGGAAATGTAAGTTGCCAACAAAAAAATATTAATAAATATCTTAAATAACTAAATAAAACTTAAATATTCAAGTGTAAAACAAATACCACCCAATAAAAGTGCAAATACGAATATAGATAGAATCATCCAACAAGTGAAGTATATGTAAACATTAACAGGCAACTGAACAAAAATTACTGCTCCTACAAATGTGTACGTCTACATTTTCTAGCTGCAAAGTTGTTTATCAAGTCATCATACGAGAGCTTCTGTGCCAATTGGTGGTGAGTTCAAGGGGTAAAAGAAACGAAATATTCGTAACTGTAAATGATTACTACTACTACAATTTATTTATTTTTTGCAAAAAATGAATAAAATCGTTTATTCAGCTTTAAGAAATGCACAGGAACTGTTGTCATTGTGAATGTATCATTGGCATCATATTTATTCACGGATTAAGTGCAATAAAAGCCCACGCACCAAATATCCCCTAAACGCCTCAGAGTCAGACGTTAGCTGCAGAGTGGCAGGTAATAGGCTCCTCCACTGACTCTCTCTCGTCTTCATCATTCTCTCAAACTTTGCCTGGGGTCTTGGTCATCCCTGTTCTCTGAGGGAGGAGCCGAGGAGGAAAGAGAGAGAGCCCTTGGTGTCGCGGTTTTATTAAATTACGTGCATGCGCTTCACTTTGGCGAGCGCCGGAATGCGGTGCCGCAGTCCGGCGCATCCGGCGCCGCATGCGCCGCGTGGGCACCGCTCGTTTTCGCCACAGGCGGCCACGGCACAGCCGATGTGGTGCCCCCTCAGAGCACTTGGTGCCCTACGCGCTGTGCGTTACGTGCTTTATGGAAGCGGCGGCCCTGATTTTTAACTATAAACAGTTAACTCCTTATTAAAATGTTGCATCTTTTCAAAACAACATTCATGATACAGTATTATCTAAATTTCGATATATTACCCTGCTCTGGATGGAGATTGAAGAGTTCTATTTCCTCCAGGCGGTCAGAAGAGATTCATAGAACCGTAGTTACATACATAACTTTAATTTTATTCATTATAGTGGAATATCATCACCAAAGGAACAACATTTCCATGGAAACAAGCAGGAAGAGGCTCCTCCAGGACAAGTATGAGTCAGATTCAAGGCTGCTCATGTTTTACTATGTTTTTAGTGCAATAAAAACACACTGAATGAAAATAAACGTGCTTAAACTTTAGTCTCGTTATGTACTGGGGCCTTGAGCTGAGTGTTTCTCACCGATCCTGTTGACGACGGCGCTGAGGTGGCACTGCTCCAGGACGTCCTGCAGCTGCTGCTCTGAGTGTCTGTCGCAGGGGTCCAGGTTCTGCCTCACAGACCCGCTGAACAGGAACGGGTCCTGAGGGATGATGGCCAGCCTCGACCTGCAGGGGGCGCCAACACTCTGTTCAGTAAATGTTCAAGTGCTGCTCTGAAATAATAATCATCAACATGAAATTAATTTATACAAGCATTTTGGTACCAATTTATAATAACTACACCTAAAGTCTTTCTTTATTAAAGCTATTGAAAGTGTAGATATAAAGTGTTCCTGGTATTTTTTTTTAAAGAGATTTATGGCATGACATCACTCAAAAAAGAGGGAAAGAGTGAAAAGATAGCAAGCAAACTGTCTCAATCAGCTTTACTGGGTAATGTATAATTACTACACCCTAAACCTTACAGAACTATTCAGCACAATCAGTTTACTGTTATCCAACAATGTAAGCGTCGTAATTCTGTAATTAATTTACAGCATTTAATTTAAGTTTAAATGTGAAAACCCTATACACAATACAGCAACAAACGAAAATACACTGTACAATCTCTTTACAACTCAAAAAACCTAATTTCTAGCCAATCAAATGGAAAAATTACTAGGGCAGGAACTTTTAGTAGTTGATTAGTCAGCAGTTATTTTTTCGATTAGTTGATCAATCAAATAGTTATTTTTATTATACATTGAGATTTTAAAAAATACATTTCAACATAATAAACATGACAAATGGTGACTAAAGGCTTCTAGATAGAGAATATTAACGAATGAAGCATATTATTGATAAAAATCTGAAAACGTTTATTCTTTTTTGACATTTTCATTTAATACTGCACCATCTTTGTTATAAAAAGGTCTTTTCATATATGTGTATATATATATATGAGTCTGTATTCACCTTATTCTGGAAGTTGCCGTGGGCGCCGCCATCTTTTTCCGTTGTAGTTTACACAGAACAGGCGAGCTCCACAGAAAATAAGTTCTACAGTTCTACACTTCTACAGTCCAGTTAAACCAAAAAAATCTCGATCAAAAATGCTAAGCGTTTATAATAATCTCCTATAAAATAAACAAATATTGTAAAATGCAAAAGCAATCATCTTTAAAGCAGCTCTGATGTCGCTCTCATATTTCTGACTGGTTTTCATTTTCCAAAATTTTTCATATTTTGCGATATTTTGAGGTTTATTCCAGATTCTCCAGTGAAATCATGTTATGTTCCACTTCACTTTTGCCTCTATTCCCAAATTTAGAATGTCTTTCTTTACAAACTTTTAAAGGGTCTATAATCCAGATGACAATTACAACGATCACAAAAATACTATTAAGATTAACTTTTTAAAGTCGAACATTCACAATGAGTTGATTATTTGTTGCAGCCTCAGCCTAAACTGAGCAAAAGCCTCTGCAGCTCACTTTCCTCTTATTTCTCTGGAGGTTCTGATGACATTTTCTCATTTCGTACCTGAGCTGATGAACGCCGACGGTGCTGATGTCGAGTCCGTCCAGCAGAATCTGTCCCTGGGTCAGTTCCACCATCCGAAACAGAGCCAGGAACAGGGAGGACTTCCCCGAGCCGGTCCGACCCACGATGCCCACCTTCTCCCCGGGCCGGACCACCAGGCTCACCTCCTCCAGGGCGTTTGGAAGCCCCTCCCTGTAACACAGCACCACCGAGCGGAACTCCACCCAGCCCTGCTCCGGCCAACCAGGAGGCAGCTGAGGAGGGGACAGAGAGTGCATTTATATTAAAAATATTCTAAATTCTGGATTGGAGGCAAAAGGGAAGTGGAGCATAATGCGATAAACCTAAGAATATTACGAAATATGAAAAATCAAGTGGTTTTGTCGAATGAAAACAACTTAGACATGAATAATATTTGAGCCTGGTTTAAATACATTTTCTATTGTATTTCATATTATTTCTTTATTTAACCCTTTAAGCGCCAAAGTTTTAGATTTCAACTTTAAGCCTCAATTGGGATTTAGAAGTAAAAAAAAAAAAAAAAGCAGAGTACAGCATTGTACTGGCCCAGGAGAGGACACTATGCTGGGGCAAAACACTTGACATATCAGCCCCTGGAACATCCAGGGGAACCTCCAGGGAAACCAGCATCTCACTGGCCCAGGAGAGGACACTATGCTGGGGCAAAACACTTGACATCTCAGCCCCTTGGAACCTGGAGGAGAGATCCAGATCCGCCTGACACTGTCCGGAGCCTCCAGAAAACCAGGCGCACCACTCGAACCCGGGTACCCACCCTTAAGCCACCCTCCACGGGCTAAACACCCTTATACCGCGGTCCTAGATTGCGACGACCCTGGTACTCTGAAACATAAAAGAGCGCTGTCTGGGGCGCATCGTTCATCGCACCGAGCCCAGCGGAGTGAAGCCTGCCTGGAGGCGTGACGAGGCGAGCTCCCGAGCCCGGAGCGTGTCTCTGAAGGTGTGAGGAGCGGTGGTTGGGACTGGCAGCACCTCGCTAGGCTCGGTGCTGAGACCGAAGCGCGCCTCTGAAGGCGTGTGGAGCGTCAGAACTTCGCTGGGCTCGGTGCGATGAACGATGCGCCCCAGGCAGCGCTCTTTTACGTTTCAGAGTACCAGGGTCGTCGCCATCTAGGACCGCGGAATAAGGGTGTTTAGCCCGTGGAGGGTTGCTTAAGGGTGGGTACCCGGGTTCGAGTGGTGCGCCTGGTTTTCTGGAGGCTCCTGACAGTGTCAGGCGGATCTGG
This sequence comes from Rhinogobius similis, assembly GCA_019453435.1. Classification (NCBI taxonomy): domain Eukaryota; kingdom Metazoa; phylum Chordata; class Actinopteri; order Gobiiformes; family Gobiidae; genus Rhinogobius; species Rhinogobius similis. The sequence continues at coordinate 14,818,782 of CM033622.1, forward strand.
ATCTCTCCTCCAGGTTCCAAGGGGCTGAGATGTCAAGTGTTTTGCCCCAGCATAGTGTCCTCTCCTGGGCCAGTGAGATGCTGGTTTCCCTGGAGGTTCCCCTGGATGTTCCAGGGGCTGATATGTCAAGTGTTTTGCCCCAGCATAGTGTCCTCTCCTGGGCCAGTGAGATGCTGGTTCGCCTGGAGGTTCCCCTGGATGTTCCAGGGGCTGAGATGTCAAGTGTTTTGCCCCAGCATAGTGTCCTCTCCTGGGCCAGTGAGATGCTGGTTTCCTGGAGGTTCCTGGATGTTCCAGGGGCTGATATGTCAAGTGGTTTGCCCCAGCATAGTGTCCTCTCCTGGGCCAGTACAATGCTGGTTCGCCTGGAGGTTACCATGGATGTTCCAGGGGCTGATATGTCAAGTGTTTTGCCCCAGCATAGTGTCCTCTCCTGGGCCAGTACAATGCTGGTTCGCCTGGAGGTTCCCCTGGATGTTCCAGGGGCTGAGATGTCAAGTGTTTTGCCCCAGCATAGTGTCCTCTCCTGGGCCAGTACAATGCTGGTTCGCCTGGAGGTTCCCCTGGATGTTCCAGGGGCTGATATGTCAAGTGTTTTGCCCCAGCATAGTGTCCTCTCCTGGGCCAGTGAGATGCTGGTTCGCCTGGAGGTTCCCCTGGATGTTCCAGGGGCTGAGATGTCAAGTGTTTTGCCCCAGCATAGTGTCCTCTCCTGGGCCAGTGAGATGCTGGTTCGCCTGGAGGTTCCCCTGGATGTTCCAGGGGCTGATATGTCAAGTGTTTTGCCCCAGCATAGTGTCCTCTCCTGGGCCAGTGAGATGCTGGTTCGCCTGGAGGTTCCCCTGGATGTTCCAGGGGCTGATATGTCAAGTGTTTTGCCCCAGCATAGTGTCCTCTCCTGGGCCAGTGAGATGCTGGTTTCCCTGGAGGTTCCCCTGGATGTTCCAGGGGCTGATATGTCAAGTGTTTTGCCCCAGCATAGTGTCCTCTCCTGGGCCAGTGAGATGCTGGTTCGCCTGGAGGTTCCCTGGATGTTCCAGGGGCTGAGATGTCAAGTGTTTTGCCCCAGCATAGTGTCCTCTCCTGGGCCAGTGAGATGCTGGTTTCCCTGGAGGTTCCCCTGGATGTTCCAGGGGCTGATATGTCAAGTGTTTTGCCCCAGCATAGTGTCCTCTGCTGGGCCAGTACAATGCTGGTTCGCCTGGAGGTTACCTGGATGTTCCAGGGGCTGAGATGTCAAGTGTTTTGCCCCAGCATAGTGTCCTCTCCTGGGCCAGTGAGATGCTGGTTTCCTGGAGGTTCCCTGGATGTTCCAGGGGCTGATATGTCAAGTGTTTTGCCCCAGCATAGTGTCCTCTCCTGGGCCAGTGAGATGCTGGTTTCCCTGGAGGTTCCCCTGGATGTTCCAGGGGCTGATATGTCAAGTGTTTTGCCCCAGCATAGTGTCCTCTCCTGGGCCAGTGAGATGCTGGTTTCCCTGGAGGTTCCCCTGGATGTTCCAGGGGCTGATATGTCAAGTGTTTTGCCCCAGCATAGTGTCCTCTCCTGGGCCAGTACAATGCTGGTTCGCCTGGAGGTTCACCTGGATGTTCCAGGGGCTGAGATGTCAAGTGTTTTGCCCCAGCATAGTGTCCTCTCCTGGGCCAGTGAGATGCTGGTTTCCCTGGAGGTTCCCCTGGATGTTCCAGGGGCTGATATGTCAAGTGTTTTGCCCCAGCATAGTGTCCTCTCCTGGGCCAGTGAGATGCTGGTTTCCCTGGAGGTTCCCCTGGATGTTCCAGGGGCTGAGATGTCAAGTGTTTTGCCCCAGCATAGTGTCCTCTCCTGGGCCAGTGAGATGCTGGTTTCCCTGGAGGTTCCCCTGGATGTTCCAGGGGCTGATATGTCAAGTGTTTTGCCCCAGCATAGTGTCCTCTGCTGGGCCAGTACAATGCTGGTTCGCCTGGAGGTTACCTGGATGTTCCGGGCTGAGATGTCAAGTGTTTTGCCCCAGCATAGTGTCCTCTCCTGGGCCAGTGAGATGCTGGTTTCCCTGGAGGTTCCCCTGGATGTTCCAGGGGCTGATATGTCAAGTGTTTTGCCCCAGCATAGTGTCCTCTCCTGGGCCAGTACAATGCTGGTTCGCCTGGAGGTTCCCCTGGATGTTCCAGGGGCTGAGATGTCAAGTGTTTTGCCCCAGCATAGTGTCCTCTCCTGGGCCAGTGAGATGCTGGTTTCTGGAGGTTCCCTGGCTGTTCCGGGGGCTGATATGTCAAGTGTTTTGCCCCAGCATAGTGTCCTCTCCTGGGCCAGTACAATGCTGGTTCGCCTGGAGGTTCCCCTGGATGTTCCAGGGGCTGATATGTCAAGTGTTTTGCCCCAGCATAGTGTCCTCTCCTGGGCCAGTACAATGCTGGTTCGCCTGGAGGTTCCCCTGGATGTTCCAGGGGCTGAGATGTCAAGTGTTTTGCCCCAGCATAGTGTCCTCTCCTGGGCCAGTGAGATGCTGGTTTCCCTGGAGGTTCCCCTGGATGTTCCAGGGGCTGATATGTCAAGTGTTTTGCCCCAGCATAGTGTCCTCTCCTGGGCCAGTACAATGCTGGTTACTGGAGGTTCCCCTGGATGTTCCAGGGGCTGAGATGTCAAGTGTTTTGCCCCAGCATAGTGTCCTCTCCTGGCCCAGTGAGATGCTGGTTTCCCTGGAGGTTCCCCTGGATGTTCCAGGGGCTGATATGTCAAGTGTTTTGCCCCAGCATAGTGTCCTCTCCTGGGCCAGTGAGATGCTGGTTCGCCTGGAGGTTCCCCTGGATGTTCCAGGGGCTGAGATGTCAAGTGTTTTGCCCCAGCATAGTGTCCTCTCCTGGGCCAGTGAGATGCTGGTTTCCCTGGAGGTTCCCCTGGATGTTCCAGGGGCTGATATGTCAAGTGTTTTGCCCCAGCATAGTGTCCTCTCCTGGGCCAGTACAATGCTGGTTCGCCTGGAGGTTCCCCTGGATGTTCCAGGGGCTGAGATGTCAAGTGTTTTGCCCCAGCATAGTGTCCTCTCCTGGGCCAGTGAGATGCTGGGTGTCCTGGAGGTTCCCCTGGTTGTTCCAGGGGCTGATATGTCAAGTGTTTTGCCCCAGCATAGTGTCCTCTCCTGGGCCAGTACAATGCTGGTTCGCCTGGAGGTTCCCCTGGATGTTCCAGGGGCTGATATGTCAAGTGTTTTGCCCCAGCATAGTGTCCTCTCCTGGGCCAGTACAATGCTGGTTCGCCTGGAGGTTCCCTGGATGTTCCAGGGGCTGATATGTCAAGTGTTTTGCCCCAGCATAGTGTCCTCTCCTGGGCCAGTACAATGCTGGTTCGCCTGGAGGTTCCCTGGATGTTCCAGGTCTGAGATGTCAAGTGTTTTGCCCCAGCATAGTGTCCTCTCCTGGGCCAGTGAGATGCTGGTTTCCCTGGAGGTTCCCCTGGATGTTCCAGGGGCTGATATGTCAAGTGTTTTGCCCCAGCATAGTGTCCTCTCCTGGGCCAGTACAATGCTGGTTCGCCTGGAGGTTCCCCTGGATGTTCCAGGGGCTGAGATGTCAAGTGTTTTGCCCCAGCATAGTGTCCTCTCCTGGGCCAGTGAGATGCTGGTTCGCCTGGAGGTTCCCCTGGATGTTCCAGGGGCTGATATGTCAAGTGTTTTGCCCCAGCATAGTGTCCTCTCCTGGGCCAGTGAGATGCTGGTTTCCCTGGAGGTTCCCCTGGATGTTCCAGGGGCTGATATGTCAAGTGTTTTGCCCCAGCATAGTGTCCTCTCCTGGGCCAGTGAGATGCTGGTTGGCCTGGAGGTTCCCCTGGATGTTCCAGGGGCTGATATGTCAAGTGTTTTGCCCCAGCATAGTGTCCTCTCCTGGGCCAGTGAGATGCTGGTTCGCCTGGAGGTTCCCCTGGATGTTCCAGGGGCTGAGATGTCAAGTGTTTTGCCCCAGCATAGTGTCCTCTCCTGGGCCAGTTTCATTATTCATTCATATCTAAATGGCACAGTTTGTAGTTTTTGAGATTATGGTATCTCTCATTGCAGGGTACAGCACAAAGACCGACACCGCACTGACGGCACCTGTACTTTGTCTGGCGCCTGCCTTTGACGCGAGAACGGTCCGAGCAGACAACGCAGTCCGGACGTCCCTCTGCTTCACAAAGCCAGTGACGTTCTTTGAGCCTTTGTGGCATTACACTCCCTCCTCTTGAAGGCCGGCCACCTTTGCTACCCTCCTTTTTGGTGTGACCAGCCAACAATGCATCGACAACGTCCTGGATGTAGGCCTTCAGGGGTTTGTGTGGGCCTGGCGTGCATTTACTGTAAATAATGTGTGAGTTGACAACACAAATGCTGAGGATGGCGTTGAAGATGCGGTGATACCACTTCCTTGACCGGTGGGGAAAAAGATATGTTTTCATCCTCTGGTCTGCTGTATCTACACCCCCCATGAACATATTGTACTGGTTGACACACAGTGGTCTGTTTATTGCGCGAAAGCCAGTTGCATTTGTCTTGGACCTGATTCTTTTCTGAACACATTCATTGCCATGGAGTGTCGACAACATAGTGACTCGTTTAGTGTCATGCCAAACACAAGCCAGAAGTTTACCTTTCCGCATAAAAACAGGGTCATCTCCTTTTTTTAGACGCAAGGTTGTTTTCCCCAGGCTTTTAGGCATCCCACGCCTTGTACCTCTCACTGTACCACACAGTCCGGTTTCCAAATCAGCCAATTCATTTGCAATTGTTGGAGATGTATAGTAGCTGTCCATGTAAATTTCATGGCCTTTTCCAGTGTAAGGCTCCACAAGGTCACGAACAACAGCGTGAGTTGCACTGATGTTGCTGGCATTGTCTGTGTACTGACCCGTGTGCAAGGACCAACGCAAAACATACCCTGAACTGCTCTCACTCAAAACATACACTCTATAGCCATATTTATCTGGTTTATTGGGACTGTAACATTTGAGTGTTGATCTCCCCTTGAAAGCTATTGTCATCTCATCCAAAGAAAGCTCCTTGAGTGGACTGTAGACTTCTGCAAATTTGGGAATAATCAATTGTATTATTGGACGGACTTTGAAAAGTTTATCATGCCCTGGTTCACCTTGTCTCACATAATTGTTATTGTTGACCAAATGAAAGCATGAAAGAATAATTTCGAATCTGTTTCTAGACATTACACTCCCAAAACCAGGCGTCTGTGTGAGCCAAAATGTTGCCCAATAATCCTCTATTTCAGGTTTATCTACAAGGCCCATAGACAAATGCAATGCAATGAAAGCTTTCATTTCAGAAATGGATACATCATACCACTCTAAAAATCTGGAATGTGGCTTCATCTCCATTGCTGATATGACCTGTGCTGCATATCTGTTTGTTTCATCAGCGATCAGTTTCCAAAACTCATCTGTCAGAAAAAGTGATAAAATATCTATTGGCCTGGCATCTCTCAAATCTCTGTCTCCAGTGTAGCCAACAGACATATCAAATGGTTTGATCCACCCTTGAAAATCCGCAACTTCTCTCAGCTGCTCCCAGCCCTCATCCCCACTAGTGTCCTGGGACTGGCCACCACCTCTGCCTCGGCCTCTGCCTCTACCTCTCCCCGCCCTGCCTCTTAGACCACCACTATTTTTTTGTTTTGCTGTCGTGTCTTCTTCACTTGAGCAATCATTGTCACTCTCAGGCAAATAATTGCCATCAGAATCAGAGTCTGCTGTGTATTGAGCAAGAGAATCGTGTGTACTTCTTCCAGCCATATTTGTTTTTGGTTTTTTTTTGCCTTTGCCTTTGTCTTTATTTATAGGTTTTCAAACGGATGTGACGTGTGTAATAAAACCATGAAAGCTTGTTACCCACGTTTGAAATGTTTTGTGGTTTATTATTTACTCATAATTTTCCTTGCACTTGAAAAAAGTAAGTCGCATTACTGCGACGAGGGCGCTTAAAGGGTTAGTAAGAGATTATTACACACACTTAGCATTTTTGATGTAGAATGATGTCGATGTAGATTTTTAGGTTTTACTGGACAAATACTCACAGAAATGTTTAGCCCACAATCATTTTTCAAGTTGTTTACAGATATAATACATACATTAAAATGTTTGTGTAGCTCAAATACAACTTTGAGGCTAGAGCAAAGCATTTTTTTTAATCTTTTGTGACAAAAAAGCAAGTTATGTAACATTTCTATTCTGGAAATTCAAAATTATTATTATTATTTTTTTGTTAATGTTCTTAATTATTCATTGAATTTAGATCTAATGTTAGTTAATCGTTGAAAATGTGACTTCATTTAGCTTCCAGTTTCCTTGATTCGGGAATTTCACAGATTGCGATGACAGAGGACTTTAAAGCGTGTTTTTGGTGCTTGGTAACAGGGTGTGATTGGCTGTGTGCGTCTGTCAGGTGATAGGGGTATACTTTATCCAGTGTCAAATTATTCAATTCAGATTACACTTTCTTGGTTATTTGATTAATTCTGAAAAGTCTAATTAAAAGTTCAGTCCAATTTTGGAACTCTACCAAACATTTCTTTCTATGGTTCTCATGCCAACATTTTTAAATCCTTCTTGGGCCAAAATAAGTGAAGGCAGGTTAAATTAATATTGCTTGGGAAAAAAAACATAGTTGATGTACAGACTGAACCTATGCACACTGTGATGTTCTAAAACAGTAAAACAATCTGAAACTGTTACTGAAGTGTAAATGGTCTCACGTCAGAGGTGTGGTCCTGGGGCTCCGTGGGCAGCTCGGTGCAGTATTCCTCCGCCCGCTCCACACTCACCATCTGCATCTCCGTCTGAGTGAAGCTGGAGATGAGATCCGCCAAGAGCAGCGTGATGGAGAGAGCGTAGGACAGGGACAGACCCACCAAACCTAAAGCAGAAAACAAACTATTCAAGCAAAAATATAATGGATTTTTCATATCGTTATTAGCCTTTAAACCTGCTCTTGAGTGTCTTCAGTTTGACATGTTATGTTTTAAAAAATAAAAATAAAATGCCTTTGCACAGAAAATTGGGAAATGCCATTTTGACTTGGCTGTGGCTCCATCTACTGGCTATAGAGGCAATTACATACACATAAATATATACCCTCAATGCACTGCAGTAAAGAGTGGCTCTGGCGTAGTTGTACTTATCGTGATTAAACGGAAGAAATGTTCAGAGACGATGATTTAAAGACTTAAAACAGCTAAAGATTCTCTGATAAGTGACATCAGCATCATCTACGTCACACATCGAAGGAGTTCAGAACATAGTGTTGGAGAGAGAGGATTTTCAATCGTATTAATCAAACAAATGTGAATCAAACTAAATGCTACTCCAGGTATGTTTTTGATGATGGAACAATTTAAGTAAACAAGTACATTTTGCATTATATATGTCCTTTAAACAGGGGCGTGGACTGGAAAATTGTAATTAGAAATGCTATTGTTTCCTCTTAAAACAGTCATGACAAGCTTTTGGTGCAAATCATATCTGTTTTATCCCAAAGAATTAATAAATAAAAGTGCTTAAAGTCTTTATAAAAGGTTCTGATGTTTATCTAATTCTGGTGGATTGCACCTGAGGTAAATATTTATCATAGTTTTACATTTGTGAAGTTTGTGAAGAACAAAAAAGGAAGTAGTTCTAGCTGAGTTCTAAAACTGAATCCCTCTGTGATGTCATCAATATGCGACGTGCCGCTGAAAATACAAATACTATTTACAGACAACTGACATGTTTTTTGACAGTTTAAACAGTCATTCAACAAAATAAAGTTGTTATCAGGTATAATTATTTGTCAAATCTGTTGCGTAATTTATATGAATTTTGGGCCTTGTTTTCAAAATAGTTGCTAGGTAACGGTTATAGAATTACCTCTACCTATGTCATATTTATGGCCCATGTTCAACCAGGAAGTAACATTATAAACTTTGCAAAAACTGTTACACTGGGGACAAATAAACAAAATGTTTAGCAAAATCTTAAATATAATCATGTTCTCTACGTCTTAGTGAAATGTGTGGTTTAACGTGTCATATAGACTGTAATAACAGTTGTTTCTTTGTTATCTGCACTAAAATGGAGCAAAGGATCATTGTCTGAGTAATTCCTGCTGTTTTTTTACCTGCTGCTGCAACAAGACAATGCAAGAAGCTTATAATACAATACTGTAATAATACAATACAATATAATACTCTGACAGTCCACAATATTATTCTGAGACTTTTGACAAAACATTATCACAATATTTCTGTTTCTGTTTCATCTCTAATCAGTAATCTTGTATTGTTTTGGTTTTTACATTTCTGTGGATAATGTTTTGTGTAAAGGCATGCGTGCATTTCTCACCGGGGTCGACCGACTGGAACTGATGTTGAACCACGGCGATGACCGCGAGCCCCGTCACCACGACGACGCCAATGAGCTGCAGCCGGACGTAGAGCCACTGCGTCGCTGCGTTAGAGACGAACAGACAGCGCTGGTTCTGCTCCAGACGCCGCGCGCTCTCCTCCTGAAACCTGCAGAAACAGCAAGTACAACTCAGAACAAGGCAGAGCGATTATGGAAAAATAAAACATATGATTGTAACTTGATTTGATTTTGTTGATTGTAAATTTATTGTAAATATTGTTTTATTTTTTTTATAAGCATAGCTATCGTGAATAGTTTTGCAATTCATGTTTTGTAGTAGAATTCTTTTCAAGACTGGTTATATAAAAAATTCCATGCATTTCAGAATGTCTGTCTAGAAATCTAAAACAACAACAGTTTTTTAGAGGATACAGACTATATATATATATATATATATATATATACATATATATATATATATATATATATATATATATACATACATATATATATATATATATATTTTTTTTTTTTTTTTGGCAGAGAAAATCATGTTACTTAAATAATTCCACTCACTTGTAGATTGAGACTATACACATTATACATTATCAACCAATCAAAAGATAAAATATGGTGACTGAAGGCTTCAAGATTATATTTACAAATAAAGTGTATTATTGAGGAAAATTATTGATTCATTTTGTAGGCGACTAGTCACATTTGGTCAATTTATTGTTGCAGTCCTGTTGCTAATTGTTTTGATTGGGTTGTATCTTCCAGGACTGGACCAAAATCGTAAGTGACAAACTGAAAAATTACATTCAGGCATAATTTCAAAATGAACTTTTTTTAAATTTTTTTACAGACTTTGTACCAAATGGGACTCATACGTTGGACAAAATTTGCAGCAATTTAATTTAATTGGTCTTGTGTTTTTTTTTTTCTTGTTTCTCGTGTTGTGTTTAATGTATTTAAAATAGTTTCAATACTGTACTTCTTACTTCAAGTCAAAATATTTGCCATTGAATTATGAAAATGTTCCTTAAATAATCTAATAGCAAGTCAGAAAAGCCCTGAAACCTTTGAAATATTCTACGTCACATTTAAGTAATTCAATCTCCTCTAATCAAACTACAAATATTTTGATTAACATTCTGAATTCAAGTTTGTTTTTTTGTTTTTTTGCAGAGAATTTTGTCAATCCAATTCAAACTAGTAAAATCAAATAATAACAACTGTATCCAAATATTAAAACAAGGGATGCACAGATCCAGCTTTTTCAGCTCCGATGCCTATGCCCGATACTTGGGCTTTGACTACTGATACCAACCGATACCTCTACAGAGACTGAAAAAGCATTTATTTTCTTAAAACAAAATAACGTGTGACAAAACTAATCCAAATGGGTTGGGTAACTGTTCATTATCCTTCAACTAACGATCAAAAAGAGCGAAAAAACAAAACAAAACGTGGTCTTTTATTTATTTACCTGTGACAAAATGTGCAAAGAAACCGTGAATTCATACCTGGCAGAGCTGCGACTGGCCCGTATCGTCGCCAGTCCGGTGATGGTTTCAGAGAAGTGCGAGTAAAGCGGCGAGAGTGTGAGGCTGCAGAGGCGCTTGAGCTCCCGCGACGTGTGTCTGTAAAACGACTGCACCCTGTAGTAAACCAGAGCCAGAGGAACCAGCGGCAGAAGGATCCAGGGCAGACCGTAGCTCATCACGACCAGGATCCCCATCAGACCGAACACGTTGGCCAGAAGGATGTTGAGGATGAAGGGCAGGCTGTCGTCGATGCTGTACACGTCCGAGGAAAAGCGGTTCAAGATGCGACCGAGAGGAGTCGTGTCGAAGAAGCTCACCGTGGCCTGAGGAGAAATGATTTTACTGTGAAAAAAGAGGAAATGTACTGGAAATGCAAAATTAGAACATATAACGCAATGAAAACTAGAGACTGACCGATATGGATTTTTTTTTTTCATGACTGATGCTGATTGTTTACAGTCTGGAGAAACTAGTGATCGATAAGCAGTGTTTGTCTTTACCTTGAGCACTCTGTCCAGGAGCCTGTTGTGGATGGTGGTCGCGGCGCAGATGGCTCCGTAAGCGAATAGAAATGCTCTCAACGCAGTGAAGACGGTGTTTGCCACAGCGATGCCTCCATAAACCATCAAGTAAAACTTAATGTCTGAGCTCAGGTTATTCAGAGATTGGACTGACGACAGAGGAGACCTGCAGGGGATTAAGAACATGCAAATCAAAGGTTCCTTTATGACAAAATGTGTGGTGAAACGGTATGCACATCTGTGACAAAATGTAACAACAATCTTCTTTTTCTCCACTTATTTTTAATGTATCTGGTTGAGTGGCTGTTAACATAAGTAATAAATGTATATTGTATTGCTTTGTGCAATTTCCTTGTTTTAGCGACTCCTTATTTGTAAGTACCCATAAAAGTCCTGTTTCTCTAAAGCCTCGGCCATTGCTTTAGTCAAACGTTTTTCTTTAGTGTCAGAAATAGGGCTGTAACAATTCATCAACAAATCGTGACTAGTCGACAATAAAAAATAAACTACTATAAAAATTGATAATCGACTAATCGTTAACTGGACTATACAGACTTTAAAACACATGTCAAACGACTTTTTATAACAAAGACCGTGACATTAACAAATCAAAATGTAAAAAAAGAACAGATTATTGTTGTTTTTAATCAATAATACACTTTATTCATGAATATTCTCGATCTAAAAGACTTCAGTCCCATATTTCAACCTTTATTTCTAAAAAGTTCAAATGTACAACACAAATATCCCTTTGACTAGTCCACTAATCGAGAAAATAATTGCTGACCAATCAGCTACTAAAATAATTGTTAGTGACAGCCCTAATCAGAAGCTTCTATTTAGTTTTCATTTACAATTGGCCAAAAATAAACGAAAAAACACTACCCAGCGCAAGATGTAACATATTCTTTTTAGTTTGTGTGTTAGCGCATTAGAGCTCTCCAGATAGTAAGATTCTCTATTCTTATTCCTGTACTGTATTCCTCGTCCTGCATTAACTGGACCATATTTGGCTCAGAGTATATGGTTCTTCTTCCTTCAGCTCGTGCCTCGCTCAGTGTTAGAAATGTCTCTGTGTGTGGTAGAAGCTAATTGTGTCTTTTTTAAATCAACAAACTAGAGGTCACTCATTTATTATTTTAGGTGACCGCCTTTTAAGAGTCTATTATTCCATATTATGCAAAACCTAATTCTGTTTGCAGCCACTTATATTATTATATTTCCATTTAAAATCTTGGTTGTGTTACTTTCCTTTCCTCTTAGCCAAGCTGATATTGGTGCTTACACAAGTTGGTGGTGGGAGAAGAGCAGCAGGTGAGGAGAGATGGGAGCCGCTGAGGAGGAAACATCTAAACTGTGGGAACCGTTGTTTCTGAGCTGTGAGATCCAGTAGGACAACCACCAGTCGGACACGTTTTTAGAGGCTGAGAACGATAAGGAAAAACATTACAAAACACTGCCTTTTTTTTTCTCTTTTTTTGTCTTGCCTCTTTATTCCCAATCAAACACATAATCAGGTCTGGGCAAACTTTTTGACTCAAGGGCCACATTGGAGTTTTACACTTGCCTTGGTGCCGGACCATTTACAGTCTGGATGTTGTTAACTACAGAATATTACATACATTATTACACATAAACTACATCAGAATAGCAAAAATCCATACATTTATTTTAGTGTGAACAGTGCCATTGGTAACTCTTTTCATCCAATGCATCAAAGTTTACTGTTATTCTAGTGGTGGCTGTTCTCAAACTGATCTTAAGTGTCCATCTGTTATCAGGATCTGTGGCGTTCTTTGTTAATGTTCGTCACACTGAATGTTTGCTCATAAACATGTGGAGCCGAACAACTTAAAGGGCCCATGACAGGTTGGACCACTCATTTACCTAAAATGCAGTTAAGATAAATATATTTCAAGTTTTGATAAAATTCTTTACAAATGTTATCCTGGTTTAGCAGTTTTATAAGTTTTAATTTCACTTTCTGGTTGTAAATTATGACATCACACTAGGAAATTACCATAGCAACCACACTGTAAACTGGGCTAAAACTCATCTAATGTCATCAATTCTTTTACCTGACAAATAAATATATATTTGAACTTATTTATTTAGTTGAATTAATGTTTAAATGGTCAAAAAAGTAGTTTATTTTGTGTAAATCGTGTATAAAGTTTGTCTCCCCAGTGTGATGTCATCAGTTTGTTTACTTCCAGTAATTTTCAACATATTTTTCAACTTTTCTCCACAAAAAGCGACCTGATTGGTATAAAACTATTATATATATTTACAACAAGTATTAATACACTGAATAAAGTCAAAATTAGAAAATCATAAAAACCTGTCATAGGCACTTTAAGCATCTTTAGTGCCATGTCCCAGAGGTTTGGAAAATGTCCCTCTGTTGAACGTCTCCTTTAACCACTGGTTATTATTTGTTAAATGACACGACTTGGCACTTGGCCACTGCTTTTGGACTGCGCCCTCTGTTGGAATTGTCGCAGTTATTTTGACGAAAAGGAATGGGGAAACAGTGCCATCTAGCTATTATCTAACTCATAGAAAATATTAAATGCTTTACGGGCCGGATCAAAATGCCAAAAGGGCCGCCCTCTGGTCTAGAGGAAGCGCAAAAAGGAATATAGACATTGTTAATAGTAAAAAATGCAACAAAAAAGCTGATTAAAAATGCAAATGAAAAAGGTAATATTAATATTTGGTAAAAAGGTAATATTTCTGCACTTTTGTGACTGATTTGACAGATATTTCACTTGTCTGGTAATTGAACATAAATGAATATGTTTAAAGACATGTTTTGACGCATTTCCGATTAACTGACATAATACCGTCTGAATTTTGTTATAAAGACTCTCCAAAATTAATTTCTGTCAATATCACCCAGCCCTCGTGTGAACCTGCATGTACTGCAAACAAACCAGAGCACAGTCATATAAAACTACTGAATAAGCTCTGCCCAGCTCCAATTAAATAGTCAATAAACACCAATAGCTATGAATGTGTCAATTATTTAACTGCTGCATTCATAAATCATTTGAGTTGGAAGCGCATGTCCAGACCTTGCATGAGGAGCAGAGACAGGAGCACGGAGGAGGCCAGCGTCGCCCCCACAGACCTCCAGTACGACCGGTACACGTTCCAGGCCAGGCCCCCCACCGCCTTGTGCTCTGCCCCCGACGAGTCACTGTCCCTGGGCACAGACAGCGGCGACACAGACCTCTCCTCCTCCTCTGCATCTGCATCATCTGAACACACACAGCATTCGTTTTATATTGATGATAAAGAAACTAGTCATAAATCAGTTTGGTTCATTATGTTTTCTAGTTGAATGTAGTTTAAAATTTGGGGCAATCCTTGCTTGTGTGTTCTTATTTATAAGCAACTACTCAGATGTTTCTGTTATAATAATTCAGTTTTATGCAGTTAAACTCTCTTCCTGAAGATGTGAGACAGGTCTCTGCTCTGACAATGTCCAAATCTAAGCTCAAAACAGCTGTGCATACGACTGAAAAGATTCTTCCACACTCTTCTCTTAGCAAATTTTAAACTGATAATTTGTTTTTCTTAGTTTTCCCATTAAGGATTAAAGGAGAATCTATATATCTGTTTGTAGTGTGATTTCAATGCATCGTTTCTTGTTCTGTAAAGCACTCTGAATTACTTCGTTACAAATTGTGCTCCAAAAATAAACTTCGCCTTGCTTAAATGAATGACAAACTACGTATAATTAAAGCTGGGGTACCCAATAGTACGCTTTGTTTTCCATCCCAGAAAGTGTAAAATCAGACCTGCTGTATTCATCTAATTATTAAACATTTTATCTTTTCAAACTTGTAAGAAAGAACCATGTGAGTCACTATATGATACATTGAGGGGAGAGCTGCTTCACTTTTGAGTCTAAAAAAGCTGTTCCAAAGCTGTGCAAAAATCCATGGATATGACACTAGTGATGAGCCAAAGAATTTGTGAGAGCGAGGAATAATTTAGAAAGGTCCATCCAAGCTAACTTTGATTTCTTTTACTGGATTATTGGAGCATCTGCCTTTGGACCCATCCTTTAATCCCTCTAGGGCAATTCTGGACCTTTCTTGAGATTGGATCTTGTTCAGGAGTCTCAAGCTAGAGGGCCAGAGTACCCAGAGGAAACTCACAGAACAAATGCAAACTTCATACTTTACCATTTTCATTCTTGTTGTCCTTATTTTTCCGAGTCTTTGGTGCAACTTCCACCAAAGGAACTATTTCTGCTGGAGACCCTATGAACATAAACATTACACAAAATGATAAACACCAGACGACATGACAAGATTTCACCCGTGTTAATGTAGCTTTCCTCCTCTTTCCTCTTTAAACCTGTTATTCTTTCGATTAATCGATTAGAATACAGATCTGTACAAAAATACAGATATTTCACCACATTTGACCCAAATAAAGCTAGAGTGATGCTTCTTGAGAACATCTTGATTTAGTATACTTGCAAAACAAAAATGTTTTTTTCCTCAGAAACACTAAATGTAAATGGCTCCTATGTTAGACTAATGTAATTCTTGCTTTTTCTGAGCCATAAAAGGTAGTCCTATTTAAGATTATTTGATTACTGAATTTGTTGACAATCGTATAATCAGTGTTTTTCAACCTTTTTTGAGTTGCGGAACACGTTTTGGATTTAAAAGCTACCACAGCACGCCATCTGTTACTAAAACATTACCAAATCAGACCATTTAGTTACAAATAATGTCTGTGCCACTGTCTAGTTCTTTACAGTTGGTAATGGTGATGGTTTTGCGTTCTTTTTTGGTGCAAATGTTGCTCAGGACACTCCGAAAAGGTAAATTAGTTCATTACATCTGCATTTGTGAATCTGTTTACTCAAATTGGATGTATTCCCAAGGCACACCTGGCAAAACCTTAAGGCGCACTAGTGTTTCCCAGCACACTTAGATCCTTGAAAATGAAGGATCTAAATAATCATGGAAACACTTTCAAACAACCGTTCTAAATCTGCTCCATGGAAAAGGGGCATTACCTTCAACTGTCCGTGTTGAACCTCATTTAAGTTACCATAAGTTACAGCATTCAACGACAAAAAAGAAATTAAAAATATGTATAAAGCCATTTCTAACCTGTTTTTATGATTTTCCCATCCTCCATCAGGACGACCAGATCGGCTTTATCCACAAACTCGACGCGGTGAGTGCAGAGGATCCTGGTCTTTTCTTTCAGAAGGTCCATGATGCACCTCTTCATCAGGTGTTCTGCCACATCACTGTCCACAGCAGCGAGCGGGTCGTCCAGGAGGTAGATCTCTTTGTCCTGGACGGAAATAATACAGTACATACAAATTAAAACAGTGTATAAATAAGCTGTGTTTTCAATTCTCAAACCTTATTATTTGAGATTTAATTACATGTCTTTGTTTAAAACGTTTTGGTCTAAAGTAAATTGTACATTCAATTAATAATAGGAATTAATTCAGAAACAAAACAGTTTACTTTTTGTGCCAGTCCTAAGTCCAGAAAAAAATAAATAAATAAACCTCACTCCAAATCCATATTTTCTTTAGTGAATCAATAAAGTATGTGTGTATGTTTTAGTGTACATTTTACGCACGTGTACTGACCATGTAAACAGCTCGTGCCAAAGCGACTCTGGCTTTCTGTCCTCCGCTCAGAGTCACTCCGTTCTCTCCCACCTCCGTCCTGTCACCGTTCGGCAAAACCTGCAAGAAACAAACAAAATTAGAGCACAGAGAGAGACACAGAATAGTTTCATTGACATCGACATTTCAACATCTTGTTAAGCCGTGTTATCATTATTCTAGGCAGAAAATCACAGGGTAGTTCACGATTTCGTACGTTACATGAGAACAATAACAGCACAGTATAATAAAAGAGTGATAATGTAACCCACGTTTCACATCCAGCACACAGTCAATTAACAGACACCGTCTCCCCCGCCTGTTCATTCGTCCAGCCACCGGTGACGCTCTGATTAAAAACTTACAAACTGAACTTTAAAAGGGTACTTAGAAACAAAAGTACCTTGGACTCTTTCATTTTGTTTTGAATTATTATTGTTTTTCCTGTTTATTTAAATAATTATTTATTTGCTGGTTTAATTATTGTGCCTTATTTATTTAACAAGCCTCAAAATATAATTTAATACAATTCTTATTTAACCTTACTCCTGTGTCTGTTGACTTTCATTCATCACAAGCTCCTATATCGAACCTGGTTTTCTGTTTGTCATATGCATCCCATTGCAATAACTCAGTCTTAACTCTAATTTAAGTTAGCGTTACAATAACAAATGTTTTATACGTGACAACCTACGATGCAAGGCTATTAGTCAAATTTTGTTTCAATAAACACTGTTGTTACGTTGTATATTATTTACAGCTATTTATGGTTGATATAGTTTAGGGCTGCAACTAACAATTATTTTGGTAATTGATTAGACTAGTGATTATTCAGTCAATTCATGGATTAATTCTTTAAAACGTGAAGTGCCTCTGAATATAAGATGTATACAAAATTGGACCCTGGTGAAGCTAAGATGACGTCGCTTGAGATCATCCTGATGGAGAAGATTTAGAAAAAATATTTGATCAAAAACTAACTAAATATTTCCTTTGTATTTTTGATATAATTCCTACTCTGTTTGAATCATAAAATCTCTTCTCTCAGCACATGCCATGCTTTAAAGTCAGTGTATAATCCAGACGACAATTATCTCAATAATCGATTAGTTGCGATTAATCTATTCACTTGTTTCAGCCCTAATACAGTCATCAATAGTCAATATAATAGTCTGTATTATATAAACAAAATTGTGCAGCCAAAATCTTGTGGAATTTACACAAAATATTTCTCAAATAAAATTTATGTATTTGTGAGTTATCGATCATTTGAACATTTGTTTGGACATATAACCATTTCCACTTCCATTGTTTCGGTTTGGGGACTAGAAACTTGCAGAAAAGATCATTTGTAATCATATAGTTCAGGCCTGTTTCGTCTCTTCTGCATTCTCTTCTCTCACAGTAACTAACTGCAGTCCCATCTCACTGAACCTAATAAATCTCCTCTTTGGTTTGGTATAACTAAAGCAGCACACAGTATATACACTTCTTACATTCAGATCATCGCTGAGAGCACAGGCCTCGATGACTCTTTGATAAAACTCTGGATCGTAGTTTTTCCCGAATAGAATATTGTCCCGGACTGAAGCGTGCTGGATCCAGGACTCCTGAGAGGCCAGGCCAAATCCCAGGTCCCGACCGGCAACAAACACCACCCCACTCAATCTGGGAGAGAAGGGAAGGAAATTACTTTTGAGGATAAACCCAGTAACTAAGCAACTCAGAACAGTTTGTGCGTAGTGCGTTTACACTTGTCCTAGTCTGGTCTTGGTTTGAGATCAGCAAACCTCATGATCTTAGACGTCCTGAGATCACGGTTAAAAACCCAAGGGGACAGGGCTTTCTCTGTGGCAGGTCCCAGACTCTGGAACAGTCTTCCTTTGAGCATTAGAACAGCCCAATCTTTGAATATTTTTAAGACTTTGTTGAAAACCCATTTGTTTGAACAGGCTTTTAACACAAGCTGAGCAGAACATTTGTATTGCATTTTTTATTTTTTATTTTAGCTTGTTTCTGCATGTTCTGTTTTTGTCTTGTTGTATTTTATATAGTGTCTGTACAGCACTTTGGGCCATTGTGGTTGTTTTTAAATGTGCTTTATAAATAAATTTGACTTGACTTGGTTTGAGCCAGATTTAGTGTTGATGTTGTTGATTTAGTCCTGATATAGTCCTGGTTTTGCCTTGTTTTTGTCCGAGTTTAGTCCCATTTTAGTCCCAGTTTGGGTATGATGTTTTTGCAAGTTTGAACAGGCCCTTAAATTGTCACATTCTTGTTCATTTTGACCATTGAGAACTCTGAATTTATTGTAATTCATCTTGCACTCTTAACATCTAATTAACAACATTACAATAGAGTTTATGCAGATTACATCACAACAGTCTGAGTTTTAGCAGTCAATGGTGAATAATGACATTTTCTCCTGTAAAAGCTAAATTTAACTAAAATGTGAAAAAGCCGCAAAAAGTCTGATAACAAATATAAAAGTCTACAACTCGTCTAAATATCTAGTTTGTACCTGACATCTAGAAAAAGAAAATCAAGTAAACAGTTGTAGAAAATAAGATAAACAACAGGAACACTGCAGCTACGCTCACATTTATCACTGACACAGACTTTGGGATCACACACAGTTGAACTCATTACTTTTCTCTCCTTAAATAAGACGTTTCTGAGTCCAAGTGTTCAGGAATTCAAATTGTATGTCAGTTAAAGTGTCCTAAATCTCCAACTGCTGTTAGCAAACAAGCTAGCTAAGCTCTGCACAGTC
The DNA here is from genome assembly GCA_019453435.1 of Rhinogobius similis. NCBI lineage: Eukaryota > Metazoa > Chordata > Actinopteri > Gobiiformes > Gobiidae > Rhinogobius > Rhinogobius similis. The sequence continues at coordinate 14,837,616 of CM033622.1, forward strand.
GGAGCAACAACGAGAAACTACTTTCAGGGTTGTATAAAGTTAATTTGATCAAAACAACAGCTCCAAGGACAAGAAATAAGCCAAAAAAGCAAAGACGCACATTTCATCCGGTTTTGCCACTCAATCAGAATGTTGAGGAGCATTTTTGTGTATAACATCGAACATGACGCCTTGTATTCTGTTTTACCTGTTGAGTTCGCCAGTGAGAGCAGCCAATAAAGAGCTCTTTCCACAGCCAACTTTTCCTACAATGACAACCAGAGAGCCCTGGAAATGAAAAAGACAAAGGCAAAACACTAAAGATACCAATTCCTCTCACTTGTTGCAAAATCTAAAACGCTGCCTGCCCTAGTTACCCACCTTAGTTACAAGGAGGTTAAGACCCTGCAGGAGTAAACTGCCCTTGGCCTCTCTCTCTGGTCTCCCGGGTCCATAGTCTTGGTTCAGATCCTGGTTCGAGTCTGGAGTCTGCCACGAGAAGGTTCCCTGGCTCAACAGAACACAAGTCCTGTCGTCTTCAGGGCAAACTGTGCAAGTCAATAAAGACAAAATAATATGTACGTCTCCAAAACTCATGCCATAAACACATTTAACAAAGAATTTAGTGGAAAAAAGAAATGGAAAGAAATTTTTTGTCCAACTACTGCAGCAATAATAGTTTCATGAGAAGTGTTTTGAGCTCAAGAAAGACTGATTAAAAATACTTTTTTTTTAATTTAATTTTTAAAAACTTGGTTGCATGAAAAACACATCTGCAGGTACGCTTTAGGTTTAATGTAGGGCTGCAACTAACGATTATTTTAGTAATCGATTAGTTTAGCGATTATTCCCTCGATTAATCGATTACCGTATTTTCCGCACTATAAGGCGCACCGGATTATAAGGCGCACCTTCAATGAATGGCCTATTTGAAAACTTTGTTCATATATAAGGCGCACCGCATTATAAGGCGCATAGAATAGAAGCTACAGTAGTGGCTGTGGTTGCGTAGTTGCGGCTCAGTATTGATCCATATATAAAGCGCACCGGATTATAAGGTGCACTGTCAGTTTTTTGAGAAAATTGAAAGCTTTTAGGTGCGCCTTATAGTGCGGAAAATACTGTAGTTGTTTAGAACGCGACATACCCTTGAATATGAGAATTTGACTAAATTTACCCAAACAAAGCTCAAGTTAAGGCATTTGATGACATCCTGGAGGAGAACATTTATAGATGAACAAGGATTTTAATCAAAAACACACACTTTATTGTGTTTCCTGTATGTTTTTTTGTCATTCCTGCTCTGTCTAAGTAATAAAACCTCTCCTTTCAGCACACAATAGTCTGTGTATAGATCAGTTAACAATTACTTGATTATTTAATTAGTTGACAACCATTTCTATAATCGATTAGTTGTGATTAATCGATTCACTTTTTGCAGCCCTCGTTCAATGCTCAAAAAAAAAAAAACTAAACATAATAGAGAACCATTACCCAGTGCGTAGTGAGCTTGCAGATCCTGGTTTTTGAGTTTGAAGAATTTCTGGATTCGGTCCAGAGACACTTTGGCCTCCAGGACTCCGTTCACGACCCACGCAAACGCATTCAGAGGAACGATCAGCTGCCCCACGAGAGCCAGCGTCGTGAAGACCTGGAATTCACAAAAACATTGAGATGAAGGAACATGTACCATCTGTGGAGACAACTGTAACAACACCAGACTGTCCATAGGTTCAAAGGTCAAGGGTTTCACAATGATAATAAATTAGGGGGCCGATGATGTGAAATGGTCAGGGAAGGACATTCTGCAATTTGTCAGAGCTGGAATCAAACTATTTGTGTTCTTGTGGACCCAGCCTTTGTTTACAGCCACAGACCTTGGCAGCAGTGAGCGCGTGCCCCAGCAGCGTGTACGTGACGAAGGTGAGGATGGAGATGACCACGGGCAGAGCGGCCCAGGTGTACACACACAGAGCGTCCAGGTACTTCAGCTTCTTCAGGTGAGACAGCTCCATGGCTCTGCTCTCAGACACCCGCGCCGTGAAGTGAGGCTCCCAGTGGTAAAACTTTATCACCCGGATCCCAAACAAGATCTCTGTCATCAGCTGAGGCAAAGACGTGAACGCACAACAGGTTAGTTTTTGAACATTTTATGACGTAAGATCAGGCCATTTCAACTTGAAGTGTGTATGACAGGTTTTTATGATTTTTAATTTTGACTTCATATTTACAATAGGTATTAATACACCAAATAAATTATAGTTTTACACCAATCAGGTCATTGTTTGTGGAGAAAAGTTGAAAAATATGTTGAAAATTACAGGTTGATGACATCACACTGGGAGCCAAACGTTACGTATAATTTACACAAAATAAACTACTTTTTTGACCCTTTAAACATTGATTCAACAAAATAAAGGTGTTCACGTGTATTTTTCTCTGTCAAATAAAACAATCTGTGACATTAGATGAGTTTTGGTGCAGTGTGCAAGGTGGATTGTTGGTCATTTCCCAGTGTGATGTCATCATTTACAACTAGGAAGTAAAATTAAAAACCTAAAAAAAAAAAAAAAAAGCTAAACTGGGATACAATTTGTACTTTTTTTGCATAATTTTAAATATATTTCTCTTAACTGCATTTTAGTTAAATGAGTAGTCCAACTTGTCAGGGGCACTTTAATTTTCCAAAGGGCCAGAATTTTTGGAGGCCCATGATCTCAGGCCAGAAAGGTACACAACACGCCATCAATAAAAATGTTTAAAAAACACTAGATCTGTTTCAATAGCAATAAAATTAATTATGCTATATTAAATATCTGTTTAAGACACCCTGCAAAAAATGTACATCTAGCCTTGCTTAAAATGTTTATGTCGAATTCAGAAGTAGTTTTGATTAGATGAGATTTAATTTTATTTGGAGTGGCACCAGTGAAATATTATACCGTAGAATATTTCACTGGTCAAGGCTTTTCTGACTGGTTATAAGATAATTTACCTTAAAGTAAAAAAAAAAGCCAATTCTCAAAAAAAACATTGGCAAATAATTTTGCCTCAGTGTTGTTGTTTTTAAGAAATAATACATATATGTTTGGGTTATTTATTATTAAAAAGAAAGACTAAAGAATTAGTGTTTTTGTCATATTGGCCAGTAAAAAGAACGGATTATTTATGCTTTCATTTGTTTGTATTGTGATTTTAATGCATTTGAATTTGTGATTAAAGGTATTTTTATGTCTGTAAAGCACTTTGAATTGAATTTTGTACAAATTCTGCTTCAGAAATAAATTCACACTGATTGATTAATTGATTCCACCATCCTCACCTTGACTCTGCTGTCCTTGTGTTTAAGCATTTCTTTATTGTTCCTGATGATTTGTGAAGCCAAGAACTTATTGAAGGGAACCAGTAACAGCGCCACTATGAGGCCACCGAGGAATGCCACGCCCACCTGTGAAGGACGAACAAGATGGAGGTCAAAATCAATCATTTTAGCCAATTGCTATTTATGACTTTTCATTACTGCACTGTACACAATATCACAGGCTGCTGTATCATGTTGCATTTGTTTTGTCTGTTTCACCAGTAACACTTTAAAATAATGTTCCTTTGTAAATTTCTTAACTAATAAGCACTATAAGGCATTTACAAGCGTTTTTCACTCAATTATTGAAAATAGTTTAACAAGCAGCTTATTAATCCTCTTAAAATATTTTCTACATCTTTTCTGTTAATTTCTTATCAATATTTATACTCATAATTGGCAATAACAAACTAAAAAGGTGCTTCATTTTCCAACTTTAGGGTTATAAGTGGCATACAGTAGTTTCAATATTATCGTTTATTGTGATATTTTCTCTAACAAAATATCACACTTCAAAATGTGTTATTGTGACGGGCCTAGAGTTGGGGCTGTGCAATTAATCTAATTTGATTGAGATTCAGATATGTCTTTAATGATTAACTTGAGACTTTTGAATCAAGAGGTCCAACGTCAGTAAAAGTATTTGGTTTGGGCCGGAGTTCAAACCTTGTGCAAAGAAGTTTGTGTAACTTTTGTGTTAAATGGCAATGATTAAAAGTATGTTTTGTTTATGTTCAAGATTCAGGAGTTATTGTCATAAAATGTTTTTATTTCTTAAGACAAATCAAATAGAAAATCACAATTGATCAATAGTGTGAGATAAAGAAACTGCAATTACATTTTTCATGTCATATCACCCAGCCCTAATTAGGGTAATTAAAAGTTGTGTAGTAACATGAATGTTGTATTCAAAATAGCATTTAACTGATCTCAGTATTGCCATAAAGTGGCTCCTCATATCATGAGTCATGAATCGTAAAGAATTGTGAGGAACCCTGTGACAAGACAGAGATGGATTTCAACAACCTACAGCAAGATCCGGATAAAGTAATGTCCTTAGATTTTAGCTGCTCTCACCTGCAGGTACAGGAGGTAAAGGGCGATGGCGAGGCGGAAAGGCAGGCTCCAGAGTTCGTGGAAGCTGTTGAAGAAGTTGACGACGCGGTCCGTGTCTGTGCTCATGAGGTTCACCACTTCCCCCAGAGAGAAGCTGCTGAGGCCACTGCCGCACACACGCAGAGCTTTACTGTAGACGGACGAGACCAGAGCCGCCCGGGCCGACAGGGACACTTTAGAGATCTGAGACGCAACAGAGAACAGACGAATGATACGATTAGGGTTAGTCCTGCATCACTGCGGTTTATTACTAAGTCCTTCACTCAACACCGCGCTCTGTATGATTCAGTTGCAATAAGCATTTTTTTTTTTTTTTACATAATAGTGTACTTTTGTGAACAGAACAATACATTTCTCGGTGCTACACAGAGCTGGGAGGATCAGCATTTTCCTCCTGGCAACTGGGTCATGGAATAATTAACTAAAATCTGTGGTGTCACGTGATTGTTAAAAAAAAAGTGTAGATTTGTCGTTTTTCTTTCTTTTTTCCCCCCTTTATTCACTTACAAAAATGTACATGAACAGCAAAACATACTTTTACATCATATAATCAGGTGAATCAATCAGAGTTCCATACAAACCCACCCAAAAAGGATTTCTAATAAGTATTAAATTGTTTGTTTTTCTTGAAAGAGTTGTTTTTACAAGGTAATATTTTGTGACTGTTGCTGACTGTGTTGGCTGCAGCCTTGGCCAGATCTCTCTTGTACAACAAATTCTGAATCTAGAATGGACTTTGTGATTAAACAAAGGTACAAAAGTGTGATGTGTACGATTTGGGGATGAAATCAAAAAGCAACTTTTATGAAACTGCCACAGGTGTATACATGTGACAGAAAATTTAAATCTGAACTGCTACACTAAAACAAATATATAACCATGATTATGTTTATCCTACTTGAAATCACAATGAAATCTGAGCATAAGAGAAAAAGACAGTTATGAATGTATTACTTAAGTAGAAAGCTCCATCCTGCAGGCATCGTTTTCACACATTAAGTTACTGTACCTAATATTTTTTCTCGATTTAGTAATTTTTGTAACCATTGGGTGTAATAAATTGAATAATTGCTCAGCCCTGATCCCATACATTTCAGTTGTTGGCAGATTTCTACATAAAGCAGAATATTTAATTTATCTTGTACCCAGACAACTCAACAGTTGGACCAAAAACAATTCATTTAAAGTGGCATATTGCTACTTACCTGAAACACATACACAGTCCTGAGTAGAGACGTCACCAGAGTGGAGGCGAAGAGTCCAAAGACACACCAGGCCCCTGTGCTGACGGGCGCATCCTTTTCCTCCATAAAATTCACCAAACTGCTCAGAAGAAGCGGCCCACAAAACATCAAAACATTCACGGTCACCTTCAACGCACCCAGCAAATAATATCTCAGTCCGAACGCTTTGTGCAGCACTTTTAAGAGCGAAACATCTCCCTCCAGCTCCACAGTGTCCTGAGCGTACTGGGAGCTGCTGACTGGACTTGGCCACTCGTTTGTCTGGATCTGAACGGTTTGGCCTCGACAGTAATCCCAGCTTTTTTGGAAATGTCTGCAGATGACACTAGTCCGGAGAGCCCAGGGTAAATGGAACACGTCGCCGGCTCGGTTCAAATCGCCCTTTTGGCCTCGGAGCAGCAAAGGAGTCAGCCACAAATAAAAAAGTTGAGAGAAACAAGTGCTGCCGTCTTCTGCGACCATCTCACCTAAAAACAAAACAAACAGTTAAACAAGACCAATCCTCGAATGAGCTCATGTCGCTACACTTCTGCCCCGAGAAAGCACTGGGCTCTAGAATCATTCATTGAACTGTATGAAATAATTTGATGTGTTTTCTTTTTCGGTGTGTGTGTTTTATTTTTAAATTGGACCACTTTTGGGTCTGAAATAAATACATAAATAAATAACAAGGCGATTTGAGTAGGGGTTTGATTGATTGTATTACTGTAGACCTTTTTAGTCATTTAGTCGATTAACTGGACAACGCTGTCTTGGGCGACCAACATTTTTATTAGTCGACTAATTATTTAATTTAGATGAAAAGGATTTATGACAAAGATTGCAAAAAACAAGATGATATGGAGTGAGTTAGCTGAAGATTTTGGTGTGAATCATAGGTTTTATCTGATTTATATTAACATCTACAATATATATGCATTGTTTACTCATATATTTCTGTACAAATAGTTGTTTTTGCATGAACTCCTGTGCAGTGTCTTTTGAGCGGAGTTTGGGTCAGATACTTCATAGTTTTGATAAATTTTTGCCACGCCCCTTTTAGTCGACTAATCCAGTGTTTCCTAACCAGGGATACGGGGACCCCTTGGGGTACGTGAGCAATTACCAGGGGGTACTTGGAATGGTTTCAGGTTTAAAAAAAAGATGAAATGTACTTTTATCTGAATAAAAAAGTGTAATTTCTTGTAAATTTAGAATGTTTTTGAAGTATCTTGGACCATAAATATAATTAAAATAAAAAATATAATAGTAATAATTACAATATGCAACTAATAAACCCACTTATTTGTCTGACACTCAAGTTAAGGGGTACTTCGAGCATGAGACAAAGCTTAGGGGGTACACGACACAAAAAAGGTTGGGAAAGACTAGACTGATCGGTCGATAGGGCAGATCTTTAGTTGAGAAGACATGTCTTTAGTCGACTACAGCGCTAATAGACTGTCCAATCTATAAAAAGAAATTCAGTCTGGCATTGATTCGCGCTGTAAGTCTTGACTGATTAAATATGTCAAATAAGGTCTTATCTATGAACATGTATAAAATTGGTACAGCTGTTGTCTTTCATTATGCCTTTGGACACCAAAGACAATAAAGGACAATGGAAGAGTGAAACAAACCATAACATCAAAATTATGCAAAATTTACTTTTCTGAGCTTTTAACCATGTTCAAACCATGAATTTACCTACATTCACGCTAGTTTGATGAATCCTGGTCAGAAAATCCTCTCCTTACTATGACAGGTTTTAACAATTTACTCATTTTGATTTTATTTGGTGCATTAATACCTATTGTACATACTACTTTTACACCACTGAAGTAGTAGTTTGTGGAGAAAAGTTTAAAAATCTGTTGAAAATTACAGGAAGTAAAAAACTGATGACATCACAAAAAAATATATAAAAATAGCATCTGCATCAATCAATCATTCTCTGCTGCCCATCTCTTTTGGACACTGTGACCACAACGACCAGCTTTGTCACACTTACAGTTCTACTTTGTAATTTCAAAGCATGGCTGAATTTTTCTGTATGAACTTCAAAAGGATAGTTATTCTCCAAATAATTTGCCAAGCGAGAGGTTCAGAGAAGGAGACAGGACGAAAGGCTTAAACTGGCTTAAAGTGTTAATGTCGAGAAAGGAGTTTTTCAGTTTTAAACAAGTGATTATTTTGAAATTGGGTTTACAAAAAATAACCTCTTACCTGTATCCAACTCTTGATCAGGAATAAGCGGTGATCCATCTACTGCATTCACATAAAGAGTATATCCAGCGTCTCTTACACATGGAAACAAAAATGCCCCAAGATAAAGCAGCAAAGCAAACGCCCGGGTAGACACTAAAGCTAACTGCGTGACTTTCAGGGGCTTGCCCAAGTTTAAATAGTCATCTGATTCAATAAAATCCATTAATACCAAAACTAGATTTGGTATAGACAAGAAGACAAGTACAAAAAGCAGCGCAGGTCCTCTGCCTCTTCGATGAATTGATTTTTGAAGAACAAAAATGGCTCCCGAGTGAATTGTCCAGCCCAAAAGTCCACAGCTGGTGGTGAGGATGGAGAGGTACATGTCGCCTTGGTGGAGAATGGACACTACTATGAGGTCCGCAGTGAAGAGGAGAGAGAGGAGAAGCGAAGAGAGGAGTCTGAGGGTCCAGCCGCACGGAGGGGAGGACTGGAGAGTGCTGATCCTATGGAAAAGACGACATAGAAAAGGAGTGATTAAACATAAAAACTCCTAAAAGTATAGGAGTCGTTACTTGAACTAAAAAGCCGGATAGAGAGTAATATTTTTTTTTACAACCATTTGACATTTTTTATTCTAGCATAAGTATAAACCTTATACTTATATCATGTCAACTAACTTTAAGTTGAGGGAAACATTATTATTGCTGTCATACACCGCCCAAAAAATAAAGAAACCAACCCGAAACTAACCCACTTTTAACAATTGAAATATGACTCTTCCGTGAAACATTGTTCCTTCAATGTCAAAATGCACTTATGTTTGTTGTTGCTTTTCAACTTAGAGAAAACTAAAAATAAACACAAATTTTCCTTATATGTCTGGGACACGCATATACATCCTAAAGTCTGTGTGTGGGATTTAAAATAACAAGGTTAAAATTATGGGGAAAAAAAGAGCAATGAGTCATTAAAGTAATTCAAAGGAAACACGAACATTTATTTTGTTTCGAGACATGTCAAGTTGAATGTTAAAGGGTGTACCTGATCTTTATTTACTCTAGTTAAGATAAATTCTCTTTATATAACACATCGTGTGATAGAGGCAACTTCATGGAAAAACATGTAATGTATAAGCTTATTATAAATGTACTTTGTTAGGAATTCAAATTAGTGCAGAAGTGTTTGCCAGGGTCACCTCTTTTCAGCCAATCAGGTACATTGTGCACTTTGAATAATGGGAAAATAACCACTTGACACTATCCCAGACATGTGATTCTCTGTCAAGGTGCCATTTCAAAAGTGCTAAAAGCTAATTGTAAAGAGAGTTAGAGAAACTATATGGAAACAACTGCGTAAAACTTTTACAGACGTTGTTTTTCTGAGTCATGGTGCAATATTGAGTGAAAGGAAGGACTATGTGGGGCGGGGCTAATGGTTCAAACAAAAACATGTTCCTGTCTCACGGTTCAAAATCCGGTACAGGCCCTTTAAAGCAGTCACTTCATGGCCTTAACGGCGATAACTTTGAATATTAAAATGGGTTCACAGACTTGCGACAGTAAGCCTTTATTCATTCACTCCCTGGTGACGTCTGAAGCCACAACTTTCTTTGAAATGTGGCGGCTGTCAATCTGCGCCAACAGCCTCTGCCCTCCTCTATGTTCGACCTCTCTGCAGGTGAGTCTTACCTGTGCACACTGAGGTACCCAGCGCTGCCCACGGCCAGAGCAGCGTGAGGCAGAGCTCCCAAGACCAGAGCGTTAAAACAGATTCCAACATGTCCATCCTCCCAAACAGGAAATAAACTCTCCCCATCGCTGTTACAGAGAGCAGACAGCAGCGCAGACCGACCTGAGCCCAACATGCTTCACTGCCTGGAAAAAAAGACTTGAAATTAATTGTTATTTTAATTTAGTTTTTGTTTAGTCCATATACATATATATACATATATATATATATATATATATATATATATATATATATATATATATATATGTATATATTAGTCCAACATATATTTGCATTTTTGGTTTGATGTCCAGGTTTAAGTCCTTGCTAATTCCTGGTCTTCTCCTAGTCTGTGTTTAGACCAGATTTATTTCAAGTTTACTTCAAGTCTAGACCAGAGACTGTGAGATTTTTATACAGTCTATTGTCTAGACCAACTTTAGTCCTGATTCAGCCTAATCTGTTTGTTTTTTTAATTGATTGATCATTAACTTTCATTAGCACAAATTCAGAAATCAAACAAAGTAATACAAAAAACAAAACAAAAACGATTACAGTAAAATGATTACATGCATTATTGGCATGAACAAAAGGAAAAGGAGGAAGATACATCTTCTTACATAATACATACATAATAATTGTTTGATCTGAGTAGTTACTATAATAATAATTATAATCATAATCATAATAAAGAGCATCTTGGAAGCAGGCAGGAGACCACAACAATATATTTATAGACAATAAGAGGAATACCGGACGTGGCTGAACAACAATGTTTTTTCTTTTCTGGTACATTGTTTTGCAAGTGAGCTCAGGGACTCAGACTACAATCACAGCTTTTCAACAACGACTACCCCCGACAAAATTGAGTATAATGATTTCACAACATTTGTAATTAATTTGGGCTGGTATTGAATGGTAATCTCAACATAAAAGCAATAAAATCATACAAGAACCTTAGTATTTGCCGGGCGTTGTAACAGCAAACATTGCAGCGGCGCATTTTGATGATGTCACAGAAAGGTATCTCATTCGTCAGCTCAACGTTTTTGTTATTATTAATTATTACATAGTGATGTTTCTTCTCATAACAATCGTAACACAAAAACATATATTTATTGTGACATTCCTCCACTCCCAGAAATATCACTGTATAGCCTTTCACACCGTTATTTCTCCATTTGTGTGATATATTTTGAAAATACAGTTTTTGATATTCACCTTTTCCATCTTCTGAGCAATCACAGCCGCACATTACTAGGTACAGTATTGTACAGAGTGTACAGGTATCCATGATTTTCTAATAATGACTTGGCCTGATGGGATAGGATAGTTCGCCTGCCTCTGACCTATTTTCAACACTAGATGTCGCCAAACCTCTCTGCTCAGATTATCTCAAATCCATTGGCTGAAGGAGGATTGATGGTTTGATATTTATAGCCTTAAATCAGATCTTAGAAACTGAACTGGATAAAGAGACTTTATAAAACCCCAAAACGTTTATGGAAAAGTGTACTTAACGTTTTCTGTAGTAATTAATACATTTTTTCGGCATTACTTTTTCAGTACTTTTCCATTGGGTCCAAATTTCCTACTGCGTTGTCCTTTTACTGTTCTGTCCTGTGAAACTAGACAGTTTCAGCTGGTTCAGCTGGTTCTTTACTTTATAAGCATGACTACTCTCCTCACAGTTGTACTTTGTGAAATAATCCATAATACTTGTTTATAGTTTCAGAACTGGTTTGATGAAAATTTAAACATTATGTTAACCAACTACTGAATGACGATAGTGAATTGTTAGAATATAAGAGTTTCTCAAGCAAATATAATATTTCAAAGCAAGAGTTCAAAAGTGTTAAAGTCAATTTCACATTGTATAATGCCCAAAGTCACTGGGATAGGCTCCAGTTCCCCGCGACTTCTAACGAGAACAAGCAGAAGAAAATGAATGAATGAATGTCTTTAGCGCAATATATACAGCTTGATGATGTGAATTAAAGTGCATGACAAGTTAGAGCACACCTTTCACTAAAATGCAGTGAAAATTGTTATATTTAAGATTTTACCAATCATATTTAGCCTATGTATCCCCAGTAAAGTTTATAATGTTACTTCCTGGTAGAACATACGCAGATAATATGACATAGGTAGAGGTAATTTCACTCTGCTACATAGCAACCAAACAAGGGCCAAAATCCATATAAATTACACAATAGTAAGGAATCAAATAATACCTGAATCAGAATCGGTTTATTGCCATTATCAGTGATCAAAATTCACAAACATAGGAACTTGCTTTGGCGTAAGGCGCAACATAAAACAATGAATAAAATAGTAGCAAGATATAAATGGTATGCATAAAATTAGAAGAATACAATAAAATAAAATAGAAAAGACTTGTCTTGTGCTACGGCACGGCAATGCTACGGCACCTACTGATGACATCAAGGTTTTAGTTTATACTGTCTGTTTATACTTTTTGAACTTTTATTCTTCAAAATTTCTTCACAAACTGCAGCTTCACAAATGTAAAACTATAATAAATAGTAACATATCATCATATGCTATTACCTTATACTTTCACAAAATTGTCCTTTTGTGTTATTATTGTATTGAACATACCTGGTGTTTGATTTGCTGTGCTGTCTTGGTCCTCCAGCCACTCTTGTATTTTGTTTCTTCTTGGTGTGTCCCCTTCCTGCACTTGTATAAATCCAAAAGTTGGGCAGTGTCCTTTGGCTCCTTAATGCACTACTGTACTACTATAAAACTACTCAACCCACCCAACTAAGTCAGAATTAGAAAAAGTCTTAGTGGATTGCTATTGCTTTCTCTGCCCGTTGAAATAACGGTTCTTAAATCATCTTACCTTACCTTACATCACCTTCGCTCAATTAACCAGGAATTAAATTAACTTCATCAAAACTGTCAACATAGGCTTTGCAAACTCCTTTCAGTAAAATAGTCCACTAGGGGGGTCCAAACTCTAGCCCAGGAGTGCACTGGTCCAAGCAGAGTCTTTGGGTTGGTGGACGAGTGCTAACACTCACTGAGCCACAAAACAGTATACAGTACACAGACATACAAATAAGACAACATAAAGTGTACATTTTAATGATTTTATTGAGATCTAATTTCTTGCCAATTGTGTTCCGTTAGACCCGGACTCAAAAACTGAATCAAACCCAAACATCATTTGATGTTGAAGATCTGGTCCAGTTGGATTCGAATCAACTCAGAACCCTGGTCCTGAAAAAGAACCATTAGCAGATAATATTACTTGGCATACACAGACACGTTTTTATAGTCTTTCTATGGTTAGACTGAACAGGCTAATCATTGTAGAGCATCTCCTTCCCCCCTTTTCCTATTTTCTATATTTTTTCAAATATAGAACATAGAACAGAACACAAAAAAAATGAACAAGACCAGAGAAAGCCGAAAATAATGTCTCTGACCACAATTTAGGACACAGATTTAGCTACTTTTAATTTCTTCCATTAGACCATTGTTTGTATCATACCTTTACATGTTTTTACAACATGTGATGGTATGACAACACACAAACACTGGTCTGAAAGAAGAAATTATAAGACCAAATGAATCTTTTCAGAGCACAGGTTTAGCGCCAACAGCAGAGGGCTTTGCACATAGACCGGAGGACAGAGCCCAGCGTGCGCTTCTCCTGCAGTGGTCGTTGCATATGTGTTTTAATGCAGTCAAGGATGTCTGACTTGTAGCTCGGGTCAAACTCGGCAACCCGGTGCACCCATTTCTTGTTACTGTTCTTGCACAGGTCTTTGTGCACGGCACAGGCAATGGCTTTTCTTCTGCCCTCGGTTAAGTGTTTCTTTCCCAACTTAACCTAGGCAGCGAGCTAAACTAACAAGATGGCCCCAGGAACAACACGACACAGGACGTTTTGTCGAAAGACCATCTTATTTTTAGTAAAACTGCAACACACATACAAAAATACATAAATTTACAGCTGACAAAGTACAAACAAGTTATAAGGCACTAGCAACTCACAGACTATGTCTTGTCGCGGGACACCAAGAAAGAGCGGAGCGAGGTGTGGCTGCACGAGAACACCTCCGTAGCTGTTACTATAATGGCGTGTGCAGCAATCTGCCTGCTGCTTACAGGTAGCGGTCACCAGATGGCGCCGCAGCGCACACAGTAAACAATGACGAAGAAGTAGCAGGAGTGAAGTAATAGAAATAACACTGACATCTTGTGACATAAAAGAGAATTACAACACTATTACAACTAAATGAACAAAGAACGGAGAAACCAAATTGAGGGACAGAATACTCCCCGCCTGACATCTGTAAGATGCCACCCATAAATTAACTTGTTAACAGCAAAACGTTGCAAAATAATGCACAATGCAATGAAAACACATTTTAAGTACTATTCTTTGACACCAACAAGACAACCTCACTAATAGGTCGCAGATAACATTTGAGTTCACCCTTACGGAAAATCTTGACCTCTATTTTCCGGACATGACCATCAGCACTGGGAAAAGTTTTTGTTATGAGTCCAAGCGGCCAGTCATTTCTGTGCTCCGGAGATTCCTTTAGTAGAACCACATCTCCAGGTTGAAGGTTAGGTTTCACTGCTTTCCATTTGCGGCGGTGCTGAAGTCCTGTAATGTATTCCTTTTGCCATCGGCTCCAGAAGACATTGGCTAGGTGTTGTTCACGTCTCCACTGTGCCCTGAACAAGTCGCAGCTGTCGAACTGACCTGGTGGTACTGGTGGAGTGCCAACTTTTTGCGTGAGTAACATGGCAGGGGTAAGAATGACAGGGTTGTGAGGATCTGTGGAAACTGTAGTGAGTGGACGTGCATTTACAATTGCAGTCACTTCAGCCATTAATGTCACTAGTATTTCGTGAGTGAGTTTAGCATTCTTGTGTTCGAGGAGCATAGCGTCCAGTATTTTGCGCGTGACCCCTATCATACGCTCCCAAGACCCTGCCATATGAGATGCGTGTGGAGGGTTAAACTGCCACTTACAGCCAGTGTCATTGAGAAAGGAATCGATTTTGTTGTTGTGACAGCCCTGCTTGTCAATTTGCAGTTCTTTGCAGGCGCTCACAAAGTTGGTCCCACAATCTGATCTGAAAAGCGACGCAGCGCATTGATGAATGAAGATGTATCCATTGATTCAATAACTTCAATGTGTATGGCACGAGTACTCATACATGTGAATATGACAGCCCACCTTTTGGCATCAGCTTGACCACCACGTGTTTTTCTGACTGTGACAGGCCAAGGGCCAAATACATCAAGGCCTACATGAGTGAAAGGAGGCTCAGTGGACAACCTGTCCTTTGGCAGGTCAGCCATGATTTGTTCTTGCTGTTTGCCTCTTAGTCTGCGGCATGTGACACAGTTGAATATTACACTGCTTATTGCTCTTTTGCCCCCAACAATCCAAAAGCCTCCTGCCCTGACAGCCCCTTCAGTGAAATGTCTGCCTTGGTGATGCACCTTTTCATGAAAGTGTCTTATTATGAGCAGGGCCAGGTGGTGTTTACCGGGAATGAGAATGGGGTTTGTTTCATTTGACGTTAACAGGGCTCTTTTTAGCCGCCCACCAACTCTGAGGATGCCACTTGTGTCAATGACTGGGTTCAATTTGCTGAGTGCACATGAGCTTTTTACAGGTACACCCTGTTCTATTTGTTTTATTTCCTCCGCATAGAACTCTCTTTGGACAGTGCGAATGACTGTGGTTTTGGCTTGGTTGAGGTGGCTTTCGTTTAAATGTTCACTGCATTTGTGCCAGCCATGACATGTGCTCTCTGAACTGTTTTTGAATGACTGGGCAGTGTGTTGGAGTTTGGCAATGGCTTTAAGTAACACACTCCAACTTGAAAATCTTTCAAATCTTGCACTGCCAAGTTTGCCTTTTGATAGGTGGTGGCACAGGTAGTAATCTCAGGACGTAGCTCTATGTCAGTCTCTGGGTCTACAAGGTCAAATGTTTGTGTCTCTGTTTGACTTAGGTTTGAATCAGTGAGGAAAGCTGGCCCACTGAGCCAAGTGGAGTTAGAGAGCTGCTCAGCAGGTAACGCTCGTGTGGCATGATCAGCTGGATTAAGGTGAGTGGGCACATAATGCCACTTGTGCGCTTGTGTGAAACGTCTGATGCGCTCTACTCTATTGTGGACATAAACGTAATAGCGCCTTGTTTTGTTTGAAATGTAACCCAGCACTACTTTAGAGTCTGTGAAAAAGCTCACCTCATCAACTGCGGTGTCCAGCTCTTCCAGAACTTGCTCAGCGACCTCTACAGCCAGCACCGCTGCACAGAGTTCAAGCCTTGGTATGGTGATGTCAGGTTTAGGAGCAAGGCGCGCTTTGCCGAGAAGAAAGCCCACTTCACTGTGTCCTACATTTGTGAGCTTGAGGTAGGCAACAGCACCCACAGCTTTGATAGAGGCATCACAGAAGACAATGACCTCTTTTCTTTGAGCTGCAGACAGTGGTATTGAGGTGTACATTCTGGGGATTTCGAGCTGTTGCAGGTGTTTGAGCGAATCTTTCCATTGCTGCCACTGTGCTAGTTTGTCGGTAGGCAGTTCAGTGTCCCATTCACTAACGTTAATGGAAATGTCTCTTAGAATGACTCTGCCTTCTACAATGACTGGGATGGCAAAACCAAGGGGATCATACACGCTATTAATGACTGACAATACTCCCCGTTTGGTAAATGGCTTGTCATTGACTGTTACCTGGAACTTGAACAAGTCTGAGTTGACGTCCCAACCCAAGCCTAGGCTGCGCTGCATGGGTGGGGAGGTCTGACCGAGTTCAAGACCCTGCATGTCTGTAGCAAGGTCCTCACTCGGGAAGGAGCATGTGATGGCGGGACAGTTAGATGAGATTTTATGCAGGCGTATGTTACACTGTGCCAACATTTTCTGAGCTCTACGAAGAACAGCAACAGCCTCATCTGCAGAAAGGAAAGATTTAAGTCCATCATCAACATAAAAGTGGCGTTCAATGAACTCCCTTGCATCACTGCCAAACTCTGCTTCCCCTTCCATGGCTGTTCTCTTAAGCCCATAGATAGCGACTGATGGAGATGGGCAGTTTCCGAAAACGTGGACTCGCATCCTGTACTCCACGACTTCGCCATCCAGATCATGGTTTTTGAACCACAGAAACCGCAGGTAGTTGCGGTGGTCCTCTCTGACCACAAAGTTGTAAAACATTTGCTCCACATCTGCCATGATTGCGCAAGGATCTGACCGGAAACGCAGTAGAACCCCCACCAAACTGTTGTTGAGATCTGGCCCTTTAAGCAACACATCGTTGAGAGAAACATTGTCACATTCCGCGCTTGAATCAAAGACCACCCTAATTTTACCTGGTTTTTGGGGGTGGTAAACACCGAAACTAGGGAGGTACCAACATTCTTGCTCGGGTGAGAGAGGAGGAGCAGGCTCGGCATGGCCCTTGCTAAAGATTTTCCCCATAAAGTCAACATAATGCTCCCTCATTTCAGGCTTCTTTTTCAGTGTTTTGCGGAGTGACATTAAACGAGTGAGGGCTTGTTCCCTATTGTTGGGCAGTCGCTGTCTAGGAGAGCGAAATGGGAGTGGGGCTACCCAGTTATTTGCCTCGTCTTTGGTGAGTTCCTTTTTCATAATGTCCAAGAATAAAGCATCCCCTGCAGAGAGCGCTACTTTGTCATCGTCTGCTGTTTGTTGGAAAAGGTGTTTGCCAAGTTCATTTTGAGTGCTGTTGAGAGTAGGACACGTTTCTGTGTACTTTTCTTTAATGTGGAATGTGCTCTGACAAGGAGTGAGGAAGCTGGGCCGACCATTATTCAGAATATTAGTCTTAAAAGTGTTTACAGAGGGTTTATGAGCACCTGAGAGGCAGACATCTCCTATGACTACCCACCCCAGATCCAGGCGTTGGGCGTGAGGCGCATTGTTGGGGCCGTTTACCTGACTGCGGACTTTGTGGGCTTGGATGATGTCTCTTCCCAGGAGGAGAAGAATATCTGCTGCAGGATCCAGTGGAGGAATCTGCGATGCGATTGACTGCAGGTGAGGATGAGCTGCTGCCGCTTCAGGAGTGGGTATCTCGTTTCTGTTGTCTGGAATCTGATCACATTCTGTTAGTGTGGGCAGCAGCATAGAAACCTCTCCATTTATGTCCTCAATGACAAAGTCACTAGCTCTGCGCCCTCCTGTGTCCGATAAGCCAGCACATGTTTTCATAGTGTAAGGCAGAATGTTACTTTGTACATTAAACATGTCAAAAAAGGCAGATCTAGCTAGGGATGAATTGCTTTGATCATCCAACATAGCGTACATTCTTCTTTTCTTTGCAGGAGATGTGCAAGGATACACATTGACAAGGCATATCTTGGAGCACGATTTACCTTGTAGGCCTGGGCCGCATATTTCTGTGCAACTGGCTGTAGTGACAGGGCTTGGAGGGTTGGGCTCCCCGCCGTGGCTCTTTAGCGGAGGGTCAGAGTCTTTAGGAGTCCACGGCGGTGGACCCACATGCATAGGAGACACATGCTTATCACTGTTGCATTCTGCACACTGAATGATGGCCGTACAGTCTTTGGCTCTGTGATTTGTGGATGAGCAACACTTATAGCAAATCGAGTGCTCTTTGAGTAGACTCTTTCTTTCGTCCAATGTTTTCATTCTAAACCCCCTGCATTTAGTGAGTGCATGTGGCTTATGGTGGATGGGACATTGCTTGTCTGGGTTGAGAGTGGTCATTTTATTGGTGCTGTTAGCTTGACCTATGTCAGTTTTATTGACTGCCACAGGAAAGCTGTATTTAGTGTGTTTGACTGGACTTTTGTCCATCTTAGGAGCTACTGTGTTAGAACTGTGTAACATAAAGCTTGGATCTGTTTTCATTTCAGCCTGGTCATTCACAAACTGCACAAAGAATGAAAACGGAGGATAGAATGCACCATTATCTTTTTTGTATTTTGTCCCATGTTTCACCCATGACTCTTGAAGGCCATATGGAAGCTTTTCTACTATTGGGTTTATCCCCCTTGGAGTGTCAAGAAAGCTAAGGCCTGGCAGATAACTTTCAGTCTGTGCATACTCTAACTCAAGCAGAAGATCTGAAAGCTCCTGCAATAGGTGAGTGTCTTTATTGGATATTTTAGGGAATGTTTGTAAACGTTGGAACAGTGATGCCTCGATTAGCTCTGGAGAACCATAACTCTTGTTGAGACGTTGCCAAAGACGGTGGAGACCTGCCTCTGGGTTGTTCACGTGGACCGCCCTGATCCTTAGAGCGTGCTGAAGTGACTCACCGCCGAGCCATTTGGTGAGTAGGTCAAGCTCTTCACTAGCTTTGAGGTTGAGCCCTTCAGTAGCATTGCAGAACATGGACTTCCAGGATAGGTAGGACGCTGGTTTGTTGTCAAAAACCTTGAACCCTGCTGTCAGCAAATCACGGCGTGCTAGGTAGGCTGCTAGGTCTGACAGTTCAGTTTGTGGGGTTGGTGAAGGTCTGCGCTGGATGTCTGCTCTGGCGTGGTTAGACTTTGATTGGCTCTTGGCTGTGTAACACTCACGTGGAGATGCAGCAGTTGGTATGTAGCTGTGGTCTAGTTTGTGAGCGTTGTTTTGGTCGAACGGTTGACCCATGTTGTTCTTTTCTTCTTCTTTTACATTTACTAGATCATTGTCGAAGTGAGCGTTAACAAACTCTTGTGCTCGTCTGAGTGAAGGAGGTGTCTTTACAGGAATCCCAGTATCTGTAAGGTTGAGCACGCTGTGAAGTGTCTCCTCAGCTGCTGCCTCCAGGACCTGTGCTGCTGCGAGCGCTGCTTCAGCCTCACCTTCTTGTTTTAGAGCATTTAGTGTTGCCTCAATGCGTGCCTTCTCGACCTCCATGTCTATTTGGCGTTTGGCGTACTGGGCTCTGGTGCGGGCTGCTACTGCGTCTGCTCGTGCTTTTGCTACAGCTTGACTGGTGGTTGACCGACATGAGTGGTGTGAAGTGCGGGACTGGCACTCCGACCGGACCTCCAGCTGGGAGATAGGTGGCGACTCCCGTGATTGAGACATCTTGGGTTGTTGACGTGTAGATAGTCTTTTTACTCTTCTGCCCTCGGTTAAGTGTTTCTTTCCCAACTTAACCTAGGCAGCGAGCTAAACTAACAAGATGGCCCCAGGAACAACACGACACAGGACGTTTTGTCGAAAGACCATCTTATTTTTAGTAAAACTGCAACACACATACAAAAATACATAAATTTACAGCTGACAAAGTACAAACAAGTTATAAGGCACTAGCAACTCACAGACTATGTCTTGTCGCGGGACACCAAGAAAGAGCGGAGCGAGGTGTGGCTGCACGAGAACACCTCCGTAGCTGTTACTATAATGGCGTGTGCAGCAATCTGCCTGCTGCTTACAGGTAGCGGTCACCAGATGGCGCCGCAGCGCACACAGTAAACAATGACGAAGAAGTAGCAGGAGTGAAGTAATAGAAATAACACTGACATCTTGTGACATAAAAGAGAAATATAGCCGCAAGCGGCAATGATCGGCCCTCGCCCGCGTCACGCCGCCGCCCCGCAACGCCAGAGGGGGGCGCTTACGCGCCCCAATTTCCCTCCTCATAAAATACCTGCTGCCGAATCCGTGGCGCTACCGCGCCTCCTACTTCTCATATTTCACTGAAATTGTGTAAAAATTGGTCAAGGTTTGCGGCTGCGCCGCACAAAGACTGTAATACTTGTGCTAAAATCCTGGATAACTTTAGATGGCCCACTCCTCAGGATCATTTTCACCAAATTTCAGGATGGTCGGGCTCACGCCCGAGGAGGAGTGCGTTAAAGTACAAAGTTTCATTTGAGTGATTTTGCATTTTCCCCATAGGAATAACAGGGGATTTTTCCGTCAATTTTACAAGTTTGGGCAATATTTGCGGCTTCGCCGCACGGAGACCATAATACCTATCCAAATAATGTGGATAACTTTTGATGTCCCACTCCTCAGGATGATTATCACCAAGTTTCAGGTTGATCGGGCTTACGCCCGAGGATGAGTTCGTTAAAGTACAAAGTTTAATTTGAGAGATTTAGAGATTTTCCCATAGGAATAACATGGGGTTTTTCTGTATTTTCTAAAATATTGTCAAAATTAGCGGCTTTGCCGCACAGAGACCGTAATACTTATCCCAACGATTTGGATAACTTTTAGTGCCCCACTCCTCAGAAAGATGTTCACCAAATTTGAGGTTAGTCGGGCTTACGCCCAAGGAGGAGTTCGTTAAAATGCATAGGAAAAAAATATGCAAATTTGAGACATTTGTCGATTTTCCCATAGGAATAACATGGGGTGTTTTGGTCATTGGTACGGCTTCGCCGTACAAAATATGACATTGGTCTGATTGGCTTTTTTGATCGGTAGGCCAAAATGGAATTTTGTGCAAAATTTCAAAAAATTCTAAATAACTAAATTTTTTGCTCCCCATATGTTTTAGTTCACAAACTATACATTTTCGGAAAGCGCGCTTTCCTACGTTTTGGTATGGGTCCCTGGTCACTGGCGGACACTTTAGAGAGTTTTGCTTCGATCTGTAGGGGGCGCTAACGCGCCAAATTTAATTTTTTCACCTCTAATAGGTTTCAGACAGTGAGTTTAACAACTCATTCAAATTTGATGCAATTCGGACTTTATATGTGCAAATGGGAGCAAAATTTAAAATTTAAAAATTTCAGGAATTCTGGCCAAATTTTGCGGCTTCGCCGCACAGAGACCGTAAAAGTTAGGTTCATGATTTGGATAACTTTTGATGCCACACTCCTCAACTTCATTTTCACCAAATTTCAGCTTGTTCGGTTAAACGCCCTGGGAGGAGTTCGTAAAAGTACGAAGTATAAAAAAAACGCTGACTCAGGTTTAGCGAATTTTCATCCAATATGGCCGACAACTGGTTGGGCGGACGGCGTTGCCGTAATAATATTTTTTGCTTCTCTTGGCACTATCTACCTCTCTGCCAAGTTTCATGACTCTACGATACAATTTTTTTTTGGCACTTTCCTATCCCGCAATGCATTTTTTGTACACTTGGGGGCGCTGACGCGCCATATTTTTGAATTTTGAAAATCGGAAATAGCCAGAATGTAGAGAGGCACGATTTTTAGAGGTGTGCAAATTTTCCTGAGACTTCGTCAATGTTCACTGAGTGAAAAATAGGGGGG
Source organism: Rhinogobius similis (assembly GCA_019453435.1). Lineage (NCBI taxonomy): Eukaryota > Metazoa > Chordata > Actinopteri > Gobiiformes > Gobiidae > Rhinogobius > Rhinogobius similis. The sequence goes on from CM033622.1 coordinate 14,859,458, forward strand.
TTGGTCCCAAGAAGAAGAAGAAAGAAGAAGAAGAAGAATAATATTCCGATGCGAAAACAATGTTTCCCCTTTTTTTTATTTAGCAAACTATACATTTTCGGAAAGCGCCGCAGCGCTTTCCTACGTTTTTGGTATGGGTCCCTGGTCACTGGCGGACACTTTCGAGATTTTTAGTGGGCTCCGCCACTTTCTGTTGGCCCTATTTACAATAGTAATGTTCAGTTTTTACATTACATTGTTATATGCACGGAACGTGCATGAGTTGGGAACGCATTAGTGGCGACTTCAGCAAGCATTTTAGCAAAGCGCTATTCGTGGGATGACGACGCCAGCTTTCGCCGTCATCCCCACGCGCTGGTTTAGTGCGCACTGCGGCAAGATTTTCGCAAGACGGGCTTCGCCCGCTTACAGCGATAATGTTCAATTTTCCCACTACTAATTGGTATGCACGTGCATGAGTTGGGGAATGCGTTAGTGAGTGTTTGGAAGCGGGCGAGCGCTTGCGCTGATTTCGTGCGCGCCGTGCGCACTTACGAGTCGTGCCATGCGGCACTGCGAAACTAATAGGCCTCTCGCCAGCTTGTGGCGCTCGGGCCTAATTACAACACTATTACAACTAAATGAACAAAGAACGGAGAAACCAAATTGAGGGACAGAATAGCTTTGATGCTGTCTTTGTTTGGCTTTACCTTAATATCCCACTCTGACAAATCAGAATACAGAAGCTGTAGCAGCTCCTTACCAAATTCTTTAACTTCACCTGGATTTTTGGAGCAGAGCACATAAGAGGACACCTTACACATCAGCTCAACCCAGTGTTCACTGTCCCACTGAATGTGCTGTGAAGAAAGGGCTCTGCTTGTTTCTGCTCCCTGAGGGCTCTCCAGTCCCTTGTCTGGTTTCTCGGGGTACCTCTTCTGGTCTTCTTGAGCCTGGGTTTTTGATTTCTCTGAACCTGGCGTCTTTGAGATGGTTTTAAAACCACTATCGGATCTCTGGTCCAGCGTTTTGGGTTGTGGGGTAATGCATGGTCCTTGTCGACCCTCAGTGTAGGTCCCCTGGTCTTCTTCATACTCGGTTTTTGTGGCAGGGAATTTGGAGACCAGTTTGCTAATCTGTCTCATACCGGTCTTGACTGGGTCGCTCTCTTGCTGTTGTTGGAATCTAAGCCAACTGCTGATGTTCTCCATGAGGGAGTCGATCTGAGCACGAGTTAGTCTCCTGCAGCGGGTGCGGTGTCCTTTGGGGGGTGCCATGTTGTCAATGATGGCGTCTGTGAGCCGTTTGCTCAGCTCCTGGTAGTGTCCTGCGCTCAAGTCCTGGGACAGCCGTTCATACAGGTCTGGCTCGGTGTCACCTGAGACCAGCTCCTGCAGAAGAGGAGAGGCAATCTTCATCAGCTGCTCCACAGAAATAGAGGCCCCTGTGGCTGTACATTGGCAGCACAATTGGGTCAGTGCTGTGTGGAGCATGATCTTGGCTTGGCACATGACCAAAAGAGCCCTAATTTCATGAGCGGCTGCCTTCAGTCGGGCCTTTTTGGTGTAAGACACATCCACAATGATAGACAAAATGGAGGAGGCTGCATGACGTGTGTCATTCTTAGTTCTCCTTTGCAGCTCCACCTGGACCTCACTCTCCTGCCCCTCCCTGAAAGCGTCCAGATTCTGTACCACCTGGTCCAAGATCTCGCGAGTTGCCACAGCGATATCTGTCAGATTGTGAGGTTCCCTATGCTCAATCACTGGAGTTTGGGATCTGTTGGAAGTGACAGGGTTTGGCTTGACATGATGCCTGCGTGGAGTTACGCATATGCTCAGCGCTCCTCTGACGGTGTGGTCCGTGGTCTTTGTGGGTCTCTACTGATCTTGATGCTCTGATGTTATCTTTGAAGGGGGTGCACTGTCTGCTTCTTCTCTCTGAACTCTCTCCAATCCCTGGTCTGGTTTTTCTGGAGACTTCCTGTCTTCAAGATTCTCCTCAGGACAGGGTTCTGGATGTGACTTTTTGTTTACAGAGCATAGCATGGACTTGACAGGATGGAGCCTGTCTGTCGTGTATTCTTTGAGCATCTGTGGCATCTCCAGCTCTGGAAAGGTGGAGTCAGAGGGTGAGTTGTTGTAACTCCTCACCGGGGTCTTGATCTGAACTGGGGTCTTGGTTTGGATGTGGGGAGAGTACCTAGGGCTAGAGCTTTGCACCCTGTCCAGACTTCTTTGGGACCATGTTACAGTTTTGACCTTCTTAGGGGACTCCGCTGTGTCTTTTACCTGTGGAACCTTGACCTGGGTCAGTGGTTGGTCTGGTGTATACAGCTCTGCAAAAGTATTTTCTGTGAAGTCGTAGATGTAGCACAGATGCATACAGGAGCCATCATTCAAAGAATCTGTGCAGAGGTGTGTATGAGGGAACTACAGGCCTCCAGCACTGAGCCTGTGGAAAATGTGAATATTTTTTGCCAAAGAAGGTTTAAAAAGAGATCACAATGTGCGTCCCTCCATGTAATGTCTACAGAAAGTCCAAAATGGGACTCTTTTCTTCATATTGTCATAAAATAAATCCATGCTGTAAATTATCTTATCTCATATAGTGTTTATTTTTGTTCAAAATAAAATATTTTACAATGAGGCATTTGGGTACATTTGAGATTTACACAGACAAACATTTGGTACAAGAGAGCAGAGTGTTCAGGCATGGGATGGACAACTTCAATGTATTTAGTCTCATTATGATCAACAACAACACTGCAAAAAGGAACATCTGGTTTGGTTCAAAATAACTTTGACATATCAATAAATAATGCCATGACAGTATACATATACAAGTTTTTACTTTTTTTTCTGTTTCCAATCCCAGATAGAACTAAAACCAGTCAAATGTATTGTTTTACCATCAAATTATCTTATCAAATTATCCCAGTTTACAACATCAGGACCAAACCAGAAGCAGTGTGAACGCAGCCTGAATGTAATGTTTTTACAGTACAAAGAGTAACAACAGGTCCATTTCTTGTTTGATTCAAGGCTTTTTTAAAGGTTTTAAAGGAAAGTGGAGTTGACACTGCATTGTTTTGATTAATCTAACATGACACAAAAGGCCTGTTCAGGTTAAACATCCAAAGGTTAAGTACATTCAACACTGTACATTAAGGTAGAGGTCCTATATTATGTACTAATACAGCTTTTTAAACACTTAAATAATGTTTTTTTTGTTTTGTTTTTTGTACAAGGTGCACAATGTAACGTTTCTTTGCCTGAAATGTTTCACAGAATGGCATTTAACTTTTCTAGGCGTTACAGGTCAGATCTGAATGCATGTTTACAAGACGTTTTGCCCAATTAAAGCAGTTTTAATCAAATAAATGCAATGTAGATATGTTTAATATGCCATTCTGTGCTAAGCAATAACGTCTCAAGACAAGCAGGTGGTGGACCCTGCACCAGAAAAGTAACAGAGAGCAGCTTTAAGTAAGGTGTAAGGAGAACGAGTAAAGGGCACTTATTTTTTACATACAAAATAACCAGTAGCGGGCGCAAGGAGGTGAGGAGATATGAAACGAGTGAATGAAAACAACTCCAAGTATGTTTTTGACAATAAAACAAACATTTTAACATGTTTAAAGCTTAAAAAAGTTAACCATAATATAGGACCTTTAAGGAGAAATCAGGCAAAACAATAAGACCATATGTGAAATATGTGGTGCTACAGACTAGTTTACTGTCTATTCAGGACTTCAGTAACTTAAGCTAGAGTTGGTTTAGTACGTGAGTAGACACTGAGCACTACAGTCCAGGAGATAGACTAAACCAGGACTAAACCACCTCTGAGATAGATAATGGCCACTATGGACCAGGAAAACTAAACAAAATCAGGTCTAACCCCGAATTTAACCTGGTCAAACCCCGGATTAAACCAGGATTCAACCACCTTTGAAAGAACCTAACGGTGCGTTCACACTTGTACATCCACCACAACAAAACTGGGACTGACCTGGGACTAAACTTGGGCTAGAACAGGACTAAATAGAAAACCAAACTGAGTCCACATCAAAGAGACTTAGAATTAAATAAGCACAAGTGAGAATGCACCCTAGATCAGGATTAAACCAGGTCTAACCCAGAACTAAACCAGATCTCATCCAGGTCTAAAACACCTCTGATACTGACCTCTACAGACTGAGAACAGCCCAAAAGAGCAGCACTAAACCTGAACCAAACCAGGTCTAAATCAAGTCTCACCCAGGTCTAACCTTGGACTAAATCGGGACTAAACCAGGTCTAAAACACCTCTGATAGATACTGACCACTGCTGACTGGAAATGCCACATAAAAGTTGAGCCAAACCAGGATTAAACCAGGTCTAACACAGGAACAAGCCACAAGATCTGCCTTAAACCAGGTCTAAATCAGGACTAAACCAGGTCTAAGCCACCTCTGATAAATACTGACCGCTGCAGACCAGAAACACCCCACAAGAGCAGCAGTTTTGGAGATAAATCCAGTGATTGTTTCCTGAAATATCTCCCTAACCACTGTCAAAGTCTGTCTCGTTGCTTTACATTATGGAGTGACAGTTTATGATTAAAACTGTTAAAATCCAAAAAAGTTTCTTCGTTTCTTGGAGACGTCCAAAGCAGATCGGTGATTGGGTGACGCTCTTTGGAAAAAATGCAGGAAGAAGGCTAAATTAAACATAAAACAACCATGCAAATCCATCCAGAACACTGCAAAGTAATTAAATCCACATTATAATGACTTGATTTCAAATTATTCATCTTGATTTGAGCAGCCTTTTGCAAATTTAAATGTGTAAACGTGCAAATTTAACTCATTGAATCTACATTGTTTGATTTTTTTTTTTAAAGGAAACTAACATGTTGGAATAAATTTTGCTTATTTTGAGCTAAATTAACAACCAAAGATGAGAAAACAGCTTGAAATAAAACACAAAAATCTAATGCAAACGCAAAGTTTTGGTTGAACGATCCAGGTTTTTTACATTGTTTTCCCATTGATTTTTTTGAAACTATTGTGGCACAACAAGCTATTTTTCCAGAATAAAAGTACAAATGTCAGCACTATTGCCTCTAAACAGCACCATTTAATCTTTGAGCAGAGTTTTCTTTTTGAACAGTATAGGTAACGTTATGTAAAGTTGTTATAAAGGTTGTTTTTAGAAATGTTAGACTTTGAGGGGCCACTATAATCTTTTGTTTTAATACTAAAGACTGAAATTCATCTTAAAGTCTGAGTCAGGGATCAGATCATAATTATGATTATTTCAAATTCAAGTCATTTTAACACATGTAAATTCAATTCTTTTGCAGTGAAGTACCCGTCTTGTAACCATTTAACCCAAACATTTGCGAGTTCCTTAAAAGTTCATGGCGTCTTCTGTAGACGTGACACAGGCAAAATTCTGTACAACATTTGAACAAAAAATGCAACAAAAAATACAATTTACAACAAGGAGCTATGTACAAACCCTGAGTCGTGCCGGAATTGAAAAGTTTCCTTCATAAAAAGAAGAAAAATCAGGCTTTATTTTGATTGACACTGTTCGAAAACGCATGGCCAGTCTCTGTTTAAGTGCATCAGTGTCTCTTTCAAAATAAAAGTCTTTAAAACTCCAAATGTACAAGCTTGTTTGAGTCAAATCCACAATGCAGAGAAGATCGCTTTCTTCACTGTGATTTTAAAGGAAAGAGCTCAGCGTTTTGTCAATGTTGATCTAAAGCAGGGATGTAACAATGGAATATATTTGACAGAAAAAATAAACGGCAGTGGAGGGGAACTTCTGGGTTTTGGACGTACACTAATTTCCATAAAACATGTACTTTCATTTAAAAATCAATGTGTGGAAATGTATAATCAGCAAAATTATAAATACAGATTGCCACATTTTCAGGTTGTGCTGATTTTGTTTGATATAATTTAATGTTTTAACTACACTTTTAAAGCACGAACTAAGACTCAAAGTGCATATGACAGGTTTGTATGATTTTCTAATTTTGACTTTATTTGGTGGGATGACACAGATGATAGTTTTACACCAATCAATTGTCAGTTTGTGAAGACAAGACATCTTGAAAATGTCAAGAAGTAGAGAAGAAATCTAAAACAAATTGATGACATCACACTGTGAGACTCACGTTTGGCACATTTGATCTGAATGCATTCAACAAAATAAAGGTGTTTTCATATATTTTAATTTCTCAAATTTCTAATTTGTGTGACGTTGCTAGGTAATAGTTATGCAATTCCCAAGTGTGATGTCACGATTTACAACCAGGAAGTTAAATTAACTTATAAAGTGGCCAAAATTATATGAAATTAGTGGAATATTTAGCAAAGTCTAAAATTGCTTTAACTATGTTTTTTAGAAATGAGTGGTCCACCATGTCATAGGCACTTTAATTTATAATGAACAAAAACAGTTTTAAAAAATGGCTCAGTGACTATTTAATTAACTAACTCCAAACCCTAACCACTTAATGAAGTACTTACTGTGCCTGAATAGCTCTTAATAAACTACTTGTTCATCATGAATTAAGTCTTTGTTCATGCATTATTTGAGCAAATTAAGGTGTAGTTATTATAAAGCGTTACCAAAAAGGAGCAAATTAATTTTAACGCAAACCACTGTTGAGATCCACCTTTTCTTGTGGTTGGATGCAGAAAAGGAGCAAAGGATCATGGTCAATGTAGTTCCCACTGCTTTTTTAAATCTCTCCAATACAGCACTGCATTTCAGTTTGCCCTGTGGTTTAATAAAGAGCGGATGTTGATGTTACTGTTACATCCCAAAGACGTCCATTGTACAAAACCCTGTGCCGTCCCTTTCAGAGTCTGTGGGGGGCGCTGTTTCCGGGGGCTATCTCGGGGACAGCGGTGCGGCTGTGGTGAAGGCAGCAGAGTTTCGCGGCGAGCCGAAGGGGGACGTGGGCGAGAGGCGTCGGGGGCTGGCCAGGAGATCGCCGTTGTGAAGCTTCCAGAGCAGCTCCTCGTTCTCCATCGACAGCCGCTTGTTGACCTTCGACTCTTTCTGTAGCGTCTGCTGGAGGATGGCCTGCTCGCTCGACAGCTGCCTGCAGGGGGCGACACAGAGGGCAGATCAAGGATACTATATTAAAGCCGGGGTGCCGGATTTTCACTGTGTGAGCCAGAAGTGGGTTTTAAATCTAACTTGATAACACCTTGATTTAGTTAAATGACTGAATTGTCAGAAATGTAGGTCAACTGACTCTGAGCACAGGTTGGCAGTTGGTCTGTTTATTTTTTAAATGGCTAGCTCAGTACTTCCTGTCCAATTCTATGGGGTTTTGGTTCAGGCAGTCTAAAATGAATAAATCCTGACAGATCGTGCAGTGAACAGTGAGTTGTGTTGGACGTTTCTGAAACATGTTAAAGACTTTACAAAACAAGTGAGTATTTCACCAAAGGACACTTGTGTTTATAAAGGGACGTGTTTGTGTCTCAAGGCTAACGCTAACGCATAACAATTAAACAACAAGTAAATAACCCAACTGCCACCTTGGGCACAATTCAATTCAATTGTCTCTGTATTTACAACGGCACGTCGCTTTTTGATGACATCAGAGGGACCAGTTTTAGAACTTGGCACTACTTCTTGTAATTTTAAACTTTTATTTTTCAACATTTCTTCACAACAGTAACTTCACAAAGTAAAACTATGCTAAATATTTACCACAGGTGCCCTCCCACCAAACTTAGTCATAATTATAGAATCATAAGAACCCTCATATAGACTTTAAAGAGCAGAGCTGTTCAACAAAAATGTTGTGAGGGACAGATGGTCCTCTGATGGTACAACAACAACTGCTAGATTTCAACTGAATTTAACCAAGACTAGACTAGTACCAACCAGGCCTGAACCAAAACTAAACTCAGAATTAACTCAGGTCTAAACCAGAACAAACCGAGAATCAAACCAGGTAAAGCAGATTTAAACAAGGACTAAACTAGGTCCAAACCAGGACTATGCTGCATTACAGGCAACTGGTAACTGGGCTATGTCCCACCTCTGACTTGAAAAAAATGCCCTGGAATGCCACTCGAACTGGTAAATCCCACCTCACACACGAGATCAAACTGTGACGTGTTACAGCGATAATAATCACCACAAAGTGGTCCTGAGCGATTAACATTTGTTATAGGATCAATCCGAAAATAATCTGTTATTTACAGTTAAGATTTAGCCAAACTGTTTACATACGTGTTCATTCAGCTGGAACGCTCTGAGGTCTGAACTTGTATCTTTCAAGTGGGAAATAACCGACTTCCCAGTGTCCTGGAACGCAACATTTACCCATGAACAAGAGAAAGTATATTTGGAAGCTGGAGCGAGGGCCAGATAAGATTGTACGGAGGGCCTGATCTGGCCTGCGGGCCTTAAGATGAATGAATGGGCCTGATATAGAGACCGTTTTTAAGTTGAGAATTTCCCTGACCCAAAGTCATTTACATTTTCTTTATATCAAGACCTTTAAGGACGAAAGGCTGTGCTTATTTTTTAGAAATGATGGAGGAATAAACGGAGATTGTGGTCTCTACTAAAATACCTTGCACACCGTCCTATAATACGCATTATTCTATCTTCGTATTTAACATTTTAAAACGTAATATTATACACGTCGAGAAAAGCGGTCGTACTTTGAGAGAGCCGCGTGTCGATCCATCCTGGCTTTGTAATCCTCGTTCTCCTGCTGCACTTTCTTCAGACACTCCTCCAGTTTATTGTTGGACTCCACCTGCAGGACACACAGCAGAATGCGTTTATAAAGGTTATAGGGTTTATAAAGGTACGATAAACTAAAGTATTATGTCCAAGTCCATTTGAAACATAACTTAAAACAACAACAGCACCAAATTAACTCTCAAACTTTAGATTTACAAACAAAGGACATTTCTGAAGCTGATTTATTCAATTTGGAGAAAAAAATATATAATTAAACTAAAATAATCGTCCTCACAGTGTTTTGATGGCAGCACAGAGAGACATGTGCAGGATATTTTTGTGATATGAGTAAAAACATGATTCTTGTCTCACCAGTTTGTCCATGTCCATGAGCTTCTTGTCTTTCTGATGGAGCTGGTTGTTCTTGATTTCCAAAACCACTTTCAGACTCTCGAGTTCCTGCTCCAAGTACAGCGTGTGGGAATCCTTCTGGAAAACAGCAACACAGTTTTAAATAAGTTAATTTGTTGTTGGTTTAAAAAGCACAAAACATAAATTAAAGTGATGTGAAGAAGCTGCAACGAACACTAATTTATTTATCTATGAACAATCTGGAGTTACGCTGTTGTCACTATTAATTAAATTATTACTTTTTTTTAAATGAGGAAAATGAAAGCTAAATGTGTCAAGACATATTTATTTGGTTTATTGTACAAGGTTAAATGTAATGTAACTGTACTCCATTGCAGATAGACATGTGTAATGCCATACTGTGGAATATTAGAGCCAAAGGAACAACATTTCCATAAAAACCAACAGGAAGAGGCTCCTCCAGACCAACAACGAGTCAGGTTTGTGGAGATGCAAGTCCATTCACAGAAGGAACGCATGTTTTTTTTGTACAGTTTTCTTTATAATAAAAACATGCAAAAAAAAAACAACAACAAAAAAAAACAACAACATGCTTTTATCATGGTCTATTTAGAGCATATAAAAGACGTACTGGGGTTTCAATAATTTTCTAAACGTTAGAAAAATATTTTTTGGCATTACATTTTCCTTGATTACAACTACTACTAACTAATTCATTGTTTATTCCAGTTTCAGACTTGGTTTAGACCAGACACAGTTAGATTTAGTTATAGACCCTAAGTTTTAGTAGTAATAGGAAAGTGTTTTGTTTTTTTTTGTGAAAAGTTTGACAACATCAATAGAATGTCGGCCTCAGCTGCCAAATTGTGTTTTAGTTCAGATTACCTCAGCCTTCGACGCTCTAAATATTGATTTATTTCCTTTCATTTCTGTGTTAAAGCACAGCAAACCAATGATAAAGATGAAGGTCGTGAAAGTAAATTGTGAAAATAGATGTATTTCATCTGCGTGTCTTTACTCCACCGTCCTGCAGAGGGCAGTGTTGTCTGGGTTATAACCATTAACATGGTCAAGGCACACACCAGACTCTTGTCGTTGAGAATCCTCTTCCTCCGCTCTTCTTCTGCGTTCAGTTTCTCACTCAGAGCGTCCTTCTGCGCCGTCAGCTCTGACACTTTGTCCTGAAGAAACAAACAACAGCATTAAGCACAACTCTGAATCATACAATAGTTTACACCTTCAAGGCATTAAAGGAACCACACACATTCACTATGAAAATTTAACAATAACAATTTAATGATATCACATCGTCAAAAGTCTCACAGTATATTGAATTATAAGCGTTTTTCCCTAAATACATTGTTCTGATGCAGCAACAGCTAAAACAGAGGGAACTACATAGACCATGCTCCTTTGCTCTGTTTGAGTGCAGACAAAGCGAGTACTATCATATCTGTACTTGTTTTTTCATATAGTACAGTACAGATATATTGTAAAACTATCTTGTGTGCTCTTTTTATCTAACTATTGAGTGTTTTATTCTCCACAGAGGGAAGACAGTACGCTAGCTGTTAGCTGTTTGCTTTTGTCTTTGAAAGTTGTGAACTCATCGTGGAGAATAATTAGGATGCTCTTAATGCATTAGTTGTTTGTTTTTTACGTTTAGTGATTGTTATGTCCAGATTACAATAAAAGGAATATATCCCCAGGTGAAAAACGACAGAGGTTTATGTGCTAATGAACGGCTCTTCTTTATTTCTTGGCAGAAGCGTAACCAACCAAAAACACTTTCTATCCATGCCTTAGAACAAGCGATACTTAGCATGTAGCGCCCCCTTCTGGAACGGTGGTGGCACGACAATACAGATTAACAATATATTTGTTTTTTAAACACCACAGCTCCTCCCCTGTAGATTTAAAGTTAAACTCTTCAAAACAATGAAATGGTACAGTAACTTTTTTTTAAACAAAATGTTAACACATCATGAAAAGGTCAACATTTACCTTTGCATACAAACAAAAAAAAATATGGTGCCATGAAACACAAAACTCACTGTAACACCAATTTATCACAAGTTCAAGCGGTCAGGAGGACGCACATTTCTTCTAGGGCGTTCTCTGCATCCAGAATTTACAGCTTCTCCCAGGTCAGTATCTACTGAAACCTGGTTCTCAACTGACCCTTGCTCCTTATCCGCCTTATCAGTCAAATCATCTCCTGGATCCATGTGATAATCCCAATGTTCCTTAGGTCCATTTACAGTCTGTTCTGGCAGTCCATTCCTTCGTTTTGCCCCAAGTATTTGGTTTACATGTCTTTTCACATTTTTCCCATTTACAGACACCAAATATGTTACAGGACCCAACACATCAGTTATCACACCATCCAACCACTTCTCCCCTCCCCTGTAGTTTTTCACTAACACAGTTTGACCCACTGAGAAAGAGCGCAGTTTCTTGGTTGGAACACTGCTTGGTGATATCCACAGAGGCACATCAGGCTTCACAAGTGAAAGCCTAGTGCGAACTTGTCTTTTTAAAAACAGTTCAGCTGGTGTTTTCTTCGTTGTAGAGTGTGGCATATTTCTGTAACTATACAAAAAGTTAGCAATACAATGTTGCAGGGTCATGCCACCCACTACCTTACTTTTGGCCACTGACCTTTTGAAGTTTTGGACCAACCTCTCAGCCAATCCATTTGATGCAGGATGATAAGCTGGAGTCTTAATGTGCTTCACTGCATTCATGTTAAGAAATACCTCAAATTCACTAGAAGTAAATTGCGGTCCATTGTCTGACACTAGTTCTTTTGGTAACCCATAACTTGCAAAAAGACCCCTCAAAACCTCAATAGTTTTGTTTGCTGTAGTAGTTTGCATGTGTATTATCTCCGGCCAGCGTGCATAAGCATCCATCACTACAAGAAACATTTGCTTGTTGACCTCTGCAAAATCAATATGTATTCTCTCCCAAGGACCTGAAGCCCATTTCCAAGGGTGCACAGGAGCAGTGGCTGGCATGCTACGCTGGTGTCGACAAATGTCACATTGATTTGATTCGCTTTCAATATCATCATCAAGAGTAGGCCACCAAAATAAACTCCTGGACAGAGATTTCATTTTGACCATTCCCCAGTGACTTACATGTAACTCGGACAGTAACCTGCTTTGTAGTTTTTGTGGTATTACAACCCTGAAACCCCAATGTACACAGTCATGTTCCACTGTCAAGTCAAACTTGCGTTTTACATATGGCTGTAACACTTCATCTGGGACATGCTTAGGCCAACCTGTTCTCACATAATGTTTCACTTTCGAGAGTACAGGGTCTCTGTCTGTTTCTTGAGCAACGTCTTTTGCAGTTATAGGCAAATTGTCTAAATAAGACACTCTGAAGATTGGGTTTGACTTTGGAAAACTGTTGTCTGTTATTGGCAACCGAGATAGCGCATCTGCATTTCCATGTTGTCCTGACGGCTTGTACTGAATTTCATAGGTATATGCAGCCAATATCAGGGCCCATCTTTGCATCCTTGCTGCAGCTAAAGGGGGTACGCCTGTTTTTGGACCCAAGATTTTCAGTAACGGTTTGTGATCTGTAATCAACGTAAACTTGCGACCAAACACGTACTCATGAAACTTCATCACCCCAAAAACCAACCCCAATGCTTCTTTTTCAATCTGAGAGTAGTTTTTTTCTGCTTTGGTCAACATGCGAGAAGCAAAGGCAATAGGTTTTTCACTACCGTCAGTCATTTTATGTGAGATTACTGCTCCTATTCCTACAGGTGATGCATCACAGGCTAGTATGAGTGGCATGTCTGGGTCATAATGAACAAGTACTTTACTTGAGAGAAGCTGCTTTTTCGCTTCCCCAAAAGCCTTTTGACATGATGCTGACCACTCCCATTTCACATCTTTTTGTAAGAGTCCAGTCATTGGTGCGATTATAGTTGAAAGGTTTGGAATAAACTTGCCATAGTAACTCAACAATGACAAGAAGGACTTCAGTTCAGTTGTTGTAGTGGGTACGGCTGCATTTGCAATAGCCTCACATTTCTCTTGTATTGGGTGAATCCCCTCTGCATCAATGATATGTCCCAAGTATGATACACTGTGCTGGAAAAAGGCACATTTTTCTCTTTTGACTCTCAGGTTGTGATTTTTCAGTCTTTTCAAAACCTCTTCCAAATGTCTCATATGTGACTCACTGTCCTTTCCAGTGATCAGGATATCATCTAAATAGCAAATGACACCATCTATTCCCTGTAGAACCTGATCCATTAACTTTTGGAATATCGCAGGTGCACTGGCAACACCATAAGGGAGCCTGTTCACTTGGTATAACCCCTTATGTGTATTAATGGTCAAGTATTGTTTTGAACCACCATCCAGCTCTACCTGCTGGTACGCCTGTGACAAGTCCAGTTTGGTAAATTTTTTACCTCCTGCAAGTTTTGTGAATAAATCTTGTGGTTTTGGTATGGGGTACTGATCTACCTCAAGCCATGGGTTGATAGACACTTTATAATCCCCACAAATCCTCACTGTCTGATCCACCTTTGGAATGTTAACTGTGGGTGCTGCCCATTCACTATAATTCACAGGTGTAATTACTTCATCAGCTTCCATTTTAGTTAACTGGGCTTCCACTGCCTCTCGGAGTGCGTAAGGCACAGAACGTGGCTTACAAAACTTTGGAATGGCCCCGGGCACCACATGTAGCTTTGCTTTAAATCCTCTCACTTTGCCTAGACTAGGCTGAAATACTTCTGGGTATTCATCACAAAGTTCTTGAATCCCCTCAGGTGCTACCCTGTTCACTAAAGACCAGTCCAGTTTCAGCTTTTGAATCCAGTCTCTTCCCAACAAGGCTGGACCATTACCTTGAACCACAAGCAGTTGAAGTGTGCAAGTGACTCCATTACACTTAGCAGTAACAGAAATACACCCTTTCAGTTTTAGTGACTGCTTGCTGTAGGTTCTTAACACACAGTTGGTAGGCATTAGCTTAAGTTTCCTGAATCTACGTTTGTACAGACTCTCTGAAATCACAGATACAGCTGCCCCTGTATCTACTTCCATTTTCAACCGTTTTTCATTTACCCTTATGTACACATAATAAGGTTTCACAATGTCAGTATCACCTACAGAGTCAATGTCCTCACCTGTAGCTTTTACTGAGAATAGCTCCAGGTCTCTGATGTTACCTGCCTGGTACTCAGTGACAAAGCCTGGCTTGATTTTGACCATTGCTCTCTGGGTGGTTGGCTGTTGCTCAGCAAGTGTGGTGGGAGTCTCTGCAGTGCTGGCGTGTGTTGGCTGCTCTTCCGGTGGTCTGGTTCTCCCGGTCCGGATCTCGCTGCTGCCTTTGTTTTGGTTGATCTCACTTGGCTTGGCCAGGGCATCCAGGTGTTTTGTCCATTTCGTCTGCTTGTCCTTTTTTCCTTCCTGCTGGGACCTACAGGCTTTAGCAATGTGTCCTTTTTTCTTACACACGCGACACTCCACATCTTTAAATCTGCATTCTCCTGGCCCATGTCCATGGCCAGCGCATCGGTAACAGGGTTTACCCAGTTTACCACGCTCTTCTGGTTTCTTCATATTTGTCTTTGAAATGGCGTTAGCTTTGAACGTCTTCTGAGACCATTGTTGGGCATTCTGTCTCGTGACCTCATGCGCCAGTCCCATATCATAAGCTGCTGCCAGGGTTAATTCTTTAGTGTGAGCTGCATTTAACAAGCGGTCACGAAGCTCCGCGCTTTTAACCCCACACACAAATCTGTCTCTGAGAGCGTCATCTAGAAAACCTCCGAATTTACATGTGGCTGCAAGCTTCCGTAAGCTCGCCATGTACTCACTTATTGACTCGTTGTCTAGCTGGGTTCTTGTGTTAAACTTGTATCTTTCAGCAATAACATTTGTCTTCGGTACAAAATGGGTGCGCAGCAAGTCGATTAGCTCTTCTAGAACTTTCTCCGACGGTTTAGCTGGTGCACACAAGTCCATTAGTAGGGTGTGGTTTTTCTTACCGACCACTGTCAAAAACACCGCTTTGGATTTATCATCCTCCATTTTGAGTCCATTTGCCACGAAGAACTGTTCTAACCTTTCCAAATAGGCGTCGAAACTTTCTTCGTTTTCATCAAAGTTAAGGTCTTCACCTTTCCCGAACGCCGCCATGTTTTAGAGCACGTCTCTTGTCTCAAAGGAGTTTTTCAGTGCGAAAACTCTTCTCACCAATGGGGAAATCCCATCCTCGTCGCCAAAAATCTGTTATGTCCAGATTACAATAAAAGGAATATATCCCCAGGTGAAAAACGACAGAGGTTTATGTGCTAATGAACGGCTCTTCTTTATTTCTTGGCAGAAGCGTAACCAACCAAAAACACTTTCTATCCATGCCTTAGAACAAGCGATACTTAGCATGTAGCGCCCCCCTCCGGAACGGTGGTGGCACGACAATACAGATTAACAATATATTTGTTTTTAAACACCACAGTGATACTTTTGACTTTTACTGCATTTGTGAGCAGGTATTTGTACTTTCTACTCTAACAACAGTTTTGAGTGAAGTGAGGACTTTTCATTTGGTTTGAGGGGTTATTTTTTTAACACGTTTATGTTCACATTCTGCCTAAAGGTTGAGAGTTCAAATCTGAGCTTTGAGCAAAGAAAAGTATCTACCTAGAATTCACTAGAAAATGATTGGAATTGCACCTGTTGACCAAAAATCCGAACTATTCTTTATCAAAATCACTCAATTTTACACTTTAACATGTGAAATCGTTTTACTTTCTACTCTTAACGTATACATTTTAAACCTGTACTTCAAACTTTGACTTAAATACTTTTTTCAGTCTGTATCTGTACTTTTAATTAAGTTACAACACTGTGGGAGGTGAGAAAGTGCCGTATCGTGGCGTGTGATGCAGCTGAGTAAACAAAGCTCTTGTTTCGACTGAGCAAACGGAGAGTGCTTTAGTTTTGTGTGCAGCAGTTTCTTACAGAGAGCGAGGTTTCAGTCTCCTTTGCCGTCTTCTCCAGGTTTTCCAGCTCCGTCTGCTGCGTCGTCTTCAGCTCTGAACAAATACAAACACTTTTATTACTCGTGTCTGAGCAAAGCAGAAGGAATGCACCGAATGCATCTGTAAATGTCTTGATCGAGGTTCAAGTATCGCGCAAAACGTGAATAAACCATAACATTTCATCATAAAAGTGCAGAAATATCACTTTATACTCTTGTTTGAAAGATTAGATTTTATGTTTTGAGGTAATTTAAGTAGTTTAATAAAAGAAAATACACTCAGTACTTTAATTTTGTTTATTTCCATGTCAACAAATGCAATATTATCAATTTTTTGATATCAGAGCTGCTTCATTTGACACTTTGCTTTGGCTTTTAACACAAGTGAAGCTGTATTTTGATGTGTTGTGTTATAATTTACACGTATCTGAATTGTTTTTACCAATTATTGTGTGTGTGAAGCATTTTGGGCAGCAGGTAAATGTGCAATAGAAATAATATCTCCCTCTTTAGCTTGAATGTTGTATTAGGGGTCCAACGAACGAATATTTTAGCAACTAACGATTATTTCTATTGTACAATGAGACTTTTCGAACACATTTTTAACCAAATAAATGTTGAAATGTGGTGACTGAAGGCTTCTACTTTAGAATATTTACGAATAAAGTGTATTATTTATAGAAACTAGCCCACGTCATTGTGATATAACGCCTTTTTGCATGTTCTTTTTGACTCTGTACAGTCCAGATAGCGATTAAGATTGAAATAAACATTGCATTTTGTTATATTCTGTGATAATAAACCCGTCCAGACCTTGTAGAGTGGTTTCATACTGCTGTGTGAGAGACTCCACGTTCTGGTTGTGCGTCTCTTCCTGTTTCTTCCTCTCAGCTTCCTGTCGACTCCTCAGTTCCTCCACCTGAACCACAAACAAGAGCAAACGATATTAAATAAATATGTCAATAATAATATACAATTCTGTTCTGTAACTCATGCTTCATAATCAACTACTGCTAATTAACTATTGATTCACATTCCATTTTAACATCACAACCTCTGACTTTCTTAAACCGTTGCATTTTTTTGGTCACTTAACTGATTAATCAACAAATAAATAAGAGTGAATGAAGCAGTTCTCAAAATATGTGTGAAATACTATTACTTTTTACTCTTAAAGTACTTTAAAACTTTTATTTAAAGTCTAAATTGCAGGTTTTTCAAATTATGACTTAGTTTGGTAGATAGAACCTGCACTAAATATTTATCATAGTTTTACATCAGTGAAGTTGAAGTTTGTGAGGAGATGTTGAAAAATAAAAGTAGAGAAGTAGACAGACGAAGAGCTGAATCCCTTAGTGATGTCATCAAATGGCGACGTACCAATGAAAATGCAGGGACAATTTACAGCAATGGGCACATTTTTCTGACAGCTTAAATGATCGTTCAACAAAATATAGTTGTTATCAGGTATTATTTATTGTAAATTGCTAACTATTTTGTCATTTATATTGATTTTAGCCTTTGTTTACAGTCTGGTTGCTAGGTAACAGTTGTGGAATTACATCTGCTCATGCTCAGGAAGTAACATTATAAACTTTGCAAAAACTGTCAAACTGGGGACAAACAGGGAAAATGTTAAGTAAAATCTGAAATATAATCATGTTCACGATGTTTTAGTGAAATGTTCTTTCTTTCTCTTGTGATACTTACTTTGATTGGAGTAGTTTTTTGAACATTGTAAAGTTAATAAATGACATCTGTTTGCGTGTGCTCACCTGTTTCTCCATCAGCGCTCTGTATTTGTCGGCCTCGTCCTGATACATCTGCTGAGCCTTTTCCCACTCATTCTGGTAGAAGCTGCGCAGCCTGGAGGTAAAATCAAACATGTTTAATCCCGCCATCTGTGTGATTGTCACAATACAACAAAAAAACAAGTCATTTCAGTTCAATCTACACTCAACTACACTCAAAAACTCAACCTACAGGCAAAGCACTTTATATCTGGATGTTTATGTCATAATAAATTAGGCCTGGGCGATATGGTGATAAAAATAGAATCATGAGCTCGTCCCTGTGACAATCTGCTGTTTTTGTGAAATTGTCGTATCGTGAGTCACTGTTTGTCTCTTTAATGCAGCGGTCACAATTAAATGAGGGATGCAATTAGCAAATTTTAAGTACTATAATTTAACAAACAATAAAACGACTAGGGCTGTAGTCGACTAAAGTAATTGTTGGTCGACTATAGACCTGCCCTATCGACCGATTAATCGACTTAAAGGGGGTGTGGTAAAAATGTATCAAAACTATGAAGTATTTCCATGTATCTGACCCACACTGCTCTCAAAAAACCACAACCATTGAGGAATTCATGCAAAAACAACTATTTATACAGATAAGCGCTAGGAACCTGTGTATTTATATGTTAGACTCCAAAACCTTCAGCAAACTCACTGCACATCTTCTGGTTTTTGCTGTTACTGCTATATAAATCCTTTAAATCTAAATAAAATAATTAGTCGACTAATAAAAATGTTGGTCAACTAAGACACCATCGTCCGATTAATTGACTAAACGACTAAAGGTACACAACCCTAAAAATGTCTTGCTTCGATTTGAATAAAAAAAACGCTAACACTCTAGTTTGAATTTGTACAAACATGTTCTGACACAAGTGACAAAAGCGCAACCAAAATGTGTTCAAAAGCGACAAAACGTGTCTATAATTGCGACTCAATGCAATAAAAATGTGATTAAAGCGACAAAAAAAAACAGATTAAGACGTGACTATAAGTGACACAGATGCGTTTAAAAATGACAAACACAGCTGAATGTGACAAAAACACAACTAAAGGCAATAAAATTGTGTTTAAAATGTGAATTTGAACAGAATTCTATAAATAAAACATAAATATAAAATCTAATCACAATCGCACGGGTCAGAAAAATCACAATTAGATATTTCTCCTGAATAGTGCAGCTCAATTAAAGACAATCATGATTTGGCCCCAAGAAAATTGTGATAATAATTTTTTTCCATATCACCCAGCCCTATAATGAACAGCTTTTTCAGTCAGACAGTTTGATTTGATAAGGCTAGTGACACAAAAGAGGAAAGGAGAGCTATTATTAAACACTGTCACTCAAAGTTAATCAAGTATTTCACTGTTTTTCGGTGTCAATAATCGAGAATAATCGTTAAATGGTGACATATAACCAATCGTAACAGCCCTGATCAGAGGACATTCCTTTCTTCACACTGTATCTGTTGTCTTTGCTGCCGCTCACCTGTTCTCCAGTTGCTCCAGCTCCTCCGCGTGCTGCTGCTGGAGTTTGTCCAGAGCCGCCTCCAGACCCAGCCTCACCTCCTCCTTCTCCTTCTGCAGCTGATCACAGCACTGCGACGTCGACACTGAGAGACACACAACACCAGGGCTTTAGTCCAGCCGCGCTTCAACAGGTGCGACAATACAAGAGACAATCACTGATCAATAAACTGTGAGGGTTATTTAAGAGCGAGAAAAGACGCGCATTTTCAAAACACTTTCAACATTGTGCAAGACGTGACCAGACACTGAATCCACGCAGACTTTTATATCAAGTACAGAGACAAGAGGAGCTGCCAAAAATGTTGTTTGTACTCATGTAGAAGTACAAAGCAGTGGTGCAAGAAAGTACTCAAGAAAAAATTTATTTAAGGAAACTCCCTCTCAAGTAAGAGTAACGGTTTGTATAATTTGAAGTTAAGGTCAGACACAACAAGCACAAGTCTTTTTTTTCCCCGACTTTTACGTTTCATTATTTCATATAATCCATTCGCATTCATAGATTTTTAAGGGCATGTGATTTTAAAGTCTGTTTATTCAAAATGTATTTTTCTCTTTACAATCTGGTACATTTTGACAGATCTTACAAAAGGATTTGTTGATATCCAATTCTAAGCCTGATTTATTAAGGTTTTAACTTTAAAACTAGGCAATGTTTACATTTTTACACCAATTCTCAGGAGGATCGAGTTTACTCTAAAACTAAATAGGGCCGAACAATTAATCGAAATCGAATCAAAATTGCAATGCAGTTTTGGCAGCAAAATATCCTGTTTTATTCTGAATAAAAATGCTAATCCTGTTGTTTGGATCTGTTAAAACATGTTCTGAAACCAGCGACAAAAACACAACAAAAACGTTCTGAAACATGTGATTCTTTTATCTGTCAGTTCATACAGAATCCCATTATTAAACCATAAATCACAAACCTAATCACAATCACAATCCTGGTAAGGAAAAACATAATTACGTTAGATATTTTTCTCAAAATCGTGCAGGTCTTACATGAAGTCCCAAATCCCCTCAGTGAAATTTTTTTTTTCAAATATGTCAACAAAACGAAGCAAGAAATTTAAACCTGGCTTTATCCAACTTTCAGATTTACTTGGCCTCCATATATATAACTTTGATCCTTTTTACACATAAAATGCCTCTTTTATGAAAACATTACATGATGAAACACTCTTTTCTACAACTACAGAAGTTTCAAAGTCAAATCTCTAAATTTAAGATGAGTATTATCAGAGGATGGACACAAAAAAGAAACACAACTGTTCAAATCGTTTAATATTGTCAACATAGAGTTTTTGTCACTTGTAGATTTACTCAGAGAGGGAAGAAGAACTCAAACTTTAACTCAAGAGAGAAAACTGTTACTTCAAACAAAAAAATTCTTCAAGTAAGAGTAAAACTTTGATATAACTGTCCTGTCTGATCAAGAAGCTGCCATTCAAACCTGCCTCCTCTCTTCAGTCTGAGAGCGCACAGATAATATTAAGTGTAACATCTCCGTCTTCCGCGTTCATGTCTGCATTCCTCTGTAATGACTGTGAAACATGCAGCGGCTCCCAACAGCGCGCCACACGTCGGGGCCAAATCAAACCTCTGCAACACGCCTCGTCCATCCACTGCACCAAGAGACAGAAACCTCCGGGGGAACGCTTACATTGCTAAATAATGATGAAATAATGACACTTTACACATGTCTTTCTAATTATGTTTGTTGTGGGACATATTTATCGCAGTTTTCATCAGTCAAGGGGCAGTTTGTGAAAAGAAAAGTTGGTACAAAAAGGTTAAAATGACAAGTGGTAGTGCTGCGTTCTAAAAAGGAATCATTCTATGTTCTAAATACCAAAAAAAAAAAAAAAAAAAATCCATCCACAACGACTAAATACATGTGTTATGTATTTTTATTTGTCAAATCATAGCTAAATTAGTTGTACTTGTGCTGCGTTCATGTGGTCCTCTGAAACTCGAGAAAATGTCTATCTGAATTGAAAAATGCACATAAACACTCACACAACTCGGAAAAACAACTCTGCTGCCCGACCTCAACACCTGACGTCACCTGCTGTTCACACGGTCAAAGTGTGCAGATTTATCAAATTGTTATTTGAGGTCATTGACAAACGTTACTACAGTTGGGGGTTTACTGTGAGTCATCTATATAAAAAAAACAAAAAATTTGCCCAAGAAAGGCCCACTACTGTTTAATTAAAGTCTATATGACAGGTTAGACCACACATTTCACTAAAATGTAGTGAACATGATTATATTAAGATTTTATTAAATATATTGTCTGTTTGTCCCCAGTTTGACAGTTTTTGTAAAGTTTATAATGTTACTTCCTGGTTGGACATGGGCAACAAATATGACACAGTTATAGATAATTCCACAACTGTTACCTAGCAACTATTTTGAAAATAAGCGCCCAAATACACATAAAGTACACAATAGTTCTGATTTGACAAACAATAATACCTGATAACAACATTACTTTGTTGGATGACACTTTAAACTGTCAAAAAATGGTGTCAGTTGTAAATTGTCTTGTATTTTCCAATGGCACGTCGCTTTTTGATGACATCACAGAGGGATTCTGTTTTTTCCATTTTTAACTTTTATTCTTCAAAATTTCTTCACGAACTGCAACTTCACAAAACTATAATAAGTAATTGCCACAGGTGCCCTCCCACCAAACTAAGTCATAATTACAACATTTTGAAAACCTGTTATTAATTAATTACTGATATAACGATAGCTACAGCTTAAGCAGATATGAAACAAAAACTAACTAAAAACACATCTACATTGATTATAAGCCTTTGTGATGTATAATTATCTCCAACAACAGCACAACATCTGCAGAACATTTGATCCATCTTTGTCAAACAATGATATACGAGTATGGGAGGGCATCTGCTCGATTATGGCAATAATTATAATCACAATTATTCTGTGTATAATTGAAATCCCTTTCGTGACCCCGGGAACAGGAATAAGCTGTAGAAAATGAATGAATTATTGAAATCGCCACCTTCTTTACTGTTAAAATTATTCTGTAAGTATAGACCGAAAATGTTATGTTAATAATGTTTAAAGAAAAGTGCCTTTGCTCCAGGGTTTGAGGTAAGAGAAGTGCATGTAACTCTGAACAGAAGGCAACTCATTGTATTTACCATTACAACATTTCTGTAATTGAATAAAGTAATAATTGGAATCACAAACACATACGATTAGTTGCTCAGTCTTAGCAGGGATATAGTAAAGCCAGTATATAATTGTTCCTATTGCATAACTGGATGGAGCACACAGTTGTGGAGCAGTTGTTGTGTTTCTCTGAACGGGACAAAGCCTCTGACAGCTGCCGCACACACAGTCTTTATGACAGATTCACACTCAGAGGTTTGACACACGGCTCTTTGTGCAGGGGCAGGACAGGTGCGCCCCCGTCCAAAAATAATAACCATTTTCAGGGCCAACCTCAGAAAGTTTGTGTTAAAAGTTTTATGAGGCAGAAAACGCTGTCATTCAGTTATATTTTTAGTACATTCGATATTTTTAAGGTTTTGGTGCACGAGGAATTGCAATGGGTTTAAGAATGATGGGAAATTTGAAGCGTTGCTATAGCGATACGAAAATTTAAAAAGTTATTTATGGGTCCTTTAGAATGCTGGAGGCTAAATTAAGTTCAATGATTAACTAATATCAGACCTAAATGCAATTGATTTAAGTCTTCATGAGAACAAATAAGTAAAAACTTTAAATCTCCAGGGTACAAAAATGTCCGTTAATTTGCTCTTCTACGACAAAGAAAGGAAAAAATACACTTTCTTAGTCTGAAAATGTTTTTTGAGCTTCACAAAAGTATTATTTGTGGTAAAAAATATATGTGTAGATAAATTGGAAAACTGGTCAACATTTCTTGAAATATTTGTCTAGTAAAAGCAAAAAATAAATAAAAATAAATCTGAATTTTGCATAATCAAAAATGCCAAGTGTCTGTCATAATCTCCAGTTAGATAAACAAATAGTGTTTAAACCAGACTTGGATGTCACTCACTTATATCAGAGAGGTTTTCATTTGCAAAAATATTTTTCATATTTTGTGATATTTGTTGTTAATCCTCAGCTTCTCCACTGAAATCACATTATGTTTCACTTCACTTTTGCTTCTGATGCAGAATTCATGATGTTTTTGTTTACAATGGTTTAAAGGGTCTATTTGTTTTGAATTGGAAAAGGTCCTGAAAGTGTTGGAAGGCGAATATGTTTTATCCTTTATCTTGAACCATGTGTTTAAAACAAAAAACAGAATGTGAAAACAATGCAAAATATCTGTAGGAGTGAAATATTTGTGATGAGCTCAGATTGATTTATGATTGGGTAATAGAGAATCTAAATCAAGAATGAACATAAAGAACTGCTGTCTCGGTTTTTCTTCTGTTTTTAATTGAATAAAAGCCCTGTTTAAATAAAGGCTTTTTAACTAATTACCCTTTGGAGTGCCTTGGTTTTTTAGTCTGTTTTTTTACATTCTTAGCAGACTACTATCTTTATTTCAACATCTGTGGAAAGTAACTAATTACAAATGCTCACTTTATTGTAACTGAGTAGCATTTTTCTGCGATTGTACTTTTTTGAGTAGATTTTAATTGCACAAGAAGTCACATTTATCCCAAAGCACGGTTTCTGCTCGTTTTTACGCCAATAAACACATAACAACACATAACAACACTACATCATTGGTTCTGATTGGCCAGAACTCTGTTAAAATGTGGAGTTAAGTTTAAAACAACTTAATTAAGCTTTTAACGGTTTAATTAATCACATTTTGTAAGGTATGAGTAAGTATACGTATAGCACAGTACAAGTACAGACTAGTATTTTGAGTAATATTATTTTAGTTAAAAAAAATATATATATTATAAAAACATTTCATGTCGCCAAATATAAAAAAGAGAGCCAAGGTTTCTCTGAAAAGTTGTCTTCAGGTCAGTGTCAGAAAATGTTGCAGCTGGTTTTCCGCGCAGAGACAGCAGGGGACGTCGACGGGAACTTCAAACATAGAATACTACATTTAAAACTGCCCCACGGACTTACAAAGACGTTTAATAAGGTAAAAATGTTACTTAGCTCTGGTTTAAGTACAGCGTTGGCAACAATATCTGTTTGAGAATATTTTTATCTGTATAACTGTACTTTTACTTGAGTACAAATTGTCTGTGCTATTTGTACCTTATTTGATGTGAACACATTTGAAGACACAGATTGTTCATGTTTAAAGGTGCTGTACCCAAAAAAAAAAAAAAGTAAAATTTGTTTTAGTAAAAGCACAAAATGAGACCGCTGTGTGCTGTCTGCGTCTAATAATGAAGCGTTTTCTAACGAGGAAGTGACGTTGGCAGTGTTGGAGTCTGAACATTGTGAAAAGTACAACAATGTAAGGGTTTTAACAAGATTGTCAACAGATTATTTACAGCAGGGGTGTTTTGGTATTTTTTAGCGATTGCTCAAAGATTTATTGCTCAAAGGTCTGAAAGTCACACATTTCATCACTCACTGAACGTCGCTGACAGCTGTAATTTGTGCCCGTTTGACAGGTTTGGTCTTTGTAGAGCACAAGGACTGACATTTAGTAGAAAGCACTGTATCAGCACTATTCTATATTAAGGCTTTGTATCAAAATAGTACGAGCGACATTCTGGCTTCTCTAGCTCTAATTTCACAAACAGCATTTAGTGAACAAGCCGTACGATCAAATATAGGACTTTCAAATTGGTAATGAGCACTTTTTACAGTATTCTATTTCCTATTCAGTCAAACTTACTCTTTTCGTTTAAAAATGCAACTAGACCGGTTTTAGATCTGGTTTAGACCAAGTTTAAAGGTTGTTTAAAGGGCCTGTACCTGATTTTTACTGTTTCGAAATGTGAAAAACATGTACTGGATTTTTATATGTAATGAAGATATATTGTAAAAGCATCTATTCTCTTTCTCTGCATCTGTTTATAGAGCGTTTTATCCTATGAGAGAAGCAGGAAGTGTGCTGTTAGCATGATAATGTTAGTTAGCTTGTACTGTGACGGTCCGTGACGCTCTGGGCTCAGAAACACATGAAAAGTGCTTATAAACTCATTACTCTGGATATTTATGATGCTGGGACTGTGTAATGTAAGTGAGAGCTACATGTGACTGATGTAAAGACTTTAACATCAACTAGTTCTGTTTTTGACCTTTCAAAACAGTGAAAATCAGGTACAGGCCCTTTAAATAGATAGTTACAGCTGCAAGATACGTCAACTGAATGGAAAATGCAATTTAAGTAACTGCAATTAGCAAATCACAGGAACTGCGATTATTTAAGTAACATAATTGTTCCTGCAAACAACAAAATATCTTTCTGTATCCAAAGCTGCAATTCCTGTAGTTTAGACATCTACAAACATGTTCTGAAATGCATGTTGTTCCTGTAATGGTCATATTTCAGTCTCAAATGTCAACGCTGCGACTACACAATCGAGTCGTAACGCTAGTCAGAAAAAGTACAATTAGATATTATTCCAAAATGGTTCAGCTCTAGATGTTTCCGTTTTGAATATTTATCCCCCTTATAGACACTGGTTGAAGAATAGAATGAAAAATATGACAGTAGGTTTGTTTCTGGGGTCAGTTTGCTCTCTCAACATTTAAGCTTTCATGTAGAAACAGAAAACTGCCCAATCTGCTTCTAAAGATGTTTTATTATTTCATTTAATCCACTTCATCCATAGATTTCTCTGGGAGGTTGTAACTTCAAGGGCCGTTCTCTAAAAATGTGCTTTTCTCCCACAGAAACATAAAGATCAGCCTTAAAGTAGCTCCTGAATAGACCACACTTAACAATCTTGTACTTAGATCTCAGATTGTACAGAAGGATTTGTTGATATTTAATTCGATTCCTGATTTTTTGTTTTTGTTTTAATTCCAAAGAAATGAGGCAAATATGAAGTTTTATGCCAATTTTCAGTACGACTACTAAAGAAATCAACATTTTTAAGTATCTAATTTGTCAACAAAATGAAGCAAGCAATTTAAACCCGGTTCGGTCAATTTTTCAGTGTCATACATCCCAAATAAGTGACATTTTGACCATTTTTACACACAGAATGCCTTAATTCTATATTAAGCGGCAGTAGCGCAGTAGGTAGAGTGGGCGCCTTCTGATCCGAAGGTCGGCGGTTCGAATCCCACTCCAGACACGGAGTAGTTGAGTGGTCAGATCCCCTGACCCGCAGGTTGGTGGTGCGATTTCAGCTCCTTCAGATGAATAATGCCGTTGTGTCCTTGGGCAGGACACTTAACCCACCTCGCCCCCAGTGTCTGTGTACACTGGTGTATGAATGTGTGAGTGGATGGGTGACTGGTTCCTTGATGTAAAGCGCTTTGAGTGCCTTAAAAAAGGTAGAAAAGCGCTATATAAATGTGACCATTTACCATTTATATGAAAACATAACATTATGAAGCAAAAGTTGTGTTTTTGTATTTATCAGAGTAAACTACAGAAAAAGATTCAAATTGTTACTTCAAAATGACGCTTTTTCAGCTGCAGTGTCTCTCTTTAACACACTGTATTAAGTTCAAATGTCGCCTGGTAATGAGGAAGTTAACCTGAACGTTTAACAGTGATGCCACTCGGTCTTCACATAAACTTTTACAGGGCGTCTGTTTGGGAGGTTTTTGTCAGCGCGAGTGTGAGGAGCAGGTTTGGCCCGAGTTAAAAGAGTAAAGAGGTTTTCATGAAGCTGTGAGTCTGCGCTAACGCCGGGGGTCGACCATAGCTAACATTCCTCTGTCCTGTGCGTAAAAGAGAGCGGCGTTAAAGGTCAAATGCACAGGAACGTATCAGACAGAAGAGAAAGAGAGCACCCAGGACGTGAACAACTGAAGCATTTTATATCCAGCACAAAATCTGTAAAACAATCATGGTCAAGATATTTAGATTTACGCTAGGTTTTGTGTATTGTAATATTACAGCAGGGAGGAATACAGCTAAACCGAGAATAGACAAGCTCTGAAAAGGACTCACAAAATCCTCAAAACATGAAACATAATTTGGTCTAAACTGAGAGTAAACCAGGTCTACAGAACAGTTTAAAACAGGTCTATGAACAAGTCTAAAACAAGTCTAAGGACAAGTCTAAACCAGGACTAAACCAGGTCTACGGACAAGGCTAAAACAGGTCTACAGACAATTCTAAACCAGGACTAAACCAGGTCTAAGGACAAGTCTAAACCAGGACTAAACCAGGTCTACGGACAAGGCTAAAACAGGTCTAAGGATAAGTCTAAACCAGGAATAAACCAGGTCTATGGACAAGTCTAAAACAAGTCTAAGGAAAAGTCTAAAACAAGTCTAAGGACAAGTCTAAACCAGGATTAAACCAGGTCTATGGACAAGTCTAAAACAAGTCTAAGGACAAGTCTAAACCAGGACTAAACCAGGTCTATGGACAAGTCTAAAACAGGTCTAAGGACAAGTCTAAACCAGGACTAAACCAGGTCTACGGACAAGTCTAAAACAGGTCTAAGGACAAGTCTAAACCAGGACTAAACCAGGTCTACGGACAAGTCTAAAACAGGTCTAAGGACAAGTCTAAACCAGGACTAAACCAGGTCTATGGACAAGGCTAAAACAGGTCTAAGGACAAGTCTAAACCAGGACTAAGAACAGGTTTAAACCAGGACTAAACAAACAACTATGTATATGAAATCAACATAGATAGATAGAAGAGTTGGGCGATATTGACAAAAATTAATCTTGATTTTTATTTTTTGAGTGTCCCAATAACAACAGAAATGTGTTAAAAACTGGGGTCGTCACAACATGTTTCAAAACGTATTTGAGGTTTGATTATCAGAAGAATGTGAAATGTCAGTAAAATGAATCAAAAAAGTGCAGAAATATAACCATATACTCTTACTTGAAAGTTTATAACATAACCTTTTCTCAATTATATTTTTAATCAGCTCTTTGTAGCATTTTTATAAATATTAAAATCAACATTCAAATTTGGAATATCTTTAACCTTCACAATATTATCTCAATTTCAGGTCAATTTTGTTGGCCACCTCTAATATAGTTAGATTTATGTCATACAGTATACAGTGGTACAAAACACAAAGTTTAGCTACTCATCACAAATTTAAACTTTTATTATTTATTGCCATTTGAGATTTAAATGTGCACGTTGCATGTAGTTTTCAATACGCTCTTGTCTTTTTAATTAAAAAGTTGTTTCTCTACTGGTTCCACTATAAACTAATCCAACTGTCATTTATTAAATAACATGTGTCTTTTTGACAAAAATACTTTGGTTTGATGAAGTTACCTGCTTGTCTCTGTGGATATGGATAACTTTTAAAGTTGCCGTTTTGTTGAAAACCACCACATCCCCCTCCACCAAGACCAGAAAAACCAGAACTAAACAAAGACTGGAAATTAATCGTTACTAAACACATATTGAATTAAGTTTAGGGAATACACAAGCTTTTACCTATTATAACAAAACAAGGACCAAACAAGAGCTAAACCAGGTCTGAGCCAAACCAGTAACGACCATCAAACCAGAACGATGTCTAAATTTTCCTCATCACTCTGCACTCTTGTGTCAGTTTGACCCAGTGACAGTGAAAGACCTCCGAGCTAATCCTCTATATCTGTCCTGAAGTCCACTCCCTTCGGCTGAACAGACTTAAATTACACGTTTGGTTATTTTTAAGGTCCATCTGCGGCTTCACATGCGTTTGTCCCGAGTGTGAAGGCTTACGGCAGCTCCAGTGTTGACACGATGCACACAGGAGTCTATGCTTAAACGGCTATATTTAAGTATATTTAAATCTAACACTATCAGGTGGCATGTAGGGCACAAATGTAGATTCCTGTGGGCAAGTTCTCTAAATAAAACTTGGGCCAAGGTCTGAACGATGAAGCACAAGTAAATCTATAGCACAATTTCAATAATGTCAATTAGCAAAGATACACTAGATACAACAAAATACGCCTTCTCTGTGAAAACCCTGTAGTTTAGATTTGTTAAAGTGACAGAAGTGAGACAAAAAGCAACAAAAATTGGGTTAAAAGTGACAGAAACGTGATTAAAAGTGAAAAAACTGTGACTAAAAGTGACAGAAACGAGACTAAAGCACCACAAATTAGTGTAAAAGTGACAGAAAGAAGACTAAAAGGAACAAAATTGAGACTATTTGTGACAAAAATGAGGATAAAAGTGACAGAAATTTGATTAAAAACGCCAAAATTAGGGTAGAAGTGACAGAAACGTGACTGTAAACGACAAAATTGCAACTAGGAGTGACAGAAACGAGACTAAAAGCAACAAAAATGAGGGTCAAAGTGAGAGAAATGTGACTAAAAGTGACAAAAATTAGACTAAATTCGACAAAAATAAGGGTAAAAGTGACAGAAATGTGACTAAAAGTGACAAAAATGAGACTAGAAGTGACAAAACCGTGACTAAGAGCGATGGAGAAGAGTAAAGTGGTCCAACAGCACAAAAGTCTATACATTTTAAGTGTAGCTTTGGGCTAAATGCTACCGCGGTGCCAGCATTTGTATTTTAACATAAACAGAATAACCCTTCACTTCTTCTGAGACAACACCCATTAAGACTCAGTTGTGAGGCTGCAACTAACATTTATTATTTATTTATTTTTTTTGGTAATCCGTTAGTTTAGCAATTTACAACGCGAAAGGCCAGTGAACATGAGATTTTTACTCAATCTTATCCAGATGAAGCTGAAGTGAAGCTGTTTGAGGACGTCCTGGAGGAAAATAGTTACAGACATTACTCAGCTGTGACTTGACTTGAATTATTTGTGCTTAAAATACACATAAATTGCCAGGAAATGTATTAAAAGAGACATAAAAGTAGCATTTCCCTCCAAATATGACGTATTACTGACGGCATTTATAGTATGTCCACCTCTTTTATAGTAGAGGGCGTGAAAATGGTGAGGTGGGGACATCTGCATATTTCTGTAATTGTCTGGATGATATTTGGTGCGGTGTGTTGTTTCTTTGACACATATTTGGGCTTCTGCGGCTCATCTCTGTGAAAACACGTTAATCCTGTACATTCAGAAGTGACAGGAAAATGGCCGCTCTCCAACGCCCTTCAGGGCCGAGCTCCAGTGAAGAAGAAGCCTCTAATCGTTTTAATCTGCACTTTTCAAACCGGTCACACGCCACTGACATCACCAAAGCCACTGTTGTGTTTTGATCTGCAATAATTAAATGGATTTTCTCACTTCAACAACTACTACTACAACAACACACACTTAACATTTGCACACCACACATCTCAAAGTGCTACACAAAAGAAGTAAAAGATTAATTAAAAATATTATAACGAGATAATACAACATCAATCTAACTAAAACCACTACAATTACTGCTACAAAAACTGTCATAAAGTAAATTATATAACTAAAAAGACCGGGTACGTCTAAATATTTGAACCCATTCCACAAATACTTTTACAAAATAACAATATCCAAACTTAAAAACACTTTCTACCGCTGTTTCTGAACAAAACAAAAGAACTAAGCAAGAAGTCGGACAGAAAAAGGTCTAAAGTTAGTAACACTCATCCAAGACTAGGACAAAAAAACTAAAATAGACGAAGAATAAGCATGATCTAAAAACTATTTCCATTACTTTATGAGGAAATATGTTGTAATAGCAAAATGTTGTAGACTTTTATACATTTTATTTAGACTTTTATCGCTTCAGGTCACATTAAAATACACTATACATCTGTCATATTTTTTCAGGCGTAATTTTTATTGCGTGTATCTTATCTCTGTATTTCCTTACAATACAATACAATAAATAACCTTAAAATCTTGAATAGTGCTATATAAGTGTTATGTATTATTATTAGACTAAAAATGAGAAAGAAAGAGAAATGAAGGAAAAAAAATAGTGTGCAAGTAGAACAAAATAAATAAATCAAAAACTTTACAGTTGTGGATGTGCACTGTACGATAATGCCTATTTGATAAGATTTGAGTGGTAAATGGTCAAATAATTAACATAAATTAACATCTATCTCACGTTACACTAGATAAATGCAAGGACTATTGATTTGCTATTTATTTAATGCTGGCCAAGTGTTATTGCAATTTGGTTTGTGATTATTTTCAGGTTGAGGGTTATTGTTTCATTGGAATAAAGTAGACTCACTGTTGTTGTTTATCGTAATGTTTTTCTGTAACAATAAAGCACTTCAAAATGTGTTATTGTATGAACTACACTGTATCTGTATCTTCAGGGAGTCCTAGACAGAGCAGACATGATTTGTTTATGTAAATACGACGAGAAACACGGGATACCCTTCATTTTGATTGTTAGAAAGACGACTCGCATTTGACTTCCATTGCATTAGAACTGGCCTTAAATTTAACCTATCTCTGGCGAATTTGTGACGTTATAATACTGAAATGTTTAATGTCGTGTACAGCTCCACCGCACCCACAGTTTTATGGCCAAACAAATTTTCATTTTGTAATTTGAAGTGAAATAACATCGCAGACACAAATGACAGAGTTGTTAGAGTTTCCTGTGGTGATAAAAGTGGAGATCGTAAAAACAAAACGCTGGAAGGCAAACGGAGGCAGGTCACAGCGCATGGAGTTAAAACCAGGTCTGAAACAGGGACTAAACCAGGACTGAACCGGGACTTTTAATCAGGACAGAAGCAGGACCAAACCGTGACTGAACCTGGACCAAATCAGGACTGAAACAGCGACAAACCAGGACTTAATCAGAACTGGATTAGGACTAAATGAGGATTGAACGAGGGATAAAGCAGGACTAGGACTAAACAAGGACTGAACCAGGTCTAAACCAAGAATAAACCAGAACTAAATCAAGACTGAGCCAGGGATGAACCTTGTCTAAATTAGGAGTCAGTCAGATATTTACCAGGACTAAAAAAAAAAGACTGAACCAGGACTAAACCAAAAATAAACTGGAACTAAATTAGGACCGACCCAGGAGAGAACCAGGGATAAATCCGGACTAAACCAGGACTAAATGAGGAATGGCTCATCCAAAACAAGGCCAAAACCAGGACTAAATCAGTACTGCGGCAGGACTGGGTCAAGAGTTGGCCATGACTAAACCAGAACTAAAATAAGAATAAATCCAGGACTAAACCCAGGACAAATCAAGGGAAAAACTAGGCTAAAACTAGGACAAAACTAGGACAAAACCAGAACAAATCCTGGACTAAACTCAGGACAAATCCAGGACAAATCCAGGGAAAAACTAGGACAAAACTAGGACAAAACCAGAACAAATCCAGGACTAAACCCAGGACAAATCCAGGGAAAAACTAGGCTAAAACTAGGACAAACCAGAACAAATCCAGGACTAAACCCAGGACAAATCCAGGACAAATCCAGGGAAAAACTAGGCTAAAACTAGGACAAACCAGAACAAATCCAGGACTAAACCCAGGACAAATCCAGGACAAATCCAGGGAAAAACTAGGCTAAAACTAGGACAAACCAGAACAAATCCAGGACTAAACCCAGGACAAACCCAGGACAAATCCAGGGAAAAACTAGGCTAAAACTAGGACAAACCAGAACAAATCCAGGACTAAACCCAGGACAAATCCAGGGAAAAACTAGGCTAAAACTAGGACAAAACCAGAACAAATTCAGGACTAAACCCAGGACAAATCCAGCTAAAACTAGGACAAAACTAGGACAAGACCAAGACTAAACAGGGACTAAACCAGGACTATGAGACAGTTAAATCAGTTCTCTTAGACCACTTCATGAGCGCCATTTTAAATTCTAAGCAAAACCAAGACAAAACCAGGACTAAATCAAGACTAAATGAAGACTTAATCAAGACTAAAGCAGGACCAAATCCACAGACTTCAGTGTCATCGGCACAGGCGCAGCAGGATTTGACTGGCAGTTTTTTTGTGGTGGCGATAAACTTAGAGCGTGGTTCAAATGCAAATGATGACAACAAAACAAAAGAGAGAGTCAGCTGAGGGAACGACATAGACCATGATGCTTTGCTCCATATCAGTGTAGCCTACCTATAATATGAACTATTCAGTCCATTTTGACAAAACTGTAGCTCTGTTTTGTTTAAGTTTAGGGTGAATCTAGGTAAAGTGGGACACTCTGAAGTGGGAAAATTCAGCTCTTGAATTAAAAGTCTTGAATGCAATACATTTTTGAAAAGCTCTACAAGTCTACTTTACATCAGGGAAAGAAAATCTTGTTTTGTGTGTGTAAAAATACTTAAAAAACATAAAATCAGAGGCTATAGATTAAAGGGGCTGTACCTAAGTGTAAAAACAACACATTTTTTGCATGTAATTCAGTAAAGCCCAGTACATTTATATTGTAAAAGCATCTATTTGGGTGAAAATGAGACCCAGACTCATGAAAAGTGTTTATAGTGTATATATGTGAAAATGTATGATGCTGGGACTGCATTAGGAAATTGAGTGATACATGTGACTGATGTAAAGGCTTTAAAATGAACTTGTTCTGTTTTTCCCGTTTCAAAACAGTAAAAATCAGGTATAGCTCCTTTAAATTAATCCTGAACATTTGTTTATGTGCTGCAAGCTTACAATTTTTCACTGGTAACTTTCATGTAAACATTTGTCACATTTCAGATTCAAATAATGTCCCATCACTAAAAACTTAATTAAAAAAAAACATATTTTTAAATTCTGCACACATTATTAGAATAAGTTGAATAGGCAGTTGTTGAAGTTGTAGAAATTAAAAAATAAAAAGGATCCAACTTGACTGTCCCACTTCACCCATAAGCCAAATTAGAACTGCCTAGAAAACGAGGCATTGTTTTTCAACTTTAAACAACTATTATGTTAATTCTGAGCATGTTTTTCAATTTAACTAAATGCTTTAGGCAGACTTTAGGTGGATGTGCTGTTTTAAACGACTTACCCAGTTCATCTCGGAGGCTGGACAGTTCATGCGTGAGCTCCTTCTTCTGTTTCAAAGCCTCTTCGCGCTACGGAGAGAAAACACAAAAAACAAGGTTAAAATCATGAACAAGCAGGAGTTAACGGCCGCTTTAAAGATAGAGATCTGTGCGCAGCGGTCAGTGTGGGACGTTTACAAGAGTTTATGGTCAAACGATCAAAGAACGAAGGTAAAACAGGCCTAATGTGAGTCTGCCATGCTGTGAGTTACTTATTTACTCCATAGGA
This sequence comes from Rhinogobius similis, assembly GCA_019453435.1. NCBI lineage: Eukaryota > Metazoa > Chordata > Actinopteri > Gobiiformes > Gobiidae > Rhinogobius > Rhinogobius similis. Next base: position 14,894,154 of record CM033622.1, read on the forward strand.
ACACAACTAGACAAAGTGAACCTGAAAGATAGAGACAATTTAGATGCAGAACGGACGCTTTGTTTGAAATGTCCCACAGTATGGCATTTAACTTGTGTATTTTCATAGAGACAAACAGGTGACACCTCCAGACCAAGAAAGAGTACATGTTTTTTAAGGTATTTTGACTTTTGAGCAATTAAAACACATGAAACTGAATGAAAGCAAGATAATTAAGCTTAATGCCACGCTGTTGAAAGATCAAGGCAAAGAAAACATCTAATCAGGAACAAAAAAAGTTACAAACTGCACCTCTAAGTCTTTATTTTTACTGTAACGCTTTATTATTTTCATTTTTTGTAAATTTCTATCCGAATTTCAAGGTAAAACAACCAATTTTATACTAAAAATTAACAAACAAAAGCATTTAAAACAATAGAATTTCTATCCGATGTTGAAAAGCAATGTTAAATGTATGAATAAAAAGGTGTAGAAAGGTTTGCAGATCTTTGTAAAAACAGGAAAAACTCAAAGAAGAAACTCAAAACAAGAAAGAAGCCACGGTTGAGTTCAGTGAATGTTTTATTATTTAATTTATTATGGTATTTTGATTTATTATATTTGTACGAAACACAGCAGATAGGAGAATGCTTAGAGTGCGCTATCAGGAGTTTTTAGAGCTCAATCTGCCTTTTTACTTATGAAGCTGCTGATTATTTATTCTTTTTCTGTTGTTTTTGCGCAAGATCTTAAACATTAGAAACCTTTTGTCACAACACGACTCTTTTTAGTCGATTCTGCACAATATATAGTCGACTACAGCCCTAGTATTTAGCCTGAAATAAATCTAACAAACAGAACTCTTCATATTTGTCTTTTTCCTTCATGTGGGTTTCCTCTGTTTTCCCTCGTCAGCTTTAAATATGCACAAATAATCCTCAAATGTGGTCTCAAGTGTCATTGAAGGATGGGTCAAGCGCACACAACGACTGTCTTTCCAACAATAAAATCTGCTTTAAAGGAGCACAATGAGACTTTATGATCACAGTGCACCTTTATCTTTAACTCTTAAATCTCCTCCATTTAATAATCGAGCTATTGGAATTCAAATATTTCAATCAGAATCGTTTTTATGGCCCGTGGCGAGTCTAATACTTACATAACCAACCATTTCAGGTCAGCTCATGCCTCTCCTCAGAGCACAAAAACAGATAAAAACTGGCTTCTGTGAGAAAATATTTGAAGTTGTCCATAAATCTTTGTACACCGAGGACTTCGACAGTGTTTTTCCATCAAATAATATTCTGCTCCTACCAAAATACAGCTGCTAGACAAGACTTGAAGCTGTTTTAATTAAGTTTTTAGGATTATAACTGAACAGAGCATGACCACTAGGATAACAGAAGTCAATTAAAGCTGTCAAAGCAAAGGTGTGGTTTTAAATTAACAAATGAAACTGTGGGACAACCAATGAAATTAAATAAAACTTGACTGTATGAGAAATTGTGCAGGATAATTAGCCGTAACTCTTTGCGCCTTTGACTTTTCGACTCTTTAACTAAAGTGGCGTGTTAGTGTTTCAGGTCAGAGGTCGGGTCAGCAGGTTATACACACAAATACGCACACAAACAAACACAAATACACACACTTTGGTTCGATATGTGCTGCAGCTAAGAGCAAAGTTGAAGCACGTTTTCCACATGTACAATATTCGACTAAATAACCGTTATGTAACAGGCTGATACTGAGGATTCCAGAGATAAGTGATTGCAGGGTCTTAGTAAGAAACAGCTTTTCAAATGTGGCTAACAACAACCAATAAACGAGTTGACCAGTGAGTCCACAATTAGTTAGAATCAAGTTTGTGTCAAAATTTAATCTGCACACATGCTCCTCCGGAAATGCACAAACGTTAGTCTCTTACTACAATAAAATGTGTGGAAAAATCACCTCTAATACGTTTAAATATGAGCTCAATGTTCGTGAAAACACATTTAACAGTTAATAGACCTGAGCAAACAGATCTTTTTAAGGACAGTATCTCAGGTGTGTGAGAGTAAAAAGGCCCCCCTCGTCTCGGTTTATCGTCCTCTGGCCACGTCTCTCTATTTCAATTGTCACAGTAGTTCAGCAGTGTCCATAATGTGGATTTATTATCGATTTATATCAAGCGTGTCTGATATTTCTGACCTTTTCTCACTGTCCACGATCAATCTCTGTTAAACATGTGACCAACAGTAAAACAAGCGCTCCTTAAAGTAACAACAGATCTGCCATGAACGGGACCATATCTCCTTATTTTGCGCTCATTTCGTAACTTTTACAAACACAAAAACACCGCTAGCATGTCACGCTAGTCTCAGTTAACCACTTAACACAGTGCCTATAACAGGTTGGACTACTAATTTAACTAAAATGCAGTTATGTTTAGGTTTAGCCATTTTTTTAAAGGTTTTTAATTTTAATTCCAGGTTGTAAATGATAACATCGCACTAGGAAATTACCAAGCAAGCATTCTGTACAGTGGGCCAAAACACTCTAATGTCACAGATGTTGTTTTTTTTTTTTGACAAAGAAAGATATACACGACATCTTTATTTTGTTGAATCAATGTTCAAAGGGTCAAATAAAGTACATTATTTTGTGTAAATTATGCATAACCTTTGTCTCATTAGTGTGATGCCATCAATTTGTTTCCTTCCTGTAATTTTCAACAGATTTTATTTTATTTTTCTCCACAAACATCTACTTGATTGGTGTAAACTATAATTTATATTTACAGCAAGTATCAAAACTGAGAAAAATGAGAAAATCGTAAAAACCTGTCATACGCACTTTAAACTCTGATGACTTTCCCACACGGAGCTTGGTGCCTGATATTCACAAATATTGACAAACTTTGACCGTAACTAAAACTTCGCTAAGGCTGGAACTAATGATTATTTTGTTCATCAATAACCCTGGCGATGATGCTTTTGATTAATTGATTAGTTGTTTAGAACGCAACAGTCACATGATGAGATTTTTATTAAATTTAATTAAATGAAGTGAAGCCGTTTAAGTGTCCTGACGGTTGTACATTTACGAACAGAAGAGTGTTTTCATCAAATACAACCAGTTTCGCCATCATTTTCATTCAATTGCTGCACAATTTGAGTCATAAAACTTCTTTTCTCAGCTCATGGCTTGTTTAGAACCTATATCGTCTTGAAATGTGACGTTCAAAAATCTTATAACGCGAACAAAGTGGACACTAGGATAAATCAAGTAACACAAACTCTAGTCTGAAAACAGAATCTCTCAGAATAGTTTCCCAGTTAGTAGCACACAATAGCTCTTTATTTCAGAAAGCGAACCACAACAAACCGACAATATAACCGGGTCAAGCTTAAAACCTGTGTCTTTTATTCCATTCCAAAGCATTAAGCCACAACAAAGATCAGTCTATGGTGTTTATTTCCTAAACATTAGTAACTTTGAGTCGCCGCCGCTGCACACGAGCTCCGACAGCTGCACGACACTAAAGGACGCTCTCACTTTGGGCCCTGCAACAACAACAGTAGCACCGTCGTATGTCACAAAAGGAGAGCGGACATGTGTTTTTACTTTTGCTTTCACAGTCGTAAATGTCCATCTGTCGAGAGGGAAAGGGCCACGGCAAGAGAACAGATGTAATAAACAAACGAGCAAAACAAAGCAAGTAAAGAATTGATTTTGAGGAGTCAAAATATCAGACAAGTTGGATCAAATTCTGCTGAAATATAATCCGAACTAGGGCTGCACAACATTGGGCTGCAGAAATATTGCTATAGAAAGAAAATAAATGATTCGTAACTACACAAACTCAACATCTGACAGAAATTTACATTTTAAAAAAAAAAGTAAATTTTAAGACGAGAAATGTTTTTCATGGTTTTTCCATGGTTTGACCAGTAAATTAACACTTATTTATTTTAATTTAGCTTATTGAGTAAAAAAAAAAAACAAAAAAACAAAACAAAACAAATCTATATCTATATATACAGTTATTTTTAAGTCTTCTCACAACTGTTAATGTTAGAGGATGTGTTAAAATGCACTGAAAACTGTGTTTGTTTTCCAAAATCACTGAAGCCGAGAATAACTGAGCCTGAGTTACAGTCTATGACACAAGTTTTTCTAGATAAGTCAACATTGCATTTGCACAATAAGGACACGTGGTTTCAAGCGTGACACACGGCTGTCACAATCAAACGGTTTACAAAAAAGATTTAAAATAATAATCAAATAAAAACATATACCATACACTGAACTTTATAATACAATGTAAAACTATAAAACTACAGCAACATACAATAGAAAAAGTAAAAATCATGAACCAGAACTAATTGGGGTCTAAACCAGTATTTGCCGGTCTGAAACAGAACTAAACCAGGTTAAAACTAGGACTAAACCAGGTCTAAAGCCCAATGGAGGATTAAAGATGAATGAAATACTCACAATTTAACAAAAATTGAGCAACAGTAAGAATAAAAACAATAATATACCATTGGACCATCACAATGTACAGTTCAAAAAAATATATGAGCACAATTTATAGCTTGTTTTAATGACAATATACAAAAAAATGCGGCCGATAGACTTATAAATGTACAAAAAAGTATAATGTCTATGCGTAAGCAGACAAAAACCTGTTTAGATCTATTATGTGGCGATGACAGTTCAATAGTTTGGTATGAGAACTATGAAAGCATCGAAGCACGCCTTTCCTAATTCCTTTTAAATGAGTAGTTTGTCAGATATTCCATTCCAACTTTCACATGAGTAATTTATCATTGTGTTATTGGAGAAAAAAGATCTAAAAGAGGACTAAACCAAGACTAAAGATGGACAACACCCGGGTCAGAAAACTGGACTAAAATATCAAGAGTAACCTGGAGCTATGACAGGTCAAAACAAGGCCAAACATGAACATTTACGGGGCTAAAATTGTGCCTAAACCATGTCTGGACATGATCTAAACCAGGACTAATATACGTCTAAACCAGGGCAAAAAAACAAGACTTTTAGTTTACTATGTCAGGAATAAAGCAGATTTAAAGCAGGGAAAACAGAGACAATTCCCAGGACTAAAACAGGGACTAAACCAAAAACTATAACTGTAAATGTCCAGGACTAAACTAGGATTAAAATGTACCAAAATCTGGTCAAGACATGGAATAAACCAGGACCACAAATGGATTAAACTAGGCCCTACAATTGGACTAAACTAGGATTAAAATGTACCAAAATCTGGTCAAGACCATAGACTGTAGATCAGTGGACTAAGGGATTGTGACGTCACCCATAGCGTTTGCCTCCAGCCAAATGAAGCCCATCGCGGCTAGCAGTTATAGCGGCTAAAGCGGAGCCAGACTCCATATTTGGAAATCCGAGTGCGTATCGCGGCAACCACACGGACTAATCAGGAGCGCGTTGTTAACGGTATCCGCCTCGGTGAGAGGAGACGGCGGCAACGTGCGGCGCTAGCTGTCAATCAAACCTGTTGCTAACACGAGCGAAAACGGCCCACGGAAAAGGAAGCACCTGATTGGTCAGTTATTATTGCTAATAACTTGATTTATGAACAACCTAACGAAAAAAAAAACACCCGATTCATGTAGAGTGTGTCAAAACAGATGTTTTAGTTCCAAGATGGTGAGCTTAGCAGAAACAGTTACAGAGTAAAGGGCACCAGTGTCCCAATAGAAAGTGAATGGCAGCTCGGCTTTATGGAGCCAGGAGCGCCTCCATAGCTGCTTCCTATTTGGAACGCGGCGGCTAGCATGCTAACATGGTCCACTGATATCTACAGTCTATGGTCAAGACATGGAATAAACCAGGACCACAAATGGATTAAACTAGGCCCTACAATTGGACTAAACTAGGATTAAACCAGGCATAAACTGTGTCTAAACCAGATCAAGACATAGAATAAACCTGGCCTACGAATGGACTAAACCAGGACCAAAAACAGGACTAAATCTAGAACAATCTGGGGCTTTAGCCAGTTTCAACAAGGCAAAATCAAAACATTTCTCCAAACTAAAATATGGACTAAAGCAGGACTACAGATGGAATTTCCAAAACTAAACTAGGATTAAACCAGGTATAAACTGTGCCAAGAAAACCTGGTCAAGACAAGGAATAAACCTGGGCCTAAAACTGGACTAAACCTAAACCAATCCAGGACTACATCAGGTCAAAACAGGACAATTCTCCATACTAAAACATGGACAAAACCAGGATTACAAAAGGAAACTAAGATTAAACCAAGCATAAACTGCGCCTAAACCTAGTCAAGACAGAATAAAACTGGACTATGAATGGACTAAACCAGGGCCTAAAACTGGACTAAACCTAGACTAATCTAAAGACTATTATCAGCTCTAAACAAGGCAAAATCAAGACAATTCTCCATTCTAAAACATGGACTAAACCAGGACTTAAAACTGGACTAAAACTAGACCAAACCAGGACTTCAGAAGGTCTACACAAGGAAAAATCAATTATCCATAATAAACATGGATTAAACCAGGACAATAAATGGACCAAACAAGGCAAAATCAAACTACTTCAAACATGCATTTACCAAACTACAAATGGACAAGATGCAAAAAAATTCCACTAAAGTAGATTTTGTACTTACAATTTAGTCAATAAACTCCACACAATACCAACATCCTTCCTGCATCTAACATTTCAGTTCCTTCTACACTTTAAAGTTACCCACCTTCCTTTTCTTTTTGCGTTTCTGCTGTTGATTTGACAGTGATTTGGGTTTTTTGGGCAGGGCTTTGCTGCCGTTCGCTCCCATGTCGCGCTGTCGTCCCACACAGGATCATAAACAATAACAAACGCACATGTTAAAGCTCAAACTGCTGCCACTTCTTCTTCTTCTGCCGCTGCTCTCCAAATGTGAGCTCGTAGTGACCGACAGCACTTCTGGCTCCGGCTCCTCCCCCTCTGCACCTGTAAGACCTCCCCCTTTGGACAAACTCTCTCTCTCACTCACTCTATTTATCTTTCTTTACTCGCCGTCCTCCCTTTTTTTCCTCCCCTCTCTTCTCTTTTCCTCTCGTGTTTGTTTTTGATCTGGTTAATATATTGCGATGTGCGAGCTACTGTGTCAGAGTAATTTCCCTTGTGGATCAATAAAGTTTGTGTAAGTTTATCTAAGTCTAGGTTTTAGTGTTGCCAAGATAATAACATTTCAACTTTAGACATTCTAGATTTAGATAATAAAGAAAACCACACCTATAACAAAAACATTATCTTTTATACAACAAAATAATAGTAGCTTCTTATATATTATTATCTGGTATTATACTAGTTCTGATCTACAGTAAATTCCCATACAAAACTACTCAAAAATGTCAAAAATTATTCTTTTTATGTGATTTTTTTCAAATATTGATACTTAAATATTATTCAGTTTTGATTAGAGCTGCAACTGACATTTGTTTTAGTAATCGATAAGTCAAACGTTTATTTTTATTGTACAATGACACTTTTTAAACCTGTTATCAACCGAATAAAAGTTGAAATATGGTAACTGATGGCTTTTAGATAGAGAATATTTACAAATAAAGTGTATTATTGATGAAAATATGAAATAGTTTATTCTTTTTTGACATTTTGATTTAAAAATGCCACCGTCCTTGTTATTAAATTTCGTTTGGCTTGTCTGTTTAGTCGCGATAATGATTATGAAAATGTAATTATTTTCTATAGTCAACAAGTTTTGATATATTTTTCTCTTCTCCCTTTCTCCCTATATTCCTCTTTTCTATTCTCCTTTATCTCTGTATCTTCTTCCTCTCCTTTTCTCCCATTTCTTCCCCTTCTCTTTCTCTCACCATTCTCCAACATTTCCATTTTCTCCTTCATCTCTTTCTTTCCTTTCCTCCTTCTTTCCCCCTCCCACTCTCCCCCTTTTCTTCTTACTCTCTCCTGCCCCCTCACTCTCTCTTTCTTTCCTTTCTCTCCTGCCCCCTCACTCTATCTCTTTCTCCTTTTCTCCTTCTCTCTCTCTTACTGTTCTTCAGTCTTCTTTCCCTCCCTTTTCTTTCCCCCTTTCCCCTCCTCTTCTCCCTTTCCCTTCCACTCTCTTTATCTCTCTTTCAATCTTGCTTCTCATTCTCATTCATTGTTTATCCTCCACTTCACACCCCCATTCCCCTTCCTCCTTTTTTCTTCTCTTCTCTCTTTCTCTCCGTCTCCCTTTATCACTTTTTTCTCCCTCCCTTTCTCCCCTTCTCTCTCTCTTTGTTCTCCCTCACTTATTCCACTTTCCATTTTTTTCCTCTCTCTTTTCTCTCTTCCTTTCTCCCTCTCTCTGTGTTTTCCCTCCCTTGTCCCACTCTTCCTCTCTTTTATCCTCCTCCTTGCTCTCTTTTTCTTTCTCCTCCCCCCTTTCTCTCTCTCTTCTCTTCTTCTTCTGCTTCTGCTTGGAAACAGTGCTTTGTTGGAATGTGAGTTATTTTCGCTGCCACTCCCACTTTATTGCTTATCTTTGACTCTTTGAGGTGCAGGTCGTCTTTGCACACAACACTGTAGTTTTAACCGACACATTTCTCTGTTTTTATCGCCCTGACTCACAAGTCTTGACTGTGTTTACTCTTTCGACGCCGTAAAATGTGCCACAGCAGTGAAATTTCTTGAATGAAGTTGGCATTTTTGACATTCTTCAGAAAATATGCAAACTAACCCGAACCAAAGTCTAAAAATGCAACAGCTTGACCGTCTTGTTACTCACGCTAAAATGAAAAGCAGTTTATTGTGTTTTTGAGACGGTAAAATAACAGTTTTGAAGCAATTTCCTCAAAATAAGATTGAAGTTATTCTGAGAGTTAAAGTTAAGTACAGATTTTTTGAACTTTACAAACCAAAAAAACACTGGATTTCATTCCCTATTTGATGCCCAAAGTATAAAAAGTATGAAAAGTTTTATAAATATTCAGAGGGTTTAGTGACATTTAGTGTTTGTTAGGACTGAACACCTGGGGCAAAATATGTAAATGCAATTTTGCAGAGCAGCATTGCATTTGTGATTTATGTTTTAACTGTACGATTATATTCACAGTTGACATTTTAAACATTAACAACTGGGACTGAAACATGAACTGATGAACCAATACAAGAATTACATGTATTTCAGAACATGTTTGTCGAGGTCTTAACCACAGGATTAACAGGTTTAACACATATTAAGGTTATTTTGTTGTTTGCACAGGAAATTATGTTAAATGCAGTCTTTGTGATTTCCTAATTGCGACCAGACTTGTTACAGACACAATTGGCAAAATAGCTTGTAAAACATGTTAAGGTGAGACATGTTTTCTAAGAGTAAATCAGGCTTGGAATTAGATATAAACAAATCCTTCAATACTTTCTGTCAAAATCTTGCCAAGTACATTATTGTAAAGTTTGGTGCGTGTAGGAGCTACTTTAAGGGCTGATCTTTATGTCTCTATGAAACCTTTGAAATTACCACGTCACATATAACTCTATTATTGCAAGTTGTTTAAATAATAAACATCTTAAGGTGCAGATTGAACAATGATTTTTCCAGCTGAAAAGCCTGGACTTTTGCCTGTAGTGCTTCCCCTTAACTGGGCTCGTCCTCCTGGTGCTCCCGATACCAAGATCCTCAAGCGCTGCACTGCGGTCACTCACTGCCCCTGAACCCCAACCCCAGCCACAGAGAAGGACGAGAAGGAAAAGCAGAGGACAAGTTTCACAAAATGGACAATAGAGTTCACCTTAACCTTTTCGGGGCATAAACTAATCCTCTGTGACCTCATGGACTGCGGCGGGCTCTTTTTTACGGCCGACAACTCATAAAACACAAGCAGAAGAACAGGCTTCCCACCACAGCCCCTTCTGTCCCCTGAACTGTCCCGGACTGGCCTGGTTTGATCCTGTTTTGGGCCTGGTTTGATCCCGTTTTGGGCCGGGTTTGGTCCTGTCTTGGGCCTGGTTTGGTCCTGTGGGAGGCCGTGCTGGAAGTGTGCTGTGGTTTACGTTCACCAGCACCTTTTTAAAGAGCCAGATTAGATAACGCTGGTATAAATAGTTTAGATAAGACTTCACAACAGCTGGAACATTCCTGCACACAGTCGACTACAACTCCATTTAGATCAAATATATATAAACAAAAGATACTACAAACACTAAAACTAGTTCTACAACTACAGAACAGCACAGTCACTAATACAAATATAAACTGATCTGATACTACTATACTTAAAAGAAAACAAAGGATAGAGCTAAAGAAGCATCAAATAAGGCCTAAGAACAGACTAAACCAGCACTAAAAACTGAACTATATCTACACCGTGGTCCAAATTATTATGCAAATTGTGTTTAAGTGTCAGAAAGTTTTTTGTTTGTTTTTTTTCCAGTGAAACTCATGCATGGTATTATGTCTCAGGGCTCTTTGGGTCAGTGAGATCAATCTCAGACACCTGCGACATTAGTTTGCCAGGTCAGTCCAATCAAAGGGAAAACTACTTAAGAAGGACGTTCCACATTATTAAGCAGACCACCATTTTCAAGCAATACGGGAAAGAAAAAGGATCTCTCTAGTGCCGAAAAGCATGAATGCCTTGGACAAGGTATGAAAACCTTAGATATTTCACGAAAACTTAAGCGTGAGCGCCATACTATCAGAGATTTGTCGCTGACTCAGAGCACACACAGATTCGTGCAGATAAAGGCACAATACATCGAATTAAGGGAGCAGCTGCTAAAATGCCATTACAAAGCAGCAAACAGGTATTTGAAGCTGCTGGTGCCTCTGGAGCTGGTGTAGGATCCCCCAGAGGCTCCGGTTATGCATAACCCACGATGTCCCAACAAGGCTGCGACGTCAGCGAGGAGGGGGCGGAGTCATGTTTTGGACTGGACTGAAATAGCTTTTGATTTCAGTAAATATGAGCTGCTGATGCTTCTTATTTAACAAATGACCGTTTTCAGCTCTTTACAACAATAACATGGTTTGAAACTCTGTTGTGCATAATAGTGCAAAAAAAAAAAAACTGTTATCATTGGGAGGTTTGTTCAATAAAACTTGAATTGTACTCTAAAGGTTGAGGACTTGAAAATTATGATGAATGTCATTTATATTTGGCAAAATCAGACAAAAATATTATTTGCATAATCATTTTGAACACCTGAGCCTGCAGATCTAAACAAGCATGGCCAGCAAAGGAAAAATCCATAGTCTAGAGTATTTTACACCTGTATTAGAATAAACAAAATCTGATACATACGGGACAATCCAGGACTAAGCAACAAACTAAACCAGCTCTAAAGAAGGCCAAATGGGATCTAACAAACTGAAATGAATGAACAAGTGATGAATAGATCAACACCAAAATATTCATACATTGATGCTGACTGAGGTATCAAAAAATATTGATTCTCATACAAAAATATCAAGTATTAAGAATGTTGTTACGTTTTTAATATATTTTTTTTATTATTTGGGGATTATTTTATCGGCACATATAGATCTACGTAACTGAGACTTGAACAAAAGCCTCATGTTACCTTATGTTACTGATGATCACAAAATGAGCAAACATCAGCACAATGCAAAGTCTAGATCTAAAGAAGGATTAAACTCGTGCTAAACAGGGTCTAATCCAGAACTAAAAACATCTTGCACACACAGCTGAAGTGAAAAAACGTTGAAAAGGAACAGCGTGCTCAGAGTTATGTAAGAGTCCCATAAACGCGCGAGGAGCAGGAGATAACAGGTTGTTTTGTAAGCGACTTTCCCTCCTCCAAGGATATGCACAAAGATAACGAACTCCCACACAACAGGTTTGAGTCGATTTGCATATCGCGCTATTTTGTTTTGTGACACTTGGGAATGGAAAGTGGAGTGTTTTCAGAGGGTAATAAAAGGCTCAGAGTTGACTTTTTGATTGTAGTTGTCAACAGTTCTGTTGTAAAGGTATTTATTGACTCGAGGAAAAAAATGTTCTTGTCCTTTGCTTGATCGTTCAAATGCTACGGGGTTAAACCTGTCAGGAGCAGAGGACCAGATCTGAGCAAGGATCCTGGTCAAGAGCTGGAAGGTTCAGCACAGAAAAGACATTAAACGCTGGGAGAGTACAAACCGAAAAGCAAAAGCTGGACTAAACCATGGACATAAATCTGTAGAGGTGGCTGATGCTAATGCTATCGTCAACTCTGGAGCAAGTCGGCCTGTCACGATAATTACTAACACTTTCGGGGGGTAGTGGGGGACAGTTGGCTGTTTTTCTGAACTACGATAAGATTTGAGCAGTAAAAATAACATGTATGTCTCATTATAGATGTAAAATTAACAACTAGCATATTTCATTACCATTATACATTTTGAATACTTTCTGGAGGGGATAATCCAAATGTGTCAGTAGCATAAATTAGTTTCTGTTTATTGTCTATATTTTCTGCAGTAATGCGTCGCATTTCAAAATTTGTTATAGTGACATACCTAGAAGCTAGTCCCTTGTATTTTTTCTGCAAGTTGTGAATAATCAGGAGGATTTGTCTGGTACAAACCCATCGACCACATTTAGATGAACTAAAAGTCATTGTTGAGAGTGAAAACCTAGAGAAAGTGTGTAAAATTGACGTCAAAGCTAAAGGCTAACTAAAGGATTTTTGAGCCTTGAACGATTAATAAACATGAGACAAAACGCACTTTGAGACGACAAAGTATTCAAGATGATAAGTCTCCAAACTAGAAGAGTTTGGATGCAAGTCAAAATTGTGCAATTATTATTTCGTCAATGCTGGATTATTTTGCGCAGAAAGTTGGCGATAGACGACACAGGAAGCAGTGTGCCGTGTGAACATACAGCAGCTTCACTGATGCACGAGGATCTACATTTGCCTTTGTCTCATTTTTAAAGTCTATACGACAGGTTCTCACGTTTTTCTAATTCTGACTTGGTTTGGTGGGAGGGCATCTGTGGTAAATATTTATCACACTTTTACATCCATGAAGCTGCGGTTTGTAAAGAAATTTGGAAAAATAAAAGTTTAAAATGACAGGAAGTAGTGCTGAGTTCTAAAATGGAATCCCTCTGTGATGTCATCAAAAAGCGACGTACATTTGAAAATAAAGAGACAATTCAGACTCGACTGATTCATTTTTCTGACAGTTTAAATGCTCATTCAACAAAATAAAGGTGCTATCAGGTATTATTATTTGTAAAATCATAAATATTGTGTAATTTAAATGGATTTTGGCCCTTCATAATGGTTGCTAGGTAACAGTTGTGAAATTATCTCACAACTATGTCATGTTTACAGTCCATGACCAACCAGGAAGTTATGTTATAAACTCTACAAAAACTGTCAAACTGGGGGCAAAATGTTCAGTAAAATCTTAAATATAATACTGCGCACTACGTTTTAGTGAAATGTGACGTCTAAACTGTCATATAGACTTTAAACAACGCTAAAACTTTATTAATAGCGATGTATTTTGAACTGAGTATCATATGCAGAGTCAAATACCGTTGTATAAAAGGACACGGATGAGAACGCTGCACTTTAACAGGAGGTGAGTAATCATTATCCTTTTGGCTCCTTCCCGTGTTTATATCTCGGTTTGGTTTTATGGTTATGATATCACAGATGTAGCACTGACACCACACACAAAGAGTGCAGCGCCTTCAAAAGTTGGGTCACTTTGGCGTCACCATTCATTTATCTGTGAAGCCACGTTTGATTTGACACAACTCCAACGCCATTCCACTTGTCACACTGGAATTCATACTAAAAATAGCTGCACAGTTTATCGTAAATTACTCTAGGTGACAGAAACGCCCAAATAGTGGCTAAAATTGTCAAGTGAAAATGTCCATAAGCGAGTGCATGTTTATTTTACCAGTGAAGAGCGCATTAGCAGCAGCTGCCTCTGAGTTAAACCATAACTCCACATGAGCTCATAATGACACTGCAAATATTTACTCTGCTCCTTCAGTGAATCCTTCTGCAGACAGACACATCCTGGAAAAACGCACGGTAAACCAGGACAGGGCAGCAGAAGAGGGTACAATGGACAAACATTTGAAGTAAAAGTAGATTTCCTAATACTAAATAACAAAATCGAATAAATAGGAGTAAAACAAAAAATATAAATTTAAATACTAATCAAGTACTATCAGGTTGATGCAGTAAATAACTTTTCTGGAGCAGGGTTTGCCATTTGCTTGTCTTCGCCGAGATTCTACTAGAGCTGCAGTCGACTAAAGAAATTCTCGGTCGACTGTCGACTGTCGACCGATTAGTCGATTAAAAGGAGGTGTGGCAAAAAGCTATAAAACTATGAAGTATTTCCATGTATCTGACCCAAACTGCACTCAAAACACCGTATCTGCACAGGGGCTCATGCAAAGACAACTATTTATACAGAAAAGTACTAGCAAATTAGTGCATTTATACATTAGATATATATATATATATATATATATATATATAGTTAGCTTAAACTCACATTTCACTCCAAAGTCTTCAGATAACTCACACCATATCTTCTTGTTTTCTCATTTTTTGTCATTTAAATCTTTTAAATAAAAAATATATATATATAAATATAAATATATATATATATATATATATATATATATATATATATTTAAATAAAATAAATCTAACAAATCTAAATTAGTCAACTATTAAAAATGTTGGTAGACTTAAACACCATTGACTGATTAATCGACTAAACGACTAAAAGACTATAACCCTAGATTCTACTGCTTTGCTGAGAAGTTCCATAGTGTGGCATTAAAGGAGCACTATAAGCAATCTCCTGGAGAAGAGGAGCAAACCAAGTACTTTTTGGGCAATAAAAACTTCTTTAACTGGATAGATGAGTTTATATCATCCCGTGGAACCTAGAAAACTAGAAAAGTCACATAGTGCACCTATAATGTCATCAAACAGTTAAATATGTTTTAATTAATATTTTGTAATAGGGGTCTGCCAAAATATTTCAATAATAATATATATTGTGATTCTAAATTTGGTGATTGTGCAATGATAGATCACAATGAATAACTTTTGATATAATTTACTTAATTATTTTGTGACATCATTACAATTCTGTTGTATTTAATAGATACAGAAAACATTTGACATATTCACTTTGGTTTTGGTGATTAAAATTGGTGTATTTCATTTTAAGTTTCTGCAAGTCGCAGTTTGACAAAGAAAAAAATGTTAAAATGTATTGGGTTCTCTAAAAAACAGTGATATAATATAGTCTATACTGATTATCAAGTGTACCGCAATATCGTGATAATAATAATATATAATATAATAATATCATATTGTGAGCAGCGTATATTATGGAACCGTGATCAAACATAAACAGATTGTAACTCATTATCCTTTTGTTAGCGTCTCCATTTCTTCTTACGCTGGTGCTTTTAAAAACAAGTCCATCCCATGAGCTTAAGTCACAGCGTGGGCACAGTCACTCTGCTATTATACACAACATACACCTGCGCAGGCTGTAATTTATAAAGAACAACAAAGGCTACAGTGCAGGTAATATTACTACTGCCTCTGGCCACATCGAACACTGGCTTTGGAGGCTTTCTGATACAACAAAGTCCTTTTAATAGTTTTTAGCAGCAGAGTTTAATAAGTTTGATTATTTAAACATGCTGTAACGGATTTTTAGGCAAGGCAGCTTATTTGTAGAGCACAATTTGTACATAAGGCAATTCAAAGTGCTTTACAGGAAAAACAGGGAAAAAAAATGCATTAAAATCACAAAACAGATAAAGACATACAAAACCCTTAAAAATACTTTAAAGGAGAAGAGCGCACTTACTGCCTAAAAAGCGTGAAAAACAGTTAATTTAAACTATTTGCAGTGGTCTAAATGTAATTCCTCACAATATTGCCGTTTATAAGTGATTTTCACAACTTTCAAAGGACAGAGCAGAGTTTTGCCAAAGCTAACAACAACTTCTGGCACGCTAACAACGGACTTCCTGGTTCTCTCAAGATAAAGCGCTTTATAATTAGATGTAGACAGCACACAGCGGCCTCATTTTGACCCTAACAGCTTCTTTTAAAATATATTTGTAGTGGGACAAAACAGATTTTACATTATTACATGAAAAATTAAGAAATACAAAAAGTGTACTGGAAAAATGTATAATCTTAAATAAGGAAATAAGTGTAAAAGTTGTATTTATCTTGATTTGAGTACATTTAGTCTTTCGTAGAATAAGATTTGCCAATGTACATTTTGTTCTTATTTTAAGTGTAGTAGCATCTTTTTTTTTTCAATTTCAATTTCAATTTCACTTTAAGTAAAACAACATATTTTATGCTTGTTCTATCTTTAAGACATATGCAAAACAAAATAAATACTTCTTACTTTAGTTAAGATTCTTATTTATACAGATTATACATCCCCATTAAGCAAAACATTTAAATACAATGAGAATAATTCTACAACTTTTTATGATCCAACTTTATCTGGCAATCAATATTAGAAGAAACTGGAACATCTAAAATGTGGGACAGATATACATTTTGTCTTGTTGTCCTTAATGATTTTGTGAAATGTGTTCAGACAAGCCCCTCACGCCTCAATCACCGCTGCTGCTGCTGCTATGCTAACGGCTAAAAACAACCATCATGATCCACTACACAATAATCTTAAAGACAGCGCGGGTAATTACAGGCTGCTGCGGTGCCAAAGGGGAGGGAGGGTCTGCGGGTAAGAGCTGTTTCCACCCTATTTTACCTCATTTTACCTCCTCGCAGACACAAACACGGGAAAAGTCGAGGGATTTCAAGTGTCAAACACGTCTGCAAAAGGCTACAGGCGATGAACAATGTGCACAAGGCAAAACATGTACATCTAGCCTCGCTTAAAATGACGTGGATTTCTCATTTTTTATCTGGATTTGAGTAGTGTTGACTTGATTTAATTGCTCATGTCATGCAGAACATTTCACTGGTTTTAAGGTATTTTTGACTGATCATGCAATAATTTAGCTTAAAGGCATATTTGCTGAGGTGGTAATTTAAACTTCTAATCAGCAACTTTTGCATATCTTCAAAGCACAACATTCACAATATTTCGATAATCTGCCCACATCTGATTGAAAACCATTTTTACTTGTTTTTAATATGACGAAATACCAATAAAGAAAAATATTCTGCATTTTTCATATTACTAAACGTGCTCTTGAGTGTCTTAAATTTGCCATTTAATCAAAAAGTTTCTTATTCATTCTATGACCTGTGTTATTAGCCACTATGAAATAGCACTTACTGAGCACATCCGGCCAGCAGATGGCGCCAGCGCAGTCTAGTACAATCTAGTGAAGTTAGCGCTGAAAATAAATTCTAATGCGGATTTGCTGCCGCAGTTATCATGTTCAGAGGCAGAAATGCTGATTTAAGGACTTAAAACAGCCGAAGATTCTCGCATAGGTGACGTAGATGAGTCGAAAACACGTCCCGGATAGGAGGAGTTCGGAAGTGTGTTTGACGCTCGGAGGGGGCAGGATTTTCTGAGAAACATTCCTCAAAACAGCGTGAAAGCAACTGAATGCCACTTCAGTATGTTTTTGATGACGGAACATGGTTAGAACATTGTTAAAAGCTTAAAAAAGTTACCATAGCAGAATGTGTGTCCTTTAAATAATCACAACAGTAACAGTAAGTAGCATTAGAGCGTCAGGCAAGATAATAAATAGTGCAGCACGAGGTTAATATTGTGATAATTCCATTAGATAGAAAATGTTGACGACAGTTACTTTAAAACAAATATTTCATCCTCCTTAGATCATTGCGTGTTAAAACGGGTCTGTCATTCACATTATCCTCAGCAGACTTGTCGTTTTAATGTGTAGGTAGATTTTTTGTGAAACGAGCCCTGGTTACATGAGGTCACAACTCAAGGTAATCATTAAATTGCAGACGCCTTTATAATTGTTTTGGGTTTCTATGGAAGCCCTGAGGGGGCATACAGTACTAATGAAAAGTAATATGAGCAGTACAAGCCAACCTGTCCTACTGTGCTTTACACTTTAAGTAACAAAACCTAAAATATAGTGGTATAATGAGCTGGTAATGCTTTGTCCCAGGTTAGCTCTACATCACAGGTAAACATTTATTTGTCATATTTGCACAATATTTATTCCAATAACAGTTTTACTACAGAATGAGAATAGAGCTGATAGATTACCCTTAGAATGTAAAAGATGAAGCAGAGGATCCGAGCCACTCTGATGTATCTTTTAATTGTCTAAAATGATCGACCAATTCAAACTGAAGCTGTTTCTGAACAAAATGGCTGGGCTCTTTGTGAAGCTGACACTCTGTAGTTTTGATTTCTTTAGTGTATGTGTAGTTATTAGAAGCATTCAGTTACTAAATTAATGTCACATTTCTCTTCCCTAGTTCCTGACAAAACTCCAACCAGTTTGGCCGTTACACACACCACATCTTCTGTACTCGTTCGGTGGAAGGTTGGCAAGGCTTTTTAATTACTTTTGCAAGAAGTTCGTAACTACTAAATGCTTTCCTGTTCTAGGAGTTGAAAGGTATGGACAGACTGCAGATTGAACATTTGTTGCGTATTGACAATTCCAATTTCAACTCTAAAACCGATGTAATTAAGGGGCCCAATACGAAAAAGGATCCAGTACAAATTATCTGTGCTTTTTAACGTAAATTCTGATTTTGTTTCTTAAATGTCTCTTAATTGTGAAAGTGTTTTCATGATTTGTGTGATGCTATATTTTTCACTTTGTCCCAGGTCACGTTTGAAAAAGATGTCTTGATTTCACTGTGTTCTTACTTGCTTAAATAAAGATTAATGAATAAATAAAAAAGTAAAGTCCAGGCTGCATGTCTATAAAAGGCCTTTATATCTGTGAATTTGAAGCACAAACTGATCCTGATTTGTCCCAGAAAAGTTTATTTGACTGAAAATATAAGAGTGTTATATATGTTTTTATGTTTGCCTGTCCTGGAGCTTGATAGATTACTTTTACACAAGCGCATAAATTCACTAATATTTGTAGTTTTAGCTCTCAGACGTCCATCCCGTGTGTCTCACCTCAGTGAACAGGTGTTGTATGACCAGAGCCAGCGCCTCCACTCTCTTGTTTCCCTGCAGCAGAAGCCTCTTCAGCTGCACAATGGCCTGGTTCTTCTTCTCCGCCTGCTCCTTCGATTGTTTCACCACCGCGTCCTCCGCCGGGGCCGGGGCGGGGCAGGGGGCCGTCCGGGGCGCGCTCGGCTGCAGACGGGAGGCAGCTTTGGGGCTGGAGCGAGCCGAGGTCTTGGGTTTGGAGAGAGACGGAGACTGAGCCGAGCCGGAGCTGACGGTTTCGGCCGGAGCGACGCGAGAAGCTGCCGAGGCGCTGGAGTTCACCACATCTGGGACCTGGAGGTTTGAGAAATCAGTTAAATCAGTTCATAGACAGTTCATAGACATTGCAGCTGCACAGATTAGTGTCTTTTATTGCTTTTAATGCCAAAGCTCCCGTAAATTGAAATTAAGTGAGTCATATCTGTGAATTAAAGGACAAATATTATGCATATTTTTTATTGTCATTGGTCTTCAAATATTCTCGAGTGTTTTAGAACTAAAAATAAAATGGTTTTACAAAGAACAATATAACTTTAACACTGTCCTAGGAGATGCCATATTAACTTAGCTGTGGCTCCATCTACTGGCTGCAGACAGATGTAATTACACATATATATGCACAATGGTTTGATATGCTGTTGGTATGCTAAGCCATCACGCAATTACAGACATTGTGTTTAGACGGCAGAAATGCTCAGAGCGAGTTTGGTGATGATTTAAGGGCTTTAAACAGCTGAAGATTCTCCGATAAGTGACGGAAAAAAAGTCACACATTGAGGGAGTTCAGCAGGAAATGTTTTGACGGTCGGTGAGGAGTTTCTTTACCAACATTCCTCAACATAGCGTGAATGCAGCTAAATGTAATCCCAGGTATGTTTTTGATGATGGAACATTGTTAGAACAAGGTTAAAAGCTCAAAAAGTTACTTTAGCATAATATGTGTCCTTTAAGACAATGCAATACAGTGCAATATATTGCAAGAGTATTGATATAAATAAATATATAGCAATAATGCCAAGATGTTTAAATCAAAATGTTTGATTTTTATTCATGATTTTCCTTATTCAGGCTTAACTAGCCTTGATTCAGTCCTGGTTTTGTCTCGTTTGACTAATTCATTAAGGCATGCATATGTTTGTTTTAATGTAAGTATTGATATTGTGAAGACCTTCTGTGGACTCTATATTTGTACATTCTTTGAGTTTCTCATGATTAGTTTGTGACTAATAAATAAATAAGCTAATTAAAAATTGTGTGAAAAATGTGTGACTAACTTTTCTAGCCTTAATCTAGCTTCCATTAATACAATTATGGAGACAGACATCAGAAAAAGTTGCATATTGCACCTTTAAAGTTCATTGTTATAAATGTACAAATAACCGTGTTACCATCTTAGTGGAAGTGCAAGTGCTGTGCTGAAACCCATAAACAAACAAACAAATCAACAACTGCTGGACCAGTGATCATAAAAATGAGGGGGAAAAAAATCCTAAAACAATAAATAGAAGATAAAACAATAAAAAAAGTAGAAAAAATAAGATGGAAAACGTAATTAAATAAAGAACACAATAAAATACACCTTTGTTTGGGAAAATAAGGAAATTTCTGGGCTGTGAAAAGTGAGAAACTTGGCATATGCCTGGTAATAAAACCTCAACTAACACATTTAAAGACATGTTTTAACAAATTTCAGCTGGATTGACACAATATAATTATTGGTATATTAAATTTTGTCAATATCGCCCACCTGTGTTGCCGTTGTTTATTGTAAAAATCAACCTTTCTGGACCAGATCATTCAAACAAAGTGAGTTCAAAGCATGAATCAAACATAAAAAGTGTTCGTCCTTCACAGTAAAGCCCAGCACTCACCGTCGCGTCACTGGAGTTCTGCGTCTGGCTGCTCACTCCTCGATCTCCGCTGGCGTTTGAGGCTCTGGCCTGGACTTCCCTCTTGTTTTTGTCCACTGCAACACAACGGCGCCCGGTTAGTTTGCGTTTGGTTGGCCCAGCGCTTAACATCGCAACTACACATATCTCCAACGACACCATAAAACAGCAGCTGATTGATTACGGGGAAAATAAACTTAAATAACAAGTAAATAAATAAAAATAAACATGAAATCTGACGTGTTTAGCTGTCTACGTGCATCGGTTTTGTAAAATGAGAAGACGCCCAGCTGACCGAGGAGCAGGAGAAGTGCATTATGGGATTGCATGCTTAATGGGCAGTGTGTGTGTGTGTGTGTGTGTGTGTGTGTGTGTGTGTGTGTGTGTGTGTGTGTGTGTGTGTAGGTGTGTGTGCATTAGAAGCCCATTTACTGCAGAGACAAAGCAATTAGGGTCCTCCTGTGTCCAGTGCATTACACCACTTTCTGACAGTAGTTCCAGGACGTCTTGAGATGCTGCTAACTTGAAATAGCAACTTAAGAAGAAATAATACAAAAATGTACGCAAGTAAATATGCCAGAGCTAACTTAACACTTACATAAGAGCATTGTCACTTCAAAATGCTACTTAAAGTGCACGTGACAGGCTCTCATGTCGTTCTTATTATTTGTTTGTTTGGTGGGTTAGCCCTTGTGGTAAATATATATCATAGTTTTACATCAGTGAAGTGGCAGCTATTGAAGAAAATTTGACAAATAAAAGTAGAAAAATACAGGAAGTAGAGTCGAGTCCTGTGTATGTCACCAATAAGCGGCAATCCATCAAAAATACAGGGAAATTAAACACAACTGATAGAGTTTTCTGACAGTTTAAATGACCATTCATCAAACTTAAGGTGTTATCAGGTATTATTTATTGTCAGTTCTTAACTATTGTGTAATTCATATGGGTTTTGGCCCTTGTTTACAGTCTGGTTGCTAGGTAACAGTTGTGAAATTACCTCATGCTCAACCAGGAAGTAACATTGTATAACTGGGGAAAAATAATTTAGTAAAATCTTAAATATAATCATGTTCACTGCGTTTCAGTGAAATGTGTTGTCTAACCTGTCACGTGAACTTTTAGTAGAAGTGCAAAATAGTGGGGTGTATTTGAGGAAACTACTTAAACAAGAATAACTATCAGGACATAACATCTGATTTATAATTTGAAGTAATCGGTAGGACACAACAACAACAACAAATGTTCCAATTATTTAACATGAACCTCTTGTCAGTTGACAGAGAAACCACACGTTTATTTGGAAGTAAGAGACGGTTACACTTTAGAATAAATTACTCACGCAGGAGTAAAAGTATGGAGTCAGAAAACTACTGAAGTACATGTATTTCTGTAAATTGGTATTACTATTAATTTGATCATGGTCACTGAAATGCACAGCTCTTTTAAATGATTTAGAAGAAAATAATATAACATGGAAAAATATCTATTATTAGACTTTAAACCAAAGCCACAGTCTGATGTGATGGTTTTGGCTCCAAGCTTCAATCAGACCGGCTGTCCTGGTTCACAAAAAAGGATTAACAGTTAGTGCTCAGAAACAGACACATAACACTTCTGAGAATAGAGAAGAGATTGAGAGTAATTGTTTGCTTTTTTCCTGAGTAATTTGTAGATTATTATCTCACATGAATTAACTTGTTTACACTTTACGTATACAGTACCACAAAAGTACTGAAGTTTATATGACAGGGTTAGACGACACATTACAACATGAATATATTTAACATTTTAATAAACATTTGTCCCCAGTTTAACAGTAAAGTTTATATTAATTCTACTTCCTGGTTGGACAGGAGCAAAAAATATAGCATAATAATTAGAGGTAATTCTTCAACTGTTACCTAGCAACCATTTTGAAGACAAGGGCCAAAATCCATATGAATTGCACAATGGTTATGATTTTACAAATAATAATACCTGATAACACATTTATTTTGTTGAATGGCTGTTTAAGCAGTTAGAAAAATGTGTCAGTTGTCCATAAATTGTCGCTTTTTGATGACATCACAGACATCATTGCAACTTCACAAATTTAAAACAATGATAAATATTTACCACAGGTGCCCTCCCACCAAACTAAATCATAATTAGAATATCATGAGAACCTGTCATGTTAGACCAGTGGTTCCCAACCTTTTTAACCTGAGTATTCCCTAAGCTTTGTCTCACACCCCGAGAACCCCTTAACTTGAGTTTCAGGCAAATATATGGGCATATTAGTCACATATTGTCAGTTATTACTATTATTTCTTGTTTTAATTAGATTTATGCTCCAAGATACTCCAAAAACATGCTAAATTTACAACTAATAACTTTTTATTTCAGATAAAATTACATTTAATCTTCTTTTAAAACCTGAAACAATTTTAAGTATACCCTGGTAATTGCTCTCGTACGCCTGGCTGGGAAACACTGATATAGACTTTACACAAAACACACTCGTAATTACACCTTCATCTTATCCACTGCTCATGAAGTCATCAGCAGTATTACAGTGACAGGTCTGGTTCAGTTCATTTACCACATTGCCATCTACTGGTCACTTACAGCTAATCAACATGATTTTACTCAAAGTCAGGAGCAGATTATTAGATCTTTCTGCTTGTCGTGCGAGTGGTGAGATGTACCTGAAGGCCACGGAGTCATGCAAAGCTGCTGAGCCCAAACTGAGAGAGAAACAGTTAGCGTGTTAGTGAGAAACAGTTAGCGTGTTAGCATATTAGCACGCACAAAATGATCATAGGCTACGGAGTCATAACAGTGGTACACACAGAGATGGTCTGAAGATGTTTCTACTGTGAATTATTAGATTAAAGCTGGAACAACCTCCTGTCCTGTAAATATGTGTAAATCCAGGGACGTAGCAGCAAATTCTGGGCCCCAGGTACAAACCTTCTTGGCCCCTAATACATAATTTTGTTTATGATTCATTTAATCCAGAAAATTTGGTTATTATTGTTATTTTTTCACTCACTTTTGCTTGAATATACATCCTCTGATTTCTACATATTAACAATAATTCGCTAACAAATCTAGCGTCGTATAATTTGATACAGTAATGTTTGTTTTTGTTATAACTACCAGACCAATTTCACAAACATCTCAGTATTTATTATAACTTTAAGAAAATACACTACTTGCAAATTATTATCACTAGTTTTATTTTAAAACAACTTTGCTGCCCCGTCCAACGCCCCTGTGTAAATCTTTATTTGGAGATTGGATACAATTTTGGGGCATCAATTTGAATATTTATTTTTTCCCCCAATCACAAAGATTTTGAGCATTTGGAAACAATTTGATTTGAGGGCACAGATTTATTTAGAAATTGCCTGACATTTAGTTTCAAGAATGACATAATGTGACCAATCTAATGTGTACCAACATTATGACGTCTCGATGGGAATTTATAAAGGGAAGGCGGAGCTAAAAGGAAAGGGAAGTGAGGTAGGATGATATAGGCCAGGTGTGTGGATACAATAGGTCTTTGTTATTGCAAGGTCCATGTCATATACTGCTGAAGTGAGCAACTTTTTAGGTGAAAAATATTGCCCATAAGTTGAGGCAGAGCCATTTCGTGTGTAAAATGTATAGAAAACAAAGAAAACAAAAGGATGGCACAGTAACATTATAGTACAGTAGTAAATTTACATGATGCTAGATATTAGTCTGTAAAAAGGGTTCAAATTCAGAAAGAAACAAAGCCTACAATTCCTTGAGGTAGTGGCTAGCAACTGGTTTGCACAGGTTGATCTCTGAAATCACAGCAGGTCGTGGTAATTTAATTATCAAGGGCAGCCACCGGTGTAGATTTAACGAGCTCACCTGTTAGCACGGGCTGGCATTAACGCTCCACAAACTGAGCTAACAGAAGCTAACAGAGGCTAACAAGCTAACAGAGGCTGGCGCAGACAGATTAGCGCTGGATTACTCAGCAGAAGCGGCATGTTGTTGTTGCGTGGGACTGAAAAGTGTGTCAGCTAAATCCAAAAACATGACACGGTGTTCCAGACGAGCCACACAACAGCTGCATCATCACTTATGCTCTGATTTATGCTTGTTGCTATTCATGTGTGACTTTGACTGACTGTGGCACTTTGAGATTTGCTTTTCGAGTGTAAAATGCAACATAAATCAAATGAATTACTATTATTATTGCAAACTTCAATCTGAGCACAATCTTTGACTTCAGAACATGGAGTCATACATTTATTCTGTTCAAATTGAAACTGCAGAACTTCTATTCCACTGATTCTCACACCAGACATGTACCACTTCAAAAACATCTTTTTTTTTCCACTGGCTCTACATTTTGACACTTGAGAGCTGGTCAGAGTGAAAAGTAACTACTGATAATTACAAATAATTCGGGTATTAAACCTGTAACTGTATGTGTAATTGAGTATAATTCCAGCCATTTAATTGCAATTAGTTACATTTCAGTTTCAGTCTCACCGCTCTTTCTATTGAGCCTGGGATCGTGACGTCACACATAACAGAATTTTCACTTAGTCCAAAGTTAAATCAATGGAGATTTTAAGATGCTAAATACTAAGCTTAGAGTATATTCAAAAGTATTCCTACACTATATATTGATAAATGTATTTAACAGAAGTGACCCAGCAGTTTACCAAGTTCTTCCATGGATTTTTTGTTCACTTTTTTACATCGTTTCGGCTAATGCTTCTCTATGTAAGTTTAACGGCAACGGCTGTTTTTTTTATGTTCTATCCCGAGCTCCATAAACACGCAAACCACCACTGCATTACCTGTTTGCTTTTAGCTCAAAAATATGTAGATTGTGGTTTATAACAACTTGAGTCAGCATTAAACAGTAATGGGGTTGATTGATTTTCTGTGTCCGGATGACAAACCCTGAAACCTTTTCAACGATGGAACACTCCAGGACGAATGTGGGGTTACATCTATTAAACATAAATATTTATCAGGTTTCGTATAAAAGCCTGATCTAAAATGTGACTAAAATGCAGTAAAATGTAACTAATAACGAGTACGAGTACGAGTAGTATTTTTCATGCATACTTGTTCTTTTTACTTAAAGGGACAGTGCCGATTTCTTTTCATGTAATAAAGTAAAATCTGTTTTGCCCCAGTACAGATATGTTTGAGCGAATCTTGAGAGGCAATAATCTGTTAGCATGCTAGTTGCTGTTAACATTAGCTTCGCTTTGGCTTCTGAATGTTGTGAAAAGCGATTGTAAATTTAACGCGGTGAATAATTAGGATGCTCAGAAGGCATTAAGTGAGCAATAAGGCTGGATTTCACGTTTAAAAAAAGTAAAAATCAGGTACAGTGCCTTTAAGTACACATTTTGTCAATTTTTTTTTCCATGTAACCGTACTTTTACTTCGACAAACACACTCTTTCTGGTCTTGGTATTCCACCTGTAGGCCTGGTACATGAAGTCACTGACCAGATTCTGATGGATTTAAATTAAATTATCGTTCTCTGTGTTGGTGACGAGGTGATGATGTTACACAGAACAGCCTCGTGTGTGTCACAGTCTCCTTGACCTAATAAAACATGCACCTGCACACGGTTACCATGGAAACAGGAGAGAACATTCCCCCGCAACGAGACACTGCAGTGACGACACAACGCGTTCATTTAGGCAAAACCTGTTACCGCCATACTTGTGTCAGTCAATATCCAAAACAATCAGACCACAGACTTGATTTTCAATTTGATTTTACACTATTTTGCCAAATTAAAAACAACTAAGAATGGCTTTCAATATTAATTTCCTGAACATAAACAATACAGACTTTTAATCAGTGCCATTTGACATGCCATTTGACACAAAAAAATTGTCAAATTTCTTCCTCCAAAGTCCAAATTCTGCTCCAAACATGCTTTTACTCACAGATACGATTGCAACTAATAGTTACATAGTAGTCGACTAATTTTACGATTATTCTACAAGTCAAACAAATATTTCTATTGAACATTGTTACTTTTTGACTGAAGACTTCAGCACAGAGTGTACTAATGATGACATTTTGATGACATTTTGATTTAATAATGATTAGTCGAGTAGTATTTCAGTTTCTCATTTAAATGTTGTCTCTCACGCTCAGTGAGGTGTAGTTTATTTAAAAATGCACGGTAGTAACACGTATTTGGTTTATTTTTATGATTTCATTTGATTTGTTTCTCTAACACAGACATTCTCTCGTTATTATAAATCGCTCTGACAGATGTGGCACTGCTTGACTTCATGTTTCGGGTTTAACCAAAACATTTCTCTGCGTTTAATATCAGCGGTCCAAACCACTTCAGGGACGGAACCAGCACCAAAGGGGGATAATAACCAGGATTTAAGACGAGTCTCAGACCACAAGGGACTCAAATAGAAATGTAAAATTACAGCGTACAGTGGCAGACATTTATTAACTGCTACTGAGGCTAATGCAGACAGGATTTGGTTGAAAAAGACAGTAATTTAAGTTTGGAATTGCAGTCTTGTTGGTTGGATTGTAATTTTATTTTACTTTAATAACTGCAACTATGTCTTATGTGCACAAGGTTTAATACAGATTTTAATTACTCCCCGCCCCCAATATTGTACATTATTTTGTTGGACAATTAGGAAATGTTATATTAGACTGGATGTTTTTGGTTGTATTGGTTGTAAATATTTTTGATATTTGTACATTAAAAATATGGGTGTTTTACATTTATCCTGGTTTGCGCTCAGTTTAGTCCTGATACAGACTTGGTTTGGTCCTGTTCTTGTCCTGGTCTTTGTTTTAGTTCATGTTTAGTTCCAATTTGACATGTATTTGAAGTTTTTCCTGAACTTTGAAATGAACCGCACCTCTTTGTCACGATACAAACATTACAAAATCAATGTATATATGGAGGAAAAAGCTTAATACAGATTTCGATATCACAAAGTTCATTAAAAACACTTTTTTTCAAGACAAACTAACCTGTTCAATGCAAAATGTTAGTCCTAACTTATACCTGTGCTGTTAAAAATCAATTCAATTCAAAAACTGTGTAGGAAAAAGCTACAAGTTTGTCCTGTTTGTGTGATTTTGTTTCATATCGAGTTTCAATGGTTTTAGAATGAATTAGTATCTTATTTTTTTATACTTTTGACAACTCTGTTCTCTTGATGCTTTAAAAATATGATGAAAATCTTCCTTTTGAGCAGCATTCCTGAACCCACAGGCTAAATGTGTTCATATTATTTATGTAAACTTTGCTGTTTTTGTATTTATTTGCATCTGGGAAGTACTTTGTCAGTGCTATACAAACAAACTTTACTTGTGGTGTGTGCACAGATATAAATGTAGAAGAGTACCATAAAGTCAACATTTACCTAAAGTCAGTGTAAAACATCTATCTTTGTCTTTGGTGAAGGTTTATACTCTCTTACTATTTAGCTATTAAACGTTAACAGGATAAATAGGTAAACAAGCAGGTAAACAAACTATCCTGTCTGACAACTAGAAATTGTCGATTAACGTCTAACATTTGGTTGCCAGATTAAACGTCCGGAAGCAGATGTCTCTAAAAACAATAACAAGCGGGAAATCTCAAACCTCTGAGGAGTTTTTGGCCTCAATTTATTTTAAATCTCCTCTGGACCTGATGAACATTGGAGAAATTTCAAAACCCAGAGGATCAAACCTCTAAAGCCGTCGTGTGCCGCCGCTCGCCCCAACAACTGCACTGCACTGTAAAAAATGAGGTGAAAGGACTTCAACGAGTTCAGGATTTTAATCTTGAGTAGTACTTTATTATTGAGTTTTAAATAATTTGGATATTGTTTAGGACAATATGATTTAGGATTAGGTCAACTTTTCTTTCTTTCTTTCATTTATTTATTTATCATTACTGTTTTTTGTTTTTTTTTAACAAATTCACAATATAATTTTAAAGAGTTTCTATATTAACCTTGATATTTAACAAGCTAAATAATCTATCAAATTTGAAAAGTATTTTATTTCCAAGTGCCATTTTGCTTGAAATCAGACAAAACCTGACAAAAGATTTCTCTGTTTAATGGTATTGGTTTGAAATAAATTAGAAATATCTACAAATAACGTCAAATAAGCTTTATCAAACGTGTCAAAATCTCATTACTTCCTTAAAGTGGGTATGACGGGTTTTTATGATTTTCTAATTTTGATTTCATTCAGTGCATTAATACCTCGTGTAAATACAAATTATAGTTTTACACCAATCAAGTCGTTATTTGTGGAGAAAAGTTGACAATTACAGGAAGTAAACAAATTGATGACATCACGCTGGGGAGACGTAGGTCGTGCATTTTACACAAAATAAACTACTTTTTTGACCCTTTAAACTTTGATTCAACAAAATAAAGGCGTTCACATGTGTTTTTCTTTGTCAAATGAACAAAATCTGTGACGTTAGATGAGTTTTGGCCACTGTACAGTGTGGTTGCTATGGTAATTTCCTAATGTGATGTCATACTTTACAACCGGGAGTAACATTTAAAACCTAAAAAACAGCTAAACTGGGGTTAAATTTGTAAAGATTTTAGCAGAAATTTGAATATATTTATCTTAACTGCATTGTGTATTTCAACCTGTCATAGGCCCTTTAACAGAGGTGGGCAGTACACTGAAAATTTTAATTAAACCTTAACTAACTATTGACATAATAATATAATAATATAATCTGAATATTGTTATCGGAGTAATCTATCAATACTATTTTTCTCAGTATCTTCCACCACTGCTGCTGCTGCACGTTTCTTGCTTTTGCAGTCCGCAGCAGCTAACTTCACGTCAGATTACAAACGCGCACCGCTGCACAGCCTGGCGTGAACCGAGAGGAGCGCGCACGAGAGGAAACCCGGTCGGTGTGTGTCCACGCGCACCAGGGATGACTAAAGCTCGCGGTAACCCAGATCTGAGCGCGATGGCGGCGGCGGCGGAGCAGAAGTGGGTCTGTGGAGCCGAGGCACAGCAGGCCAAGCACGTGCAGCCGGGATCAGATGGGCTGAAGCAGAGACGCGGCTAAGAGGGAATAAATACACTGAAGGAAAGTACAAATGTGTGCCAAAATGAGTAAGAGAAATCAGGGTCTGGACTGGGTTTAAGCTGGGTTTAGTTCAAGGATTTTGTGGCATTAATTTTCCTTCTACAGCAGCAAAACAGCCTTTGAATCGGCTTTTTTCCCACCATTTTTATTACAACTGTGGTATCAAAATTAGTTGAGCTGCGATTATTTTAGTAGTCGACAAGTCAGCGTTTGCTTTTGTTTAGTCGACTACTCAAATATTTATTTCTATTTGTGTATTGAGACACATTATAAACCAAATAAAGGTTGAAATGTGGTTACTGAAGGCGTTTAGAAAGAGAATATTTACAAAGATAAAATGATGATGATGAAGGATGATGAAAATGTTTGACTTTTGATTTAATAATGTCTTTGTTAAAAAGTCTTTTAGAGTCTGTAACGATCCAGATGACAATTACAATCATCAAAATACAACATAATTTGTCATGTTATTGGCCTTTAAACTCGCTCTTGAATAATAGTTCTTTGGCATTTCATGTTTTGGCACTTAAAATAACATATCTACTGAAAACATACATTACTTTAGATCTCTGAAGCATTCTCTCATCAGAATTTTTATCCACACCCCATCTACTGGCAGCAGAGGAGGGAATTACCATGAGAAAATAAACAAAAGCTAGCTTGCCCCGACATACTAATGCAGACAGAAATGCTCAGAACGAGTCAGACGATGAATTATGGACTTAAAAACCAGCGCTGAAGATGTCAAAGCTCTACCACATAATCATGCCAAAGCAGAGAAATTTGGAACTGAGTGTTTTCCGAGGCTCAGAGAGGGAGAGGACCTTGTAAACAGGATTAATGCAACAAGCATGAAAGACGCTAAATACAAGTCCAGGTATGTTTTTGATGAGGAAACAGAGATATTTCCTGGATAAAAGTACATTTTGCATAACACGTGTCCTTTACTTTAAATTCGTAGCAGCTCATTCATTTAATTACATTCTGGCCCTGAAGAAAAACATCAATTTAGTCCCATCTTCAGTCTCCCCTTTGAAAAACCGACAAAAGATGACGCCACTAAAAGCAATGAGCGCTTTCTAAGGACAAGCTTTTCTTAAACGTCTCTTTTAACCATTGAATCCCAGAGCCAGATGTGTCCTTGGCTATTTCAGGCGTGCGCTGCGAGTCACGTGGGCTCCCTCCAGGCACGAGCATCTCCAGCGCAGCGCCCACAACGCGGCGTCTATCCAGCGTCACCGCACGGCCAACGCGCTCGTGCAGAAACATCCAAACACACATGCACATGACCGCGTGTTAGGTCGGTCTGGAGGATGACTGGCAGCGCAATTGTGGCTAAAAACGAGCGTGAAAGCCTTATCGGTCTGAGAATAATGGAAAAAGATTGCGTGAAAAGATGGTAGAGCGAAGGGGAGACCATGCGGAGCTCCAATATGGCTGCCAAAACGGAGCAGTGGTGAAAGTATGAGGTGAAAATCTGATCCAGAGCTATGAAATCTCAAAATATCTAAAATTTAAGGTGCATTTTTTGTTAAATGTCATGTAAAGGACTTAAAATCTTATAAAGAATAAAGGCAAAAGCGAGACCGATTGTACTTTAAAGCTATGACTAATTCTGAGTCATCTTTTTTAAATTATAGAGTGAAGAATGATCTAACCACGCCCAGTAAAGAGTACATATTATATGCAAATGTTATATATAAAGGTGGAAATCAAGATAAAATTGTGAAAGGTGTTTTGAAAGTATGCAACATTTGAACATTGAGTATTTTGTTTATGGTAAAAATGATATAAAAAATAATATATATATATATATTTTTAGAAACATTCAAATAAGAATATATAGTGATATTTCTGCGATTTGTTTTTCAGACATTTCACATTTTTCTAATAATAATAAATAATAATAATTTGAGAATAAAATCTCAATTAATGAGAATAAAGACATGTTTTAGCACATTTCTGTTGGATTGATTCATAGTTTAAATCTCGTTATTGTGATACTTTACAAAAAACATTAAGATATTCATTTTTATCAATCTCACCCAGCCTACACAGCTATGTTATTTTAGGGCATATTTTAGGAATAAAACATCACGACTAGAGTTGTCAAAAATATCAAAAATCAGATACAAATCAATACTGAAATGAGTATCAAAACTAGGTAGAAGTTGTAGAACGAGTATAAGAACATAAAACAGGGCAATTCAATTTAATTTCTCTGAGGGCCAGATATTTTGAAGGGCTATGACCTCTGGGCCGGATAAGTGCGTGGTGTACTTTGGGGTCGGAAAAAAATCCACAACAGTAGTTATGATGATGATGATGAAACAACCTGTTTTTTGTGGAGAAACAAAATACAAAACGCTTCTTCCTGTACAAAATTGCCAACCCAGGACTGAACCAGAATTAAACTAGACTTGAACCGGGTCTAAAGAAGAATTTAAAAAGTATAAACCAGTGCTGACCTGGTAAACACAAGAAAATATATTTTTGAATCTTTGGGGTCTGGTCGTGGGTCGGATCAGGTCGTTTGGAGGGACGGATCTGACCACAAGATGAATAACCCCGACATAAAGAATAAAGAAAAATGAAGCTCTGTTTTTTAATTATGATTGTGGTAAAAAAAAAAATCGAGTTTGAATTTGTTCTTACTTCTTTCTTCTTGCTAAGTTAGTCTGTGATTCTCTAGACAATATATACTTAAGATTTACAACTTGCATTTTTATACAGAGCCAATATGGAAAGGTGACATGTCCTGCGCAAGAACACAACTAAACTGTATAAGTAGCAGGGATCAGATTACCAGCCTCTTCATGGATTCTTGTTCAAACGATTATTTTAGTAGTCGACCAGTCAAACTATTATATCTATTGTACATTGAGACTTTTTGAATACATTTTAACCAAATAAAGGTCGAAATAGAGTGACTGAAGTGTTCTAGATAGAGAATATTTACGAACAAAGCAGATTATTTATGAAAAACTGAAATAGTTCATTCTCTTTTTGACATTTTGGTTTAATATGAATCTGTGTTTGTTATAAAAGGTCTATTTGTATGTGCTTTAGAGTCTGCAAGATAATGACTACAATTATCAAAATACGACTACAATTATTTTTTAAGTCAACTAGTCACGATAAGTTGATTAATCGTTCTTCGCTCTTACTTAATTATAATAACTTTAATTACTCTTTTCAAACAATAATCCTAAGAATTTCACAGCTTTATCTCTGTCTGTAATGATAAAATCTTGATATTTCTTCTCACAAAAATCGTAAAACTAAAATTCTTAGTTGTAACCACACCCAGCCAAGTGTCAAGGAACATTTTGGAACTATTAAAGGGGCAGATAAAGGAATATGACACAAAAAGGGAAAATAAACTTCTAGATGAGCACAAACACAGCTACTTAAAGTTTAAAGGTTTACAGTTCTTTATGGACCTGTGTTTTGGACATGGGTTTTCTGGAAAGATGGAGATGTTGAGCCGATGAGACACTGAACGATCACAGGACGACGAGCGGAAAGAGAAGAGGAGCGACTCAAACCTGCGTGAAAAACCATCGTGTTCTTCCGACATCCCGGCAACAGCTGCAGGTTTCGGAAAAGTCCTTTAGCCGTCAGCTTCACGTGGAAGTTTGACAAGGATAATCTCGGCGACCAGAGCATCGTGGCGGGATCCAAAGCGCTTTTAAAACTCACAAAAGTCTTGAAAACAGTTGCTGGTTTGATGCGTTGTGTGCTTTGGTGTCTGTGGTGTTTATGTGTGACCTACAAATGTCTTCTTTGCGGCGTCAATTCCAAAATAGTTTGTTTCTATGCGTTTTGAATTGAAATCTCAAACAAAAATGTAAAATACTTCCTCTGTGACGTTAAATATAGCTAAAATATTTAAAAATATATCCGGGTTTAACGCCATATATGAGTCAGGATTAGTCCAGAAAAAAGGAAAAAAAGCAAAAAAAAGATCTTTCTTCAAAAATATATGGATTTTAGATTTTTTTTAAAATGCAAGTTTTAAAAATGTTACAAAATATGATAATTAGAGTTGTGTTCGGAGCAAGTATAGCTTTATTCGAGTCCAATGTAATTTTAAACAAATATAAAATGATATATTAGTTCAAAAAATAGTCCGTACAATACTAGAATCAATAAAGAAGCTGCAAAATCCTGCTGTTTGGAATGAATATATGATGAAAACTGGAGAAAATTCCCAATAGTATAATTAATTTTTATGCAAGTCTTGAAGAGATAATTTGAGAATAATTTTTTAAAACAGTTTGAAATGAATCGCAGATGAAATGACTCTCTTCTTCCCCTGTGCACTCAAACTTCCAAAATTCAGAATTTGCTGCTAACAAGGTCAAACACTGCACGTTACATCTGCTCAAATCCTTTCCTGACGTTTGCCGCTCTTCCAGCAAAATCCAGAAATCCCAAAATCTGGAACAGTTTTCTCGTCCAGCAAATCCAAAACAAAATTTAGAAATGTCGCGAAATAAAGTGAATGCTTGCTTTTCTGTCGTTCAGGTGTTAGAAAACCATCCATCCATCGTAAAGAGCGACGCAGAGACAGAGTGAGGGCAGAGGCGCGCGGCGAAAGAGGCGGCGCTCAGAATGATTAATATTCCATGTTCGTTGCCGCAACCAATGGCCCACTGACACACTGCGGATTTGCCCACCAAAAAACTCGTTAAAAAATAGACAAATTTACATGCCCGACACGTACGGACAAAAGCCAGGCAGCAGTAGTCGTGTGTTCTCACCGCTACGAGAGGGAGAGGGAGGGATGGATCAGAGAGGAGAGGAGAGAGGGGAGAGGATGGGGGAGGGGCAGGATTTGAATAATCTGCTGCTGCTGCTGTGGGGCGCGCACTCTTCCACCTGCTCCGCTGCAAACGAGCGCCTGTACGTCAGCTATCAGGGCTGGAATGTGGAGGATTAATCAGAACCAGCGTTATTTCTGCTTCAGACTGGGTTTAGATCTGAGTCTGTTTTTAGTTCTGGGTAGATCCGCTGCCATCTTATTTAGGGCTGCAATGGTTAATCAATCATGACTAGTCGACTATAAAAAATAATCGACTATAAAAATGGATCATTGACTAATCGTTAACTGAACTATACAGACTCTAAAACACATGTCAAAAGACCTTTTATGACAAAGACCGTGACCTTAATACATTAAAAAAAAAAAGATTGCTGATTTTAATCAATAATACACTTCATTCATAAATATTCTCCACTTAGAAGTCTTCAGTCACCGCATTTCAACATTTATTTGGCTGATAATGTATTAAAAAGTTTAAATATACAATAGAAATAATCGTTTGACTAGTCAACAAATTGAAAAAATAATCACTGACTCGTCGACAACTAAAATAATCATTGAAAACCCTAGTCTTGATTTAGTTCTGGGTTAATCGTGTTTTACAGCTTGATTAGACCTCATTTAATCTTAATTCAGGCCTGTTTTAGACCTGGTTTAGCCCTGGTTTTGAATATAAAGGACTAATCTAAACCCTGGTTCAATTCTGGTTTAGATCCGATTTCATTCTAGTTTAGGCTAAGGCTGTGCAATTAATAAAATATTTAACTGTGATTGTATTTATTATTCTCTTTGATTACAAAAAATGTTGTCACTGAAAATAGAATTTTTTGACAATATGGAAGTAATTGTTCAAAATAATCGTGATTTCAATTATGCGCCAAAAAATCGTAACAATAATTTTTGCCGTAACTGAGCAGTCTTATTTTAGGCTTGCTTTAGTGCTGGGTAGGAACTTCTGGCATCCTGATTTAGAGCTGTTTAGACCTAATTTAATTTCCAGCCTGGTTTAGATGTGGTTTAGTCCTGGTCTAGTTTAAACCTACCTGCTCTTCACTTGTTTCCTCCTGTTTTAGTCCTACATTCATTCTCATCCAGCCCTGCCTAATTTTGTGATTATTCTGTCTGAATTTAGTCCAGGTTTAGATCTGATTTATAGAGTATTTGTGAAGAGCATCTTTTACAGCACAATTTGAAAGAGCAAGCACATAATGAATAAAAAAATGACATTTTAGAAGTGGGAGGAGTTTGATGTGGAATGACTCAACGATGAATAATAGTGACAATCACATGCGCAATAGAGGCTTTGGTAAAATGGAGTGAAGCAATAAAAATGTCAAAACACATGCTTCGAATGGTAGAAGATACTATTTCACGCCTAAAAATGTCAGGGTGACTCTATAAAGAATCTGAATGTAGTCTTCAATAGTCACATTTGTGTCCCTGTGTTTGTACCTAAACTAGGGCTGGGTGATAAAAATCGAATAGTGGGCTCGTCCCTGTGACAATCTGCTGTTTTTGTGAAATCGCTGTACCATGATTCACTGTTTGTCTTTAATGCAGCTGTCTGTTCAAACACACTTTTTCTCCTGTTGTTTAGCCTCTGAAGACTCTGAGCAGATGACTTTATTTACCTCTTAAAGGCCAGAGCTGCACAATTAAACCAAATCCACACAAATCGCAATTTTAAAGGATGCAATTAGCAAATCTCAAAGGGTGCAATTTTTGAAGTGAAATAATGTCATCAACAAGCAACAAAATGTCTTGCTTTGAATTTGAATAAAATCTGCTAACACTGCAGTTTAGATATGTACAAACGTGTTCTGAAACAAGCAAAAAAGGGGTGACCAAAAGTGTCAAAATGACGCCTATAAACGCAACTCAATGCATCAATATGTGACTAAAAGTGACACAAACGTGACAAAGACGTGTTTATAAATGACGAACACAACCGAATGTGCCAAAAATGCGTCTAAAAGCGACAAAATTGTGTTTTATTACAACATAAATCTCGAATCTAACAACAATCGCACTGAAAAATCACTATTACATTTTTTCCTAAACCGTGCAGCTCTATAAAAGGCAATAGAAAAATACAAAGTGAACATGAATCGTGATAAAATCGAAATCATGATCTGGCCCCAAGAAAATCGTGATCACTTTTTGCTGTATCCATCGCCCGGTCCTAACCCTACAGTATCTCTAGTTGAGTGTCAAAGCCCCGTGAGCTGCAGGTGCTGGATGTGACACTGGCACCACCACATGGCAGAACGACTCAACTCATTACAACAAGAGTGACCCGACACGCAACTATTTTACCATCTATTATTTATATGTTTGTTATGTTATGCACCACATGTTTATATTGTCATCATAACACGATAAATTCAAATATTATTGCCTTTTTTGTGATTTTATTTAGCTTCTACCGAGCTATAATGCCGTTTCTTCTTCTAATAACACCATTTGTATCAGGTTAATCGAGAAGTTCTCCTCTGCGTTTTGTAAGTCCATGCACCTTCACTGGTTTTTAATAAGAAAAGACGTACATAAAAGAACATTTATTTGTCTTGGAAAACCTTTAACCTGCTTCAGTCCTCAATGCACCAGCACCTTGAGTCACTGAGACATCTTATCCTTATCTACAATACATTCCCTTTAGCGATAAATGTCAACTGTGCAGTAATACAACAACAGATACCACTGCGGGTTTTTAAAAATAGTCACAAAGCCAGAACAATTCATAATTATATAGGGCTTTTACAATACGACATCTATAAAAGACTTTTTAACAACCTGCTGCTGCAAACTTCAACATGTAAAATGCAAATTGCTTCCAAAATGTTGACGTTTTGATGATAAAAGTGAATTGCAACCACATAAAATTGTGTAACTAAACATGCAGAGTACACAATGTGCCCCAAACCGCAACTTAAACAGGGGACTGCACCACAAGCTTTAAACTCCAAAGAACTGTCTGGACTAAAACAGGAAAATACAAACATTTGAAACATGAACAGAAAGTAAAGGCTATAAAAATGTCAAGAGAAGAAAAGAGAGACAAAGAAGTGACCGCAGTCGCCTGAAAGAGAAGAGAAAGAGAGAGAAAGAGAGAGGAAGCAGAGAGGAAGGAGAGAGAAAAGGAATGAAGAAACGTGAAGGGATAGAGAAGAAAGAGGGAGAGAAAGGGAATGAAAGAAAGGACAGGGAGAAAGAGAGTGAAGGGAGAAAGAGGAGAGAGAGAGAGAGAGGAGAGAGGGAGAGAAAGGGAATGAGAGAAAGGAGAAGGGAAAGAGCGGGGGGAGAAGAAAGAGGGAGAGAAAGGGAATGAGAGAAAGAATGTGAAGCGAAAGTGAATGAGAGAAAGGAAAGAGAAAAAAAGAGTCAAGGGAGAGAGAAAAGAGCGAGAGAGAGAGAAGAGAGAAGGAGAGAAAGGGAATGAGAGAAAAGAAAGAGAGTGAAGGGAGAAAGAGGAGAAAGAGAGAAAGGAGAGGGGAGAAAAGGAACAAGAGAAAGGAGAGATAAGGGAGAGAGAGAAGGGGAGAGAGGGAGAGAGAGGGGAACGGGAGTACAGGAAAGGAGAGAAAGAGAAGGGGAGAAAATAGAGGAGAAAGAGGGGCAGATAGTGGAGAGAAAGAGAGAGACACAGAGAAAGAAAAAAATGAGAGAGGGGGAGAGAGAAAGCGAGAGAGAGCGAAAGGAGGGAAAGAGAGAGAGGGAGGGAGAGAGAGAGAGAAAAAGAGAGCAAAGTAGAGAAGAGAGAGTGCGGCAGAAAGAAAGAGACAAGAGGGAAAAACCGCAAAAATAAGAGTGAGAAACGAGAAAATGGAGATAGAGAGTGGGAAAGAAGAAAGAGAGCAAGAGGAGACAGCTAGAGAGAGGGGGAGAGCGAGAGAAAAGGTGCGGGAGAGAGAAAGAGAGAGTGAGGAACAGAGAGAGAGAAAGTAGAGAGAAGAGACTGACAGGACGAAAGGAGCGTGAGAGAGATGAGCGTAAGGAGAGAGAAAAAAGAGGAGAGAGCGCTAGAGCTAAAGAGCAGAGAAAGAGAAAGGAAAGAGAGAGTGAATGGAGAAAGGAGAGCGAGAGAAGAGAGGAAGGGGAGAGAAAAGGAATGAGAGAAAGGAGAGATATGTGGGAGAGGAGAGAGAGAGAAAGAGAGAAATGAGAGAGAGAGGAAGGAGAGAGAAAAGCAATTAAAGAAAAAAAGAGAGAAGGGAGCGAGAAGACAGAGAGACGGGGAGAGAGAAGAGAGAGTGAAAGAAAAGGAATGAGAGAAAGAGTGAAGGGAGATAGGGAGAGAAAGAAGATAGAGGAGAGAGAAAGAGAGGAAGAGAAAAAGAGAGAGAAACGGAGGAGAACGTGAGTACAGAGAAAATAGAAAAAGAGAGAACGAGAAGGGGAGAAAATAGAGGAGAAAGAAAGGCCGATTGTGGAGAGAATGAGAGACAGAGAAAGAAAAAAATGAGAGAGAGAGAGAGAGAGAGAGAGAGAAAGAAAGAAAAAAAGAAAAAAGAGAGTATGTGAGTATGAATGAGCAGCATGTGTGGGCTGTGGTCGTGTGGCAGTGAGTGAGACTCCAGGATCAGAGGCGGCAGACAGACGCCTCCAGGACAAGCTCTGAAAGAACCATTACACCCTACAGAGCACACATGAGACATAAAGACCATCAGCATTTAAGATTCCTACAAGAAATCCATCAGAGCCGAGCATTAGTTTTACCTGAATTTTACAGTTTTGTGTTCCTGTTGTACTTTTATCTTTATTTAATGTGAGCTGTCTAAGCAATATTTTCATTTCCATGGCTTTGTACATTATATTTTCAACTGTACATGATTTTTGTTTTTGTTTTTCCTGGTGTCTAATCTCCATTACTGTTTTATTTTAACTCTTAAGCATTTCTGTATACTATATGCTGATTTACCTCTTGATTTATTATGTTTACTTGTATATTTATTCATGTTAAAATGGGTTTCAAGTCCGGTGTGATGAGGGTTTAAAGGTGTATTGTGTTATTTTTTCCAGAATGTTACACAGAATAAAGCAAGTAATGCATTTATCTAGCATTTGTTTCACTTTAATTGCTCACAAATAATGTCAACATCCATGATTTAAAAGTTGAATTCTGTATTTTGGAATGTTTTTGGTGAAGCAATAACATCTCCACCAACAAGAGTCACACAATTCACCTTTAAAGTCAAATATCGGAACTCAATAAAGTACAAGTTTGTCCAGTCGCTGCTGATCTAAATGTTCCTGATTTCACTGATACTTTCACGGAGTAGTTGTTCCTCTGCCTCGTTCACAGCTCAAGTCATTGTCCAGTGCCGTTTTCCCGTTCGCTGTGACTCGGCGCGTGACACGTCGTATAATTAGAGACGCCAGAGTCGAAGACGATAATCACGTTGTTCCATTACGAGCCTCTACGAGCGAGTGAAAACAGACGAGAATAGAAACAGCTCCCGTTCACAAACAAACTTTTTCATTCAAGAAAGTTTGTAACGCACTAAAAAGCTGATTTGCGCTGCACATTTAAAGGTACAATATGTAGCTTTTTGGTGAAAGCGTGCAACAAAATGTGTTAAACTTGCCGTCCGTAAACAAAGTAAAGTAATTTGTGCAATTTATTTAGTTGTCTATTAGTTAAAGCGATAATTTCTAGTACATTGAGACTTTTTAATTACATTTTTAACAAAACAAAGGTTGAAATATGTTGACTGAAGGTTTCTACATAAAGAATATTTAAAAAGAAAGTGTTTTATTGTTAAAAATCCAAAATTGTTGATCCTTTTTGACATTTTGATTTAAAAATGCTGCTGTCTTTGTTATAAAAGAGCTTTTTGTACGTGTTTGTTTGTTCGTGTGTCTGTTTAGTCCAGATAACAACGACGAGTATTAAAGTACAATGCTGTTTTGTTTGTAGAAGTAGCAGCCCAAGCAGTCGCAACTATTATGTCAATCAATAGAAATATACACAACATTTAACTGTGATTAAACATCATTAATAATATCAGAGTGACAAGCAACAAAAGAACTGTTCCTTAACCTTAACGTCACACCTCAAAATGTCAACGGCAGCACGCAACACTCTTTAATAAGTCACAAACAAAACAAAACAGCATAAGCAATTAACAAAATGATAGACCGTAATGACTGCATTTATAGAAATTATTTGAATTAAATCCTTCACGTCAAGTTCACGGACAAATTATAAACTATAAAGCACATTTAGAATATAGTCATCATTGTCAAAAGTGCTGAACAAATGTAGAAACAACATGAACAACGATAGAGCAAGACACTGTATATAAAAAATAAGAAAACACTCGGCTTGTCTTGAAAGCCAAATGCAAGAGGTGCATTTTCTATCAACGTCAGAAGCAGATCAAACACAACCCCAAAAATGACAATATCCACATATTGTTCAGTAAATTATAGATTGAACTATATTTTTCGGGGCTCAGTACCGTATGTACCTTTTGTGTGCACTTTTTGAATCAATAGTGTCTTGAGTGCGGGAGAATAAAGATTGCTCAAACATACATAAATTACTTTAAATGTAACTCTTAAAAGCTCTTAAAGTACCTATGACAGGTTGAACTACTCGTTTTACTAAAATACAGTTAAGATAAATATATTTGTTTGCTAAAATACTTTTCAAATTTTATGCCAGGTATTTTAAGATGTTTTAAGCTTTTAATTTCACTTCCTGGTTGTAAATGATGACATCACACTAGGAAATTACAAGCGACAATGCTGTATATTGGGCCCAAACTAATCTAATGTCACAGATTTTTTTATTTGACAAATAAAAACACACGTGAACACCTTTATTTTATTGAATTAATGTTCAAAGGGTCAAAAAAGTAGTTTCTTTTGTGTAAATTATGCATAACTTTTGTCTCCCTACTGCGATGTCATCAATTTGTTTACTTTCTGTAATTTTAAGCGGATTTTTCAGTTTTTCTCC
Organism: Rhinogobius similis; assembly: GCA_019453435.1. Lineage (NCBI taxonomy): Eukaryota > Metazoa > Chordata > Actinopteri > Gobiiformes > Gobiidae > Rhinogobius > Rhinogobius similis. Next base: position 14,936,076 of record CM033622.1, read on the forward strand.
ACAAATGGCTGCCCGATGGATGTAAAACTGTAATATATATTTACAAGAGGTATGATTACACCAAATAAAATCAAAATACGCAGTTTAAAAGTCACTTTTCATACTTTTTTTTCTTTTCATTTTCTTTACATTTTTATATCAACCTTTAACATTATGGTTCATTAATAAAAGGCATTATTGTGTTTGTGCCATAAAGTGTTTCAATATTATTGTTTAGTGTTATATCCTTCTGAAGCAATATACTGCGCTTCAAAAATTACAGTAGCAAACAAAAAAATTGGATTATGATCTGATTTCTTGAGTAATCAGATCATTAAAGTGTCACGTATGTAATCTGATTTTTTTCTAATTGTTCACACTTGAGCAGGTTTTGACAAGGAAAAATATTACACAGAAAGACCAAACTAATGCAGCTAAGTCAAAATGTTAAAGATTGAAAGTGTCATTTCAGAATTAACTGTCCTTTGTCCTCCAAATACAACAGTTACTCTAAAAATCCAGGTGTTTTTGATGATCAGATTTCTCTCGAACACACAAACACAAAACAGAAATCAGATCTAACTGTTGGATGATGTGATTATTCAAATTATTTGGCATTTAAATGAACCCAGTGAAGGCCCAGCGTCACCCAAACACGGAAAAGTCAACAAACCAACCCACGCTTTCAAACTTGTATCCAATGCAGTACAATTAACTTTATAACGATGGACACACGCTTCTGAACTTTGTGCCAAGAAAGTCAAAGTCAGTGTAATTAATGTTCTAATAAGCTACAGACACGCCTTCACCGTCCCACTGCCAAAACCCAGAGGTGAGCAGAGGAGCCAAAACATGACAGAGAAATGTCACTTCAAAATAATATACTGCAATAAAAGTACAAAGCAGTGATAGAGGTAAAAAAGTACTTGAGGAAACTAAAAAGTAATAGTAAACGCAAACCTCAGGGCGTGACATCTCATTCATAATTTCAAGTTAATGTGATTGAAAGGATAAAACATTAAATGCATGGACACAAAGCTGAGAAAAACTAAATCGTATCTGAAAGAGCAGTGCAATAAACGCAAATGTTCAAATGATTTAAAGTCTATATGACAAGTTAGACAACACATTTGACTAAAACGTAGTGAACATTATTATATTTAAGATTTCACTAAACATTTTGCCTGTTTGGCCCCAGTTTGACAGTTTTTGTAAAGTTTATAATGTTACTTCCTGGTTTGACATGAGCAGCAATTATAACACAGTTAGAGGTGATTCTACAACTGTTACCTAGCAACCAGACTGTAAACAAGGGCCAAAATCCATTTAAATTACACAATAGTTATGACTTGACAAATAATAATACCTGATAACACATTTATTTTGTTAAATGACCACTTCACTTCAGCACTACTTCCTGTCATTTTAAACTTTTATTTTTCAAAATGTCTTCACCGCAACTGCAACTTCACAGATGTAAAACTATGATGAATATTTACCACAGGTACCCTCCCACCAAACTAAGTCAGAATTAGAAAAGCAGTAAAGCAGCAAAGTAAAAAGTACGGTGTCAAAAACAACTTCAAAAAGTACAATTTCTTCAAAAAGTTACCCAAGTAAACACAACTGAGAACTATCCACCTTTTACAAAACCACAAAAGTCTGTAGAGCGTTTAACTCTCTGTACCTGTGCTGTTGACGCGGCTGAGCCTGGTAGAGCCGCTCCGCTGCAGAGGATGCTGGGAGGCCTGTTTGGTCGGGCTCTGGGTGGCAGACGGAGGGGTCCGAGTGCCCACCGGAGTCACAGGTCCAGTCTTTGAGGAGTTGGAGTTATTGACAGAAGGAGCTTTGAGGCCTGAAGAGAAACACAGGAACAATCACAGCACAAAGTCATGGTCCTTCAACGATGCACTGTGTAATCTTTGTTGTGGAGATAGAAGCGCTAAACCTAAGACTTCGCTCACGTCAAGATTATTTCTCAAACTAACACAAGCTTTTTTTATGCCCATGAGATTGTCACTTTCTTATCTACTATGATTTAAGAGTTGGAGATACAGCATGTCAAAACGTTTATCTCACAATTTTTTCGGAGCCAAATAACAATTTCAGTTTTCTCACAATTCTTGTAAACTCAGTATTTCAATATTGTTTTTAAAGTGCGTATGACACGTTTTTACAATTTTCTAATTTTGACTTAATTCGGTGGATTAATACCTGCTGTAAATATAAATTAGTAATATAGTTTTACATCACAGACGTTTGTGGAGAAAAGTAAAAGAAAAATTAAATAAACAAACTGATGACATCACACAAGGGAGACAAAGTTTATGCATAATTTACACAAAATTATGTATTTTTTGACCCTTTAAACATTAACCTTAATCTTAATTTCAGATATTTTGACTAGTTAAAGTCAGTTAAGACTATTTATTTCATGGAACTATATTATTTTACTTGTTTCAACCAGTTTCTGACTTGTTTCAAAACATTTCTTTCTGATTTCAAGGAAAATTATCCGCTAGTCTAGACTTGACTTGACTTTGCTTGGCTAGTGGGTTAAGATTATTTTACTTAACCCATTGACACATTCATTTTCTTGTTTTAGGCAAAATGATCGCATATTCAGTCAGAGATACCTTGAAACTAGTGAAATATTCTGCATCATGTAAGAAATTAAATCTCATTGAGTCAAATCCACTCAAATTCAGATAAAAATTGTAAGTTTGTGTCATTTTAAGATAAGATAGATTTCACGGTTTGAAAATTATGTAGCAGAAGCACTGAATGAATCACCAAAATAGCAGCTGGTCACAGGGATTAGAACACAATTTGATCTTTACCGTCCAAGCCTCCATTATTATTATCACTGCAGTAACTTGTCTGTATTGTAAGTGTGTTATAAATAAAGTTACAGTTCCATGGTCCTCACCTGTGCTGGGTCTGGTCTGCAGAGACAGAGCTCGGTTCCTCATCGGTGAAGCTTTAGACACGTCACTGGAGCCGGGGGGCTTCGCCGTGCTCTGGCTGCCCACAGGAAGTGCACTTCTGTTGGGACGCTCGTCTGACTCAGAGGCCCCGGGCGCTGGAGGAACTGAGAGGTGGAGAAGAAAAGATTATGTTTCATTAAAGATCTAGAAGCACAAACTCAAACAGTATTAAGTAGTTTCTTTGTGAATTTACACACAGAGACCATAGAGACATGTGGTGCTTTCTGCAGAGCTGCATGTTCTTCCTGTGTCTGCGGTTGATATTTTCAACGAGGGACTAAACAATACAGAGTTTGTCTCCCATCGACCGCAATCAAATTTACAGAATTAGACCAATAAAGAATTTCATTTCTCATCAACTGGGATGTGAGGGCTGGAAGCAGCGCTTTGATTGGCTGCGATTGGGTGGACCGCCCCAGATTTACTTCACTGAGCGAGTTTGGTTTCATCTAAAAAACAGTTGCATGCGCCTTTCAATTCAATTCAATTCAAGTTCATTCAAGTCTATTTATATATCACATTTAAAACCACTTCAGCTGACCAAAATGCTTCACATACAGGGAAATTAAAAATACAATACAGCACGGTACAAAGCACAAAAACATTATAGGATTATAGGAAGATAATAAAATATTAAATACCAAGATAACCTGTCAAACTAGTAATATTATATGCCAGGGTTTTTAGTGGAGACTTAAACTGAGTAAGAGACTTTAAACAAAAGCATCTGAATATTAAGGGTTTGTGAGAGATAGGAACTAATTAGACAACATCCACACCTATTTTCAGTTTCAAGGTGTGAAATTCAGGTACCCTAGTTTTAAGTTCACAAATTAACTTGGCCCTTTTGTAAAAAATCAATTATTTTCTCAGATATAATCTAACAGTTAATTCTGTGTAGTTCACTGGCCACAGGCCTCTCCATCTCTGTCCATCATCTCTCTCTGATCTCAGGTCTCACTCATTGCCATAGAAACCAGTGCTCTCCAGTTTTCTGTAACTGTCTCCATAACAACGACAAGTGTAATGTGGGCGCACATATTTGTCATTTTCACAATCATCTCAACAAAACACACACAGTTTAATCACAGTTTGTACTCACGTTTCCTGGCCCTGCCTGAGTCTTTACTCCTTACAGTTCCACTTTCATGAGCCCTGTCCCAAACCGCTGTTTAGTTTTGCGTTTGTAACCGTAAATTAGTTTGAGATTTCAACATTTTGTGGACCAGTTTTAAGTTTTAATCCAAAACGTCTGAAACAGAACTCCAGAGATGTCATTATAGCAACAGTGTCAAACTATATAAAAACATCTGTTCACTATCCTAGAAGTCCGATCTTGACTTGCTTTATTCAAATTCAAATCGATTTGTTCATGTCTGAGTCTGTCCAGGATAGAAACAATTAGTATTCATGCGCTTCAGCTTCTTGGTCACAGGTGCCATTTTGGTTTTATTTTGGATTGTTAAATGCTATGGCACCAAAAATTGCTACACGACGCTGCTCTTACAAACTCTTAAAAATCAACTTTGCATAATATGTCCATATTTACTTAACATGGCGGATTTTGTCAGTAGCATTTTGTACAGTATAATAACGCTAATGTGTATAATTAGGCCTGTCATAATAATTACTATAGTACAATATTTGTCGTGGATGTTTCTTTGCACTAGTGGGGAATGTTTTGTTATTTTTTGTATTACAATAACATCTGAGCTGAAGAAGGTTGAAAAAATAAGTCCTATAACAAATTATAGATTCTTACAAACAATTTAAGAGCTTAATTTAATGCATTATACATTTAAAAAAGGGTTTACAGTGATATTCTGCTTTCTGATTATTGGGTCTATGGCATTAAGTATAGTGTAATTGTTATAATTTATTAGGAATTAAAAATGTAGAATCGTGAAAGGCCGATGTTAACAAGTAATCATAAATGTGGTGTCTACAAAGTAAACTGGGAAGAAACAAATCAAGTTAGTCGTATAATATTACTCTCTGCTGACCCTCAAAGGTGGATTTTTTCCTCGTAGTTGTTTGACGACATTTGTTTTCGCAAACTCAATGCCACATCTCATTCTAAAGGTATGTGTGAAAACGAACACAATCTCTCGGAAAAGGAAGACGATGAGGTTAAATCAGCAGTAAAAAGGAAGGCCACTCCAACCAGAAAAACAACATTTATCATTACACAGTGTGAACTTATCTGTGTTTGTGGAAAAGACTGTTCTTCCAAGTCTCCGTCTTATCTGACATTTGCCTCTACTGTCTTAAAAAGTCTGTTATATATTTGTCAAAGAAGATATGTTTCTTTTCATTTGGAGAGCATTCATTAGTTACATTTTATTAATTTCAAGACGAGGTATTGATCTAAAAGGACAAACAGGTCCATCGACGGGATGTCAGGATAGTAGTTTTTTTTTTTTTTGTATTTTGAGATTTTATCATTTTGATTTTGATATTTGAGAGTGTAATTGCAATAGGGTTATAACAAAATCAACAAAACAAAAACAACACAATCTACTTGACATATTATCTTTACACCCAAACTTTAAACTGTATATAACTTACATATTTTTGTCCCCTTTTTCCAACTCCAACCGCAGTGAACTACCGTAAAATGCGGACTATTGAGCGCTCCTGAGTATAAGCCGCACCAGCCATATTTACAAAGAAAAACAACTTGGTACATATACAGGCCGCACCTGTCTAGAAGCCGCAGGTGTCCACGTTGTAACATGAGACATTTACACAGAAGGATGGAACACGCAAAGTTTTAATTGAACGCATGCCTTTTTCCAAACAGTACCTTTAACGCGGCAGTGCACTGAGTCACTCTTCACTCGGCGACGTCTCACCATCAATTCATTGATGACAAGCTCACGTACAACAGCTCTATTTCCTTCTTTGTCTCCACATCGATTGCTTTGAACTTAAAAACGTCATATGCATTTCTTTGTGTGTTTTCCGTGATGATTGTGTGCGCATGATACAAACTGACTGTTCAAAACAAAGTCAAACCAGCGTATTCCTCCGCGCACGCTCTGGTCTGTCGAACTCTTGCGCTTCCTGCTAGAGCGCCCCTAGAGGCCGTTCCCGGAAAAATACATAAATTAGCCGCATCGCTGTATAAGCCGCAGGATTGAAATCATGAGAAAAAAGTAGTAGCTTATAGTCCGAATTTTACGGTACTAGCATGTGGGGAAGCTGGCCAAAAGTGGTCGAAGTAGGAGGCAGACATACAAAAGTCTTGTACCAGACAAGATTTATTAAAACGAACAAAACATGTGCACGCAACTGCACTGAAGTCTCTCCCCCTGAAATGGGGCCAGCAGAACCTTTTTATGCCCTAGGCCCCTCCCCTAGGACAGTACACCTGGATTGCAGGTAACTGCACCCTTTAACCCAATGGAGGCAATGGAATTACATTTCCTCCTCCATGGACCAATGTCCCCAAAACAATTCAAAATGGTAAATGAAACTATGAACACAAAAAACAAATTTTAAACACCTTATTAAACAAAAACTAAATTGAACTATGGCAGTTCTCCCCTCCACATGGTCTGGCCCATGACCCCTCCAAAGGTTTTAAAAATGGCCGCCATGAGGCCCTCCTCCTCTTTGACCAGACCATGTGGAGGACAAGGTAAGTTGCTGAAGTGAACTGAAATACAAATTTAAACAAATAAACATATTGAAAAGGAACTTATGTGTTGTGTGATAACTAAAAAACTAAACAAAACAAACCCGGGATTAAGTTTACAGTTGAATATGGGAAATTGAAAATAAAGACAAATTAGAGGTGATTAAAGGGGACAAAGACCCACTTTGTCACACACCCCCCCTCTTAAAACCGTTACTCCTGTGAGTCACGGGACAGGAAATCCATATATACACATTTTTCAAGATTCTAGGCAAAACGCAGTAACCAATTTACAATAAACACTTTCACATTGAGACAGTAGGCTACTTCTAAGTGTCCAAAGTTCCTCTTGTATCAAGAACTTCTTCTCCAATGCAAGTACCTTACTTCACCTGGAAAGAGTCTAGTTCCAAACAGCTCCCAATCTTAAGCAGACCAAGAACGCAGGCCTGGTGAACCTTGAGCTGGTGAACCTTGACTCCTCAATGGGTTCTTGGACCTCTGGAATAAAAGACCCAAACCATTGTCCAAACTCCTCCTCACATAGTGCTGGCTGCTCCAACTGCACACAGCTACAGTGAAGACACCAAGCACTCCACAGCTCCCGACAGCAGCTCATAGCAACTACTGACGGTTATGCCGCAGTCGTCGACCAAAACACGCCACGACTTAGTGTCCAAGAAGCCAAAAGTTGCTCCATTCTTCCATGGTGGACCTCTGCACGAGATGCGTTCCTCTCTTCAGGGGCCTTCTCTGCAAGCTCCACACGGCTTTGCTGTACCTCCCATTGGAGGTGAGAAACTGGTTCCTTCAAGCCTCATAAGATCTTGTAGACTTGCCTGTTGTCCCGAGATGTTCGACTGTAGTTCTTTGCTGAATGTCCCCTGTAGGTTGTCAAGTGGACCTGTGACTCCATCAGCACGAACCTTCTTTCGTCTGGTTTCCATTATTCTTCACTGCTCCTACTGGCCTGGATCCCACCACTGCCACCAAATGTGGGGAAGCTGGCCAAAAGTGGTCGAAGTAGGAGGCAGACATACAAAAGTCTTGTACCAGACAAGATTTATTAAAACGAACAAAACATGTGCACGCAACTGCACTGAAGTCTCTCCCCCTGAAATGGGGCCAGCAGAACCTTTTTATGCCCTAGGCCCCTCCCCTAGGACAGTACACCTGGATTGCAGGTAACTGCACCCTTTAACCCAATGGAGGCAATGGAATTACATTTCCTCCTCCATGGACCAATGTCCCCAAAACAATTCAAAATGGTAAATGAAACTATGAACACAAAAAACAAATTTTAAACACCTTATTAAACAAAAACTAAATTGAACTATGGCAGTTCTCCCCTCCACATGGTCTGGCCCATGACCCCTCCAAAGGTTTTAAAAATGGCCGCCATGAGGCCCTCCTCCTCTTTGACCAGACCATGTGGAGGACAAGGTAAGTTGCTGAAGTGAACTGAAATACAAATTTAAACAAATAAACATATTGAAAAGGAACTTATGTGTTGTGTGATAACTAAAAAACTAAACAAAACAAACCCGGGATTAAGTTTACAGTTGAATATGGGAAATTGAAAATAAAGACAAATTAGAGGTGATTAAAGGGGACAAAGACCCACTTTGTCACATAGCAATCATCGCGGTCCTTTTTGCAACATAATCCATAATTAAAGTCAGATTATTTTGTAATTAAAAACTCTTTTATATTGTCGTTATTGGACCATACAGACTCTAAAGCACAGGCCAAAAGGCACCATTCTTGAACAAAATTTTTGATTCACACTTCATTCAAAAAGTACTATCTATGTAGAAGCCGTCAGTCACCATCTTTCAACTTTTATTTGGATAAAAATCGACAATTAAAATAATCAAATCAATGTCAAAAACAGCTCTTATAAGTCTCTCCACTTACTTTTGGCTCCATTGTTTTCGTTGGCGTTGCTTCCCAGTGACGAGGAGCTAAGGTTTGTGGGTAATCCCTTCACAGGAAGTTTGGACGCCGCGGTCGCAGGGGAGGGGCGTGCGGAGGGAGCCAGCTGCTGATTGGTCAATGTTTTGGGGGTGAACGAGGAGCGGTCTACACTGAAGCGAGGTTTGGGGATCCCTGGAAAACACGAAAATTCAAAACATGGTTATTAGTTATCTGAAAGTTGAAGCTGAAGGATAAGCCTGATTCTTATGCTTTTTTTTGCGGCCATGGTATCTGTATTCTTATATGCACTGATTATATTCAGAGCAGTAAAATAATAATTGCTTCACACAATATAATATCATCAATAATTAAACCAAATGCACCAGAGACTGAAAGAAAACATATTTTCTAAAGCTGCTTCACACACACCACATCATAACTGTGAATGTGTTAAATAAATAACTGAATAACTGATACTAAAATGAGCATGAAACTATTCTAATTTAACAAGTGTCAATATGGAAAAAAATAAAATAACATAAATAGGACAAAATTCAAAAACACAACGCCTCCAAAAGTGCTGCACAGAATGAACACAACAATAATTACATATAAAGCTCATAAATTACATAAAATTGCATAAAAAATACATAAATATTAAAAAGTCAATATAAAACAGTAAAAAAATGTAATCAATTTTGAATAGACAACCATAAAAATGAAATGTGCACGGATGATATGATGTGCTTTAAAAACAAACAATAAAGTGTACAATCAACTCTAAAATGAATGTCAAAGTGAGTATAAAATCGATGTATTGTGTTCTCAACGACAGTGTTTCCCAGCCAGGGGTACGGGGACCCCAAAGGGTAAGTGAGCAATTACACTTTATTATGGTTATGGTTTCAGGTTTTAAAAGAAGATGAAGTGCTTTTTCTGAGTAAAAAAGTGTTTTTTGTTGAAAACGTCGCATCTTTTCAGAGTATCTTGGACCATAAACATGATTAAAACAAAAATATAATGTAATAATAAAATGTATTCAACTAGTAAACCCATTTATTTACCTGAAGCTCAACTTAGGGGTACTCTTGAGTGTGAGACAAAGCTTAAGGAGTACTCGAGACAAAAAACGTTGGGAACCGCGGCGCTACGACGTGTACAGACTAAATGACCAACTGTAAACTTTTCTACTGCCTCCTGCTCCTTCTGAGAGAGCGACGTCAGCAGCACATTACAGTCTGTTATATCTGCTCACTCTGATAATGATTCACACGAGAAGGGCGTCATGAGTCCAGGGGAACATCTTTAAGTCCTGGTTTGGGGATGGAACAAATGATTCATTACATAAAAACGTGCTTTGAAATTCTCATCCACATAGTTTTCAAATGACCAGCTTTGTTCCTTAGTGGTTGTGTAAGGGAATGGACGCACGGTGGACTTACCCCGGGCTCAGACCGCATGCAGTCCAGCTCCGGTGCAGTGACCGCAGCCTTTCCGTTACTGCAAAAGTGCGAGAGGAGCTCAGACCGCACACCGTGCAGTGCGGTGGTGCCGGCGGAGGTGCTCCGGCGCTCCGGATTCATTCCGTTTGGTTGGATTTTTGCCGGAGCGCCGGAGCCCACCGCACGCCTTTTCCGTGAAGTTGTAAAAATGAGACGAGACGAACAGGAAATGATACGAGCGCGAGTGAAGTGGATCCGGTGTTTTTTCAAAGTTAAACCAATGTGTTCGTGCTACAACTTTTACTACCTTCGCGCTTGTCAACATTACGTCATAACCGGTGATACGGGGTCACAAAGTGTGTGGAAAACGAACAGAAGTGAACACAATCCCAAACCGCGAGCAACTACTACTTTGTTTACCAATACTTCCTATATACGCCATCAGTTATCGCGCAAACGACATGGATGTATTAAATGAACTGGATAAGGTACGCCCCCTCTGTCTGTGGTCCCAGATTGATTTGTGGCCGTGCGAGGTACTGCAGCCTCTTGGAACCAGCCTTTTTCTAAAATTGCACATTATAATTGCAGACAGTACTGAATTATTATCGGTATTTAAATAAAATAGAAGGAAATGTTCTTTTCACCGCTTTCTAAAATCACCGAAATTACCGTTTTTATATTAAGTGACGCCACCGCAAACATGTGCGAAGTCAATGGAACGAGCACGTCGGACGATATAAACAGAAGCACGTGGAAAAGGCTCGACTAGCGATACCTGTAACTTGTATTTTATTTCATTTCAGACGCTTTCAGGTGTGCTCTAACATGAAGAACACAATTACAATCACACAAGCTAACGTTAACACAAAAACTTGCAAGCTGCGTGGTCGTTCACGCCGCCAAAGCATCATGGGGGAAAGCAAAGATGTCAGCCTTCGTATCAGGAAGTAAATGCGGAAGTAAGAAACTTTTTTGGGGTCATGCGCCAATGAGCACTCTCCATAGGGATAAACAGGACGGCCATCTTTGATTCATCTTCCAGGTTTTATTATAGTTCTATGGCAAACGAGCGTGAACCCCCGTGAACTCGTGGTCTCGCGAAGTCAGCAGTCCGGCAACAGCACCGCAGCACTGCGCGCTCTGTGTGAGTCACCCACTGCAACCAGACCGCTCTGGCACAGCAACCGGAGCTGGACTGCATGTGGGGTTTCATTCCTACATTAACACTATACATAAGGCATAGGATGCGCTTGTACCGTGTAACGCTGTAAGATCATATTTCCAATTCTGAGAGCTGTCTTGTTTAACCCTGTGTGAAGATTGTTTTTCTGGGTGCTCCGGTTTCCGACATCAATAATAATTAGAACAGTGCATTAGATTTATATAGATAAGATAACCTTTATTTGTCCAAAAGTGGGGAAATTCCAATGTTGCAACACACTAATCAAGAACAGCAGGAATAAAACATGCAGAAAAAACAAATAACTTTAACAATAAACTATATTAAAGGGGGCTGTACCTGATTTTTGTTGTTGTGTTGTGAAACGGGAAACACAAAACTAGTTCATGTTCTCGATTTTTTTGCATGTAGTAAATAAAAGCTGTGTTGCCCCGATACAGATATACTGCAAATGCATCTGTTTGGGTGAAAATGAGAGAAAATGTTTGTTAGCTTTACCCAGGACGGTCCGTTACAATCTGGGCTCAGAGATTCATGAAAAGTGCTTATAAACTCATCGCTGTGAATATTTAGGATGCTGGAACTGCATTAGGATAGTGAGCGACACATGTGACTGATGTAAAGACTACAACATGCAGTAGTTCAGTTTTGTCAAAACAGTAAAAATCAGGTACAGGGCCTTTAACTCATTCATACAGCGCCATTCATTTCTGTGGCTACTGTACGATCACACATGCTCACCACACATTCATACTTTTGGGAACAATTTGTTTGTACTAGAGCAACAGCTCCATCGCAGACTGCAATTTTGAAGTGCAATATTTTCCTCCACAAGCCAGGTGGTTTAGATTTGTTAAAACTTTGTAAGTGTCAAAAATGAAACAAAAGTGACAAAAGCACAATTAAAAGTGACAAAAATACAACTAAAAGTGACACAAATTACATTAAAAGCAACAAAACGCTACTAAAATTGATAAAAACCTGACAAAACGTGACAAAAACGTTTCGGAAGACGTGATTCTTTTAATAGTTTGTCAGTTCGTGCTTCAGTCTTTTTGTCAATTCTCCTGGTTGTGATTGAAATGTGAACTTTGAACAGAATCTCATTATTAAACATAAATCGAAAACAAAGAAATTCCTTTGACTGGGTGACTCCTAAAACACTTGTTTGCTTCAGTGGAGGTGCATAAAAAATGTGTTTTGCTAAGAACAAGTTACACAGCAGAAAACTGACAAATAACCAAGCTTAAAAAGACTGAGAAATGATTGAATTTGTCATTTTTATCAGGATTTTACAGTTTTGACTTCATGAGATTCAATTACTGATGTGATGCAGAATATTTAACCAGTTTCAAGGTATTTCTGACTGATCTGTAGCTTAAAATAAATTTGCCAATAGGGTAAGTAACATTATCTTAATCCGCTGGAAGATGATTTGTAATAATAAGTAAATTGTAATGTATTGAAAAACGTCAAAAACGGTTTGAAACATATAAAATAATCTAGTTCCATCAAATAAATAGTCTTAACAAATCTTAACTCGTCAAAACGTCTGAAATTATGATTAATATCCTGAAATCAAGACATTTTAACTCATCTGGATATTAATTTTTTGCAGCGTGGACAGATTTAAACACCTATTTCCTCCTTTACCAGTTTAAAAATCAGATTTAACTTGTAAAACACGTACATCTGACATGTCGGTTCTTCTCTTGGGATCGTTAAACTTTACTTTTTATCTCCATCACAGCCAACAGAAACACAAAGGAGCCGAGACTGTCCCTGAGGAAAGTCCTGTTACTATAAAACTCCATGGAAAAGCTGCACGTGCTTCCCACAATCCCATTAGCCGAGATTAGCGTTAGCTCACAGAAGACGCTCTGTTGTGGAGCAGAGGCTGGACAGGAAACATCTGGCTTCGTTTGGACCCACATCTGGATCGGGTTACCTCTGAAACCCGCGTTAGGTAAGACTGAAGCATCTACTGCCATGTTTGAACACAGAAACTCACACTTACATTTGGCTAAACTGACTTTGTAAACCTTTTTTTAAATCCAAAATTGTTCATATTATAGCAAACATACATACTTTTAAACAGTCGATTTGTCCAGTTCTCGTAACTTTTCCACCAGTCATGAAGTTGTGCTCCACTTCACAAACAGCTCCTCTGTGTTTTTAAAGTCCACACTTTTGTTTCTGTTGTAGATCTTTTTTTATTTTATTTTTTAAACAAAACTATCACATTAGGATTTGGACAAAATTATCGAACAGTTTTAGTCTATGTTTAGTCAATAAAATGTCATAATCTACACGGTGAATAATTTGAATGTTCATAATGCATTAGGTAAGTGCAAACAGTTTTAAATGAAATAGTTCTAAAATGGGACAATAAAAATCAGGTACACCACTTTTAACATATATTCTCCCACATGTACAAAGCACCAGACATGTTCTTTGGAAGTTGAGTTTGTTTAACGTCTGGTTTGGAGCTTTTTGAAAGGTAATACATAATATATTACTCTGTAGGGATGAGGTACCCAAACCTTTATCTAAATTAGTAAAAATCTGTCTTTTCTACAGCTTATAAAAACAGCACTTTGAGACAAAATCAGTCTTGTAACTTTTGTGTCTGCACCCAAGTATTCACCTTATTCCTGAAGTTGTCGTACGCGCCGCCGTCTTGTTTCCGTTGTAGTTTACACGGAGCAGACGAGCTCAACAGAAAATAAGTTCTACATGGACTAAAAAGTTGTTTTCAGGCCTCAGGAAATCGGTGCGTTGTTGACTTGTTGTTGCTCGTGTTCATTAAACATTTTACACAAATCAATCTACTTTATGTAACATTTTAGCTGCGAGACTTTTCCCTCGTTCGTCATTAGCTTTAACGGAGTTCTCGTCAAACGGAAGTGCGTTTACAACAAAAGTGCGTATCTGTGGCAAAAAACTGCAAAAGTGGGCGGGGAGGAATAAGGTGAATACAGTATAAAGTATTTCATTAATCGCAAATCAAAAGTTCAACTTGAAAAAATACCTTGGAACGTCGCTTGAACTGGTCAATTCTACTTGAACTGGAGCTGGTTTAACAATAATAATCATCATAAAAGGTGGATTTCAGTGATTAACCATGTAAATGATGTAAACATTTGTTACAGGTTAGGGTTAATCTGAAAATAATATGTTATTGTGCATGTTCGAGACGTTTATTTCATGTGTACATTTCTTTAGTGTACAGATTAGCATTAGCCACGTTGTTTACAAGCTCGTTAATTCAGTTTGTCAGTCTGAAGCATAGACTGTACATATCAGTGGACCATGTTAGCATGCTAGCCGCCGCGTTCCAAATAGGAAGCAGCTATGGAGGCGCTCCTGGCTCCATGAAGCCGAGCTGCCATTCACTTTCTATTGGGACACTGGTGCCCTTTACTCTGTAACTGTTTCTGTCAAGCTCACCATCTGGAACTAAAACGTCTGTTTTGACACACTCTACATGAATCGGGTGTTTTTTTTTCTCGTTAGGTTGTTCATAAATCAAGTTATTAGCAATAATAACTGACCAATCAGGTGCTTCCTTTCCAGAGGTCAGTTTTCGCTCGCGTTAGTAACAGGTTTGATTGACAGTTAGCGCCAGCACGTTGTCAGCTGTCCCTTCACCAGGGGCGGATACCGTTAGCAACCTCGCTCCTGATTAGTCCATGTGGTTGCCACGATACGCACTCGGATTTCCAAATATGGAGTCTGGCTCCGCTTTAGCCACTATAACTGCTAGCCGCAATGGGCTTCATTTGGCTGGAGCCAAACGCTATGGGTGACGTCACAATCCCATAGTCCACTGATGTACAGTCTATGGTCTGAAGTCATAACTCAACCTTGGTCATTGGTTATCCACTCAGCTTCCCATCTGAAAAAGCCATTTTAAAGCTTTTTCTGTACCCAAAAAAACATTACACATGTGATTACTAGCGATGTGCCAAGGATTTATGAAAGCTAAGAATTAGTCAAATTAAATTAATGCCTACTTCCTCTGTTCCCGGTTTGAAAATCATGCACAGACTGTTTCATTGGACGCTTGGATCTTGTCCTCAATCGCCCTTTATGTTTATTTTGTTTTTATCAGCTCAGAATGTATCACTCTGAATCTACAATCATAGTTTTAGTTTCAACTGAACTGAAATGACTGATGGAATATATTTGTCGACATAATCACAGCTTCCTCCTGCACCGCACGTCCACAGCGTAAAGTCTGAACACAAAAACACATTTGTACCAGAGCACAATGGGTAAAAGGGCCTTTGAAATTTTACCCATCTTTAGTCATTTTTCAGTGTTCTTTTCCCCGGAAACGAATACTCCGTGTCGTCTCTAGTATCAGAATTCAGAGCATTATGTAACCGGTGCAGCACAGGGACAATATGAACTTCATAATATGTAACTTTCAAAATAACTTCTCATTTTTTTTATTTTAAAATGTGTTTGAGTTTTCATCAGTGCTGGAAAGAGAAAATTTGTACTCAAGTAAAAGTACAGTTACATGACAAAAAATTTACTCAATTACTAGTAAAAGTTCTGCAGTTCAATCTGTACTAGTAAAAGTTAAAAGTACGCAAGAAAAATACTACTAAGAGTACTCGTTATTATTAGTTACTTTTCAACACAATTTTAGCAGCATTTTAGATCAGTCTTTTGTACAAAACTTGATCAATTTAACAGTTTAAAACCCCAAATTAAAGTTTTTTAACCACAGTCTGCATTGTCTCTGATCTGATTTGTCAGAGCAGACCATGCAGTGCGGTTTTCAGCGTTTATCGGTGTTAAAAAGAACAGATACGTCAATGAGATAAACGTTAAAACAGGACGATTGGGACTTATGCTGTACTCAACTCACATGATTTTTAAATGTAACTAATTACACTTACATGTTAAAGTTTAACTCAATTACAAGTTCATGTACTGGTTTAAAAATCTACACAAAAAAGAACAATTACCCAAAAAGCTACTCAGTTACCATAACATGAGTATTTGTAATAAGCTACTTTCGATCCCTGGTTTTCATTTATGTAAAGTTCACATTTGTTCTATTTTGAATGTTCAGGTCACCAAACTTTAAAAAACGATTTCAATAATACAAAAAGGCTTGATTTGAAGCTTGATAAAACAATAAAACCACTATTTTTTGGACAATAACACGCAGCTTTCAACACAATTTTTTTCCCCTTTATCATTTCAGAACACTCAGGAAAGATTCAACTTCGTCCTATTCAAGATATTTTCTTTTAGGTATCGATACTTGTTGAAATGAGTATCTAGTTTTAAGAAGTTGAAGTTGAGTTTTGTTCTGGCCCAATTTAGACCAATGATTGTAATTACTGTTGCCTAATAATTTTAGTATTTTCAGATCAAAATAAAGTTATGACACAGTGATTAAGACAATGTGGTTAAAGGTAACACTATTTTATCCTTTACAAAACTGACTTAAAAAGGACTCATTTTCATATTCAGGTCGATGCCTTCTTTTAACACATTTGAGGAAACTGCTAGAAATGTTTACCTAGAATTAGATCAAGTCCTTCAACCCAATTTGACTAATTTTGTTACGTGCAGCTTTGTTTCGTTTGTTTACTGCATAATACAGTCCCCTACAGTATAATACAATAATGTTTAGTGTGAATTAGAGCTAAGGGAGGCTCAAAGTAGACGCTCTTAAAGTTGATAACATTAACTTGTTCCTCGAGTTTCTTCAGGGAGGAACTCAAAAGTGACCAGTGCAAAAAGCAGAATAGACTTTGTTTGTTTCTTTGGTCAGAAGGAGACGAAAGAGAGACAGACAGAAGAAGCTTTGTCTAAAACTATGCGACATTTAAGTGGACATCTGACTTCATCCCACTCAAACTCAAACTCAAACTCGACGGCTGAACGTACAGAATCTGATAAATGCACAAGAAATATCACGTTACAGTAGATCAGTATTTTAAGAAACGGCTTGTTATCGCACTCTTAAACACTAAATTCAAACGCAGCAGCAGAACCACCAGCCCCCTCTCCGTCTCCTCCTCGTCACCACAGGGCTGGGGTTAGAGTCGACAAAGTAAAAGTACTAAAGTAAATACATTTTTGTACTGGACTGAAAAGCAAAGTACTCTTCTGCAGTGTTGGAAGAAGTGCTCAATTGTGTTACTTAAAAGTACAGATACAGGAACAAAAATTTACTGAAATATAAGTAAAACTATCACATCAAAATCTGCTTAAGTAAAAGTGTTGAGGTGCATGTTTAAAATGTTACTTTTGGAGTAAAAAATAACAGTATTTTGAGTGGATTATTGAAAACTATTAAAGTAAAAATGTTGTGATGTTGTGATTTTTTTTTAGTCAATCAATTTCTCCATGTTTCTCGACTCGAGCTCAAAATCTTTAGGCAGAATGTCACCATGAACGTGAAAAAAACAAAACTCAAACCCAACGGGAAGTACATTTAACTTTCAGTCCTTTTTTAACAGATGTAGTGGAGTAGAAAGTAAAGATTCCTGCTCTCAAATGTAATGAAGTAAAAGTACTTAAAGGGCCTGTGCCTGATTTTTACAGTTTTAAACCATTTCATGTACCAGATTTTTTGCACGTAATAAAGTAAAATCTGTGTTGCTCCAGCACAGATATATTGTAAAAGCATTTATTCAGGTGAAAATGAGACCACAGCATCTATTTATGAAGCATTTTATTCTACGAGAAACAGGAAGTGCGTTGTTAGCATGCTATTGTTTATTAGCTTTACCCGGGACAGTAAAACTCGCTCTGGGCTCAGAAACTCATGAAAAGTCCTTATAAACTCATTGCGGGTGAATATTTAGGATGCTGGGGCTGCATTATGTAAGCGAGAGATACATGTGACTGATGTAAAGCCTTAAATATTAACTAGTTTTGCTTTTCACGTTTCAAAACAGTAAAAATCAGACACAGCGTCTTTAAGGAAAACACAGATACCTAAAGTTACCACCTTAAGTTAAGAACTTTTACTTTTGTACTTATTTTTGTTACTTTCCACCACAAAAATATATAAATAAAATGACTAGATAAGTTGAGTGATTAATTAAATTGCACAATCACAATTCTTTATGAACATTACTACATTTGACACTTTAATAGTTTGCAAAACCTATGTGGAATACTTTTAGTACATTTTCAACTGTCATTACTTTTACTTAAGTGGATCCTTCCTTTTATCTTTACTTGAGTAATTTACTGGCTCTGTATCTGTGCTTTTTCTTGAGTAACCACTGCTGCTCTGTAAAAGCTACTCCTGCACCCTCAACCTCTGCCTTCACCTGTCACTCACTTTAAACTGCGCTGGACACACTTACGGGTCCCAGCCCTCCAGTTCAGACCCTGATGATAATGACACAGTTCTGTAGCTTCAGCTCAGGCTCAGACGACTCTGGAGAGAATTACAGGCTCCAGACTCAGACAGAGACCAGTCAAACAGAGCTCACGTGTGTTTACAGGAGCCTCAGGGCATTGTGGGACGACAGGAACCCACCGCTGCAAAAAGTAGATAAGTCTGACTAACTTAAGTAGTTATAAATAGGGCTGGCTGATATGGAAAAAAATTATCACGACTGTCTTTTCTTGATTTCGATTTTAGCACGATTTCTGTTCACTTTGTATTTTTGTATTGTCTATAATAGAGCTACACAATTTAGGAAAAATATCTATTTGTGATTTTTCTGATCCATGCGATTGTGATTACATTTGAGATTTATGTTTTTCTGTTCAAAGTCATTTTATTTTAAGCACAATTTTGTCACTTTTAGTTGCGTTTTAACATTTCTAGTCACATTTTTGTTGCGTTCTCAGTCGCGTTTTGGTGCATTGAGTTGCGTTTCTTGTTTGTAGGTGCGTTTTTTTGTCACTTTTGATCGCATTTTGATCGCTTTTGGTCGTGCTTGTTTCAAAACATGTTTGTACAAATCCAAACTACAGTGTTAGCCGTTTTTATTCAAAGCAAAGCAAGACATTTTCTTGTTTGTGGATGAAATTATTGCACTTTGCTTTTACTAATTGCATTCATTAAAACTGCGATTTTGTGTCGATTTTGTTTAATTGTGCAGCTCTGGCCTTTAAGAGGTAAATAAAGTCATCTGCTCAGAGGCTTCAGAGGCTAAACAACAGGAGAAAAAGTGTGTTTGAACAGACAGCTGCATTAGAGAGAAACAAAAATACAAAATAGTAGATTGTCACAGGGACGAGCGCACAATTTGATTTTTATCACCGTATCATCCAGTCCTAGTTTTAGAGATGTTTATTTTCTAATTAGGTCAACATTAGTGGTTCTCAAACCCTTCAAACCGAGAACAACTTATGGTGCACATTAGTCATTATTTGGTCCTAAATTGAGTCCATTTTAGTTCTGATGTGGACTGATGTGGGTTTTATCCTGTTGTTTCTGGTTTCGTCCTGATCTAGTCCAGGTTTAGTTTTGGTTTAGTCCCACCTTTGATGTGCTGAATGTGCAAACGTGAAGACACTTTTAGAAAAACATCTGTCGTCCCAAGAACCACCAAAAAGGATGTAATAAACAATATAAGAATAACAAGTCTTGAAAGAAACTGCGTGAGTTGTGTGGTCATCTTTGTGTTTTTCAATGTGTTTTTATTTTTATTTGACTTATTTATTTCTATTCTATGGTTTTATGATTTCGCTTGGATTTGATTTTACTGTTTTTGCTGTTTTTAGTAAGATCACATTGAGCAGTCATTATACATTTAGTTTGATGTTTCATGTTTGTGCAGCACTTTTGAAATGGTTCTGTTTATCAAATGTGCTACAAAAATAAAGAGGATATGGATAAACGTGAAGGTTATTATTGTAGTCAGTTATTCAAATCAAACTTATATCACTTTAACGTTGCTTTTTCTTTCAAAATAGTTTATTTTAAACAGCTGGTCTTAGTGAGTGTAGCTGTTCTGCACAAGATGAGAATGTTTAGTTATTTGGTGGTTTTCAGTTAGTGTAATATGATTATGTCAAACTGCCATTGTTTAAATGGTATTTTTATGAGACATATCAAAAAGGAAATTTACAAATTTGGAACTTGATCAATTCGAGAACTAAAAAATCTGCCTTTGATAGTATTAATTTTAGCTGCCCTTCATTTGTAAATAAACTCTGAACCTTAAAAATAGAAATATTCAATTATGGCGCACGTGTTCCATCCCGTGTGTTTACTCAGTCAAGATGTTTTTATAACAAAAAAACATCCAACCTATCCACATTCAAGTTCAATTTCCTTTTGGCGCAGAAGAGAAATATGCAGAAAATGAAAGGAATTTCCCTTGCATTTTCTAAACTTGCGGAATGAAAATAATAAGTACAAAAGCAAAAATGACATAAATAGTGACTAGTGCAACTTAAACTTACTGAAACTATCAGTAAAAAGAGCTTAATCCTACATTTCTCACACAATAACTCACATCGGCTCACTTTATTTACTCCGCTCCAGCTGAAGATTCAAAAACAAATCTTCAAAACTCTTGTGCAACACTTATAAAACAAACACGAGCAGCTGTAGCATCTTCACAGCACATGCCCGTCCCTCAGCGCTCGTCTGTGAGAAATCCTTCCACACGCGCTCAGAGGAATGTAACAGGCATTTAAATGTCAGCCTCCGTGTGTTTCCTGAGTCTGTTCTGCTGCAGAGGTTTCAAATACAAACACAAAGGACAAGGGCTCTGCATTTAATCTTTCTGTAACGATCAGCTCGGGTGTCTTTAATGCAGAGATCCACAGTCGATCCTCTGTCAGGAAAAGCTTGTGGTTTGCAGCAGAGTTCAGACTTTGGAAGAAGTAATTTGACTGTTTTTAGTGTTAAATGGCGATGATTTAAAGTAGGAGTTGTGTTGGGAAGTAACTGAATACAAGTATAAGCCTGTCACAATAACAATTTGAAGCATGATAAACAGAAAATTAGGGCTGTAGTCGACGAAAGAAATTCTTGATCGACTAAAAAACAGCCTTATCGACAGATTAGTCGACTAGAGGAATGGCAAAAATATATCAAAACTGTAAAGTATTTCTATGCATCTAAACCAAACTGCACTCAAAAGGACGCAACTGTAGAGGAGTTTATGCAAAAACAACTACAGAAAAGTACTCGGAGACAGTGTATTTATACAATAAGAGTCCAAAACCTTCAGCTAACTCACTCGTATTTTCTTGTTTTTGCCATATGAACCATTTTATAAAAAAATTAATATAAAAATAATTAGTCAGCTAATAAAAATCCAAGATACCATCGACTGACTAAACGACTAAAGGACTACATCTCAGAAAATATCACCTTTATACCAAAAAAAAAGGATAATCCCAGTGAACCATTTGCAAAGAACTACATCATTTAGAGAACATGAGCTGCAATAAATGAATAGCTCAACAGAAAGTGGTTAGTTTGAGTCTATAATGAGTCATTGGAGTTACTTATTCGACTCCCTACAGCCAGATCTTGCCATACTACCAAAAAATAAGAAAAAAAGAATCTGTATCCAGGAAAAAATTAAGCCCTGAATGATAAGTTGATATAGTAATTATTGTGACAGGCCTATACTTGTACTAAAAATACATACTCAGAATACTAGTAACTGTATATCCTGGTACATCCTGGTTTCATTTGGTGGTTTTCAGAATTCAATTACTTTCCTAAAATTGAAATAATACATCGTGTGACTGATCATGTAATTTAGGTTTCAAACTGATATTGAAGAGCAAAAGAGAAAACGTCACTCTAGTGCTGAGGGAATGTGACTATTTTCCTTTTGCATTTAAACATTAATAAAGCCAGTAACATAAACTAGTTTTAACCCTAACCTAATCCTATGCACTATAATATAATATAATGCAACTCAATGTGAAAGTGTTCTAAGTATTCAGAATACAGTACTCTGATGGGACCACACAACTGAATTAAATAATCAAACTATTGATGTTTGCGATTCTAAGACCGGTGATGCAGTATTAATAAAGTGGGGTGTTTTTTGGTATATTTTACAAAATTATGTCGTGTCAGTGCTACAACTTTGTTCGTTTAGTAAAAAGAAAGCTGTTTATGTGATACATTTGACATTTTCACTGTGTTGATGATTCAAATTTGTAAATGTCATACTAAGTTTGTGCAGGTTGAAGTTGTTAAATGTATTTGTTCCTAAAATATAGTGAAATATCACAGAAAATCATGCGCAATAAATTAGTTATCAATTGTGTTACCAAAATGTGATATTGTTGTGAGGACCCTGTGATTTCAAGCTGTCTTGTTTATGTTCAGGAAATCATTATTGAAATGCCATTATTATTTATCTATTTATAAGGCGTTAATAAGCACTAGTTTTGTTTATAATCACCTATAAAGCATTTACAAGTATTTATCATTAGATTATTGACATGGTTTAATAAGCAAGCATCATTTTAATTTTACACATGATTTAGAAACACACACGTTTTTGTTCATGGATTATTAATATTTATTTATAAGCCATCTACAAAATCAAGCAAAGGCATTATAAGTGCTTATAAACAAATAACTAGATCTCATTAATGACTTAAAAATTGTTTACAGGGTAGCCTTACTTCAAAGCATTACAAAATTAGCTTTTTCCTGATTTCAAGCTAAATTTGTTGCTTTTATAATGAATTGAATGAAGTGTTATGAGTTGTAAGTACAGTAACAAATCTATTTAAATCAAGATCTAATTTCTGCTTTTGCACGTCGTTTGCTCATGTAGACTACAGCCAAAGCACGCATGTATAATTCTGAAGCAACAATAATCTAACTTTAAATCTCTTTCCACTGCACCGATGTAAAATTATAGGTTTGCTTGACTTAAAGACTTGGCTGACAGGAGGAATTCAGCACTGACAAAATGACTAGTTGTGACAGAATTGCACGCTGCCGTTTACTCCGCGACAAACACATGCCTTTTAAAGCTCACGCTCACCTTGGCTCGGTCTCAGCTTTGTCGGCGATCCAGAGGAAACGTGAGCCGTGTTCTGTCCGGCTTGCCCCAGCGACGAGCCATCGTTCTGGGCTTGCCTCGGCCCCGGGCTCCCTTGCTGTCCCGGAGGTTGACACGCTCCCAACTTAGTTCCTCTCGCTTGTGGTCTGTTAGCTGTAGAAGTTGTAGAAGTGACTGTAGACGCAGTAGTTCCCAATTTGGTGGAGACTTTCTGCAAAAAGAGTTGATGTTTAGTCATACTGTCCCATGTGAGCAGCTCAGAAGTCCGCACTGAAACCAAAGCATTGGCCATTTCTTAGTAAAAAAAAAAAAAAAGTGGAGCTAGAGGAAAGACAGTGAAGGAAACAGAGAGAGAGAGAGAGAGTAGGAGACTTAGGGGAGGAGAAAGAGAGGGAGGAGAGGAGGAGGGACTTTAGAAGAGCGCTGCAGGCAAGACACAAGTCAAGCCTGTTCTACACTACAAAAAAATCTGGCTAGAACCGCTTTAATTTTAAGGAGCTGTGTTATAGTGTAGCTGGGGTACCTGTTTTTCATACCGCAAAACTGGAAGTATGTTTTTAAATGTGTGGAACTAGTTTTTAGCTCTCACACATCATTAAGATCCACATGCATTCATTTTAAATAAGTGCACAGCTTTAGAACAGTTTATATTATACAGGGAAATACTGTCTTCTTTTGAAAATTAACGTGATTTCCGTCTAATAAGAGAGATGTTTTAAAAAAAGTTATGAGCTCATTTACCGGTTTTATTAGAAGAGAATCACAAGCTAATATTTAGAACAGTGTTTTTCAGACTGCGAGGAGACACTCAGGTAGACTGTCCAAAGCACTTGCTCATGAGCCGCAGACAGAGTGCAGTGGTCTAGTTTTGTAATAAAGTGTTTGCTGCATTTTGTTTGCAAAACAAGAAAGTTGGGTACCAATCTTTCTAACATGCATTTAGGAAATTGAAGGAGGTTATTAGGGGCGTAATGCAACACAAAGTGCCCACATCTCACACCCGCATTACCCGCACACCAGGCGCCCCCTGCAGAGACAGTCATATGTACAAAAACACTCACGCACACATCAGTTGCTGGTGTCTGAGTCGACCAAATTTTTTAATCCTTTGACTGATGTTTAGTTGCTACAACAGGTAAAACAGAAAGAACTATACTGACCATGATCCTTTTCTTGAGGGCAGAAAACTTTAACTGTTATTAAGCATTTTTACATTATATTAAGTCTTTGGAATATGTCAGTGATTATTTTGTACCAAGAAAAAAAGTAGCATATCTACAATTGTTGTCTCCACAATATTGCAATGCATAACAGATCGTGAGATTCACATCACAATAAAATCTAACCAAGAGATTTGTGTGTCATAACATCCCTAGTTCAAAGTAAAGCTGAAAATCATAGCTTTCATTTTTGGGTCTAAGGGTACAATGCTTAATCACTATTGTTGTAAGTTTAGCTCTTGGCAAAACGGATATTGAATCAGCTGATGTTTTGATGGTATATTTATTCTACAATAGTAATGTGTGGCCTGTAGTTGAGAGGAACATGGCATTTTTCCTGTGGGGCTTCCTCCGTGTTCCCCTCCCCCACTCACACACAGACGCACACACAGACGCACACACTCACGCACACACAGACACGCACACACAGACGCACACAGACACACACACACACACACACACACTTCATAAACACAGACACATGGAGCGTAAAGTGGTGCTTCCTGTTCCTCTGAATAAAAGGAAATGGTCAGTCACCGCTTCTTTAAACTAAGAAAGCAGAGTTGCCAAGTTTGCTTCTTTACGTTGACTTTGAGCGTTGTTCATTTAAAAGTTGCCAGTTGCTTTTTTGCAATTGCTCCTGAGCATCACTTTTACGCCAAAGAGGTGAAGTTTAGCCTTTTCAGGTGTGTTTCACAATAATAGACAGAGTAATAGAGAGTAGTGAACATGAAGAAATGACAGATGTTAAAATAAGCGCCTCTCATTAGCGTTTGTTCTGTTCAAAACTGCTGAATTTTCTTGTCTCTTCATCGTGGCGTTTTCACATTTTATACATGTTTTTATTTTTGCAATGAAACAATCACAATTCAGTGCAGGATGTGGGCGGAGATGAGGTTTAGGTGAATACAGGATTACAACCCAAAATACAACGTGGAGTAAACTAATTATGAGAAAACACAGTTGTAAGATGGTTAAAAGCACATGAAAGTTGAATTTGGATAATACAGTATGTCCCCTTTTAGGTTCCCGAGATTGAATTGTTGTGGTTATGCTTTAAAAGCTAAGAAAAATGAAAATGATTTGAATGATTCACAGTATTGAGCAGCGTTCTGTGGCCCTCTGCTTGGTTGATGAAAAAAGCGCTGTCCAACCACCAACTAGTATGAATTATATGAAACACTTGTCAAGTAATGTAGAAATGTTAGTTAGTTAGTTAGTTAGTTTTTATCGGATCAAATCAAATCAAATCAAATCAATTTATTTTTATAATGCCCAAAATCACAACAACAGTTGCCTCGATGGGCCACAGGTAAAAGCAATCTAAACACAGACTCAGAGCTGAGAGGTTTTTGTGCAACTTTTTCTGCAATAATTACACCAAAAACGCAAGAAACAATACATTTAGGTTTGAGAATATACTTATACTAAGCTTTATCTGGGTTAAATTCACATAATGACTAATTGATGAATCAGAAAAATATTCGCCAGATTAAAGGATTAGCAAAATAACTGCTTGGTGTGTGCACTCGTGTAGAAAATAATGGAGATTTTCTCTGCCATGCGGCTTTGGTTTTTAGCCCAGAGTGCGTGTTTTAATGAAGAAAACCCACTTAAACACAGAGAGAACAAGCAGAGAGACCTCACAAAGCGCAGAGATCCCACTTACTGCTCTCTTGCTGCGAGAACGACACAAAACCATGGCCACTGAGCTTTTTAGACGAGTTCCTGAGAGCTTTAAACATGGGAGTTCTTGACTTTTAACCAGGCCAAGACTCTGAGCCGCTGGATTACTGTGAAATACCATACACCCTCAATCAAGTGTTGACACGCAGCTTGGCACATCAACCAAGGCCAGGGCCCAAAGCTGTTTAGCAGAGTTTAAGAAGACAAACAAGAAGAGAGAGTTGGTGCACGTGATGAAACAAAAACACTAAAATATGGTGCGCAGTTTGAACCTTCCAAGCTATAAAATCAATGAATTAGATGATGTATTGTCTTCTGTGGAAACTAACTGAAATATTATATATAAACGCCGCTAACCTTGGAGTTTAGAATGCTACAAACATGTTCTGAAGTGCATTTGATTCTTTTATTGGTTTAGCAGTTCATATTTCAGTTCTCTCTCAAATGTTAAAGCTCGTGGGCATGTTTAGATGTGCACCGTGAACTGGATTTTGATGTCCTTAAATAGACTCTTTAAAAAGCCAGAATGATCAAAATTGCAGAATGGTGGGAAAATAAAGTAGAACACAATATATTTTCGATGATTAACTGAGATAATTTTGAGTCTTTACAACAAAAAATAAGCAAAAAAGGTTAGCTAGCTTTTCTACAACAAAGGATGGAACTTTCTAGCCTTAAAATTGTATTTGAGCTTCACAAAAAGTATAATTTGTAGTAGTATATATATATAAGTATGTGACGTATCTTGATACAATGAAAAACTATTGTGTGGAGGCAACATTTGTGTGAATATTTGTCTGGTAAAACCTAAAACTATTGTTTTTGCCTTCATTAAAAATGCAAAGTGTCTGTTATAATCTACTTTTAAATGAACAAATACACTAAAATACAATTGTAAACGTCTTTAAATCTGGCTCTGATGTCACTAACGTGTGTCTGAGTTGTTTTCATTTGCCAAAGCCACCTTGATTTTTCATATTTTATGATATTCTGAGGTTAATCCCAGTTTCTCCAGTGAAATCACTTTATGTTCCACTTGAATTTTGCCTCCATTGTTAAAATTAGAATGTATTTGTTTTCAAACTTTTAAAGGGTCTCTGTATCTGCAGTCCTGATACAGATGTGCAAAATATTGTATAGGGAACTACTTGGACAATCCAGGTCTAAACTAGGGCTAAACACTGCCCTTTATAAAACTGAACAAACTCATTTCTAGGGCTCTGCATTTAACCAAATTTTAATCGAGATTCAATAATTCCCCATTGTCAATGATCAGCTTAGGCTTTTTTAATCAATTGTAAAAGCATATGGTTTGGACAAGATTTCATTCTTTTGAGGAAGAAATCTGACTATTCTTAATATTAAATGGCTAATATTAAAAATCTGTCTTGTTCATGTTAAGGAAATTGATCATTTAAGTTTTTTTTATTTGCTTTTAATGCAACAAAATTGAATTGTATCAAAATTGTGATAATTTTTGTCAAATCACCCAGTTCTACCCTTTTCAAGCCAAGACTAAAGCAAAACTCAGTCTAAACCAGTCTAAACTCTAAATCAGTCCAAACTTGATCTAAACCAGTCCAAACTTGATATAAACCAGTCTAAACTCGATCTAAACCAGGACTAGACCAGATCTTCTCACAGGTCGCATAAACAAAAAGTAAAGTGCAGAAACATTTTTTTGCTTGCCAAACCTGCTGGAGGCGTCAGATTTTGTACATTTCGTTTTGTTTCCCTGTGGCAGAATCCAGCAGCAGGTTTTAACTTTTAAAAACATGTCACGGCAGCAACAGCACAAAGACGACCAGGAGGACCTCGCCTTTATTTTTCAAGTGCACTACATACATTTTCTGGAAAAGTCTCCTGTTTGTCTTCGTGGCGTTTTTATTGCTTTGCTTGGACGGCATTAAACACTATAATATTGAAACTATTTTCTAGAGGTATAATATTGTCATAAATATAATCTGCAACAAAGAAAAATACAAATGAAGCACTTAAATTCTTAGTTTGTATTTATAATGAGGCACTGCAGTTATGTATTTGACACTCAACAGCTCAAATATTTTAGTCATACAAAACAGATTACAAAAACATTCCTTACTAAAAAATGTACAAAAGATGAATAATGGACCTCTAAAATATTGTATAATCTATAATTTATTGAAAGATAAGTGGATATATTAATTATCCTGAGATCTGCTGGTTTTTATAAAAATAGAGATGTTAAATGCCATACTGTAGAACATTACAGGCATAAAATATCATCTCCATGGAGACAAGCAGGTGGCGGACTTCGATTATGTTAAAATCATCATCAAGATTATTTGTCTCATAATTGAAATCACAATTATTTAAAATAAATGCTCCTACACTGTCAAAATTAACCTGAATCATTGTATACTCGATTTTAATTTGTAAACAGGCTGCGGCAGAACAGATTTGACTTTAATACATGCAAAAGTAGTTCTGTTTTTCACGTTATCACAGTATGTATAGTGCCTTAAAAAAGCACTATACATTTAGTTGTACTTTTCGGAATAAAGCATTAAACAAACTTACTTTTGCTTCTACAATAGTCACAATTAGTATTATTTACTTATTACGATTATATATTGTGACCTGAATAATCAACAAATACTAAGTGAATAATACTGACACGCCTGTTAATGTTTTGTGATGTTTTTGATTTTATATATATTTTTGATGGAATTAACTACAGTAATAACAACTCTACACGGTGAACCTCTTAACTATTTTATAATTGTTTCTTGCTGAACTCTGTAGACAGGCAACACAACAGCTTAAGACTTGGGAGGACAGTTTATGACAGCTCGACAAAAGCCAGATCGTCGTAGTGAAGTTGAATTTCCAGTTACAAATAATATTTTACGTAACTATCGCCCTGCACTTCAGCTAATGACTTACTATAATTACACAGTTTGATCTCGTGCCAGCTTGTCAAAGACTTTTCACATTCCAAAATGAGTAATGCGGGTTATTTATCCTCTTAGATTATGTAGAATTCTGACTTTATATCATGGGAATGTGATCTTGAATAGGCTTCTTAAAGTTAATCCTAAATTGTATGAAGGCGCACAAGCGGTTTCTTTGTTGAGAGTCAAACTCTGTGAGAAAATCTGGTGTCGTTTTAGTCCATTGTGCTCGTGCTGTTTGACATTCCTTCCATAGGTATTTTAGCGCTAAAGGAATATGCATTTGTATGAACGTAGAAGCTATTAATCATTAAAGAAAAACATGCTTGCATTGTTTTTTAAAAAGGCCACACATGTTGCTTTATAAATACGTCTTGTTTTTAAAGACTTGTTTTTAAGTGAAGGGAATACCTGTGCTATTACTTTCCTCCAGAGAAAGCTTGGAAAAGTGTATACTGCCCTCTACTGGCGACAGTTAAGAAGGAACGTTGAAATGTCTAATTAGCAGCACAGCTAAAACGAAAACACGCTGTAAAATAAAACAATCCACACATATAAAGCAGTTTTAGGCATAAATCACAAATTACTACTTATAGTTTGAGTTTTTTTGTATATCCCAGATCCTGCCTGTTCCCCTGCCTGCCTGCCTGCCAGCTCCATTGCCTGCCTGCTCCAGTGCCTGCCTGCTCCAGTGCCTGCCTGCTCGAGTGCCTGCCTGCTCCATTGCCTGCCTGCTCCATTGCCTGCCAGCTCCATTGCCTGCCTGCTCCAGTGCCTACCTGCCTGCCTCCACCCTGTCCAGTTTGTCCAAATTTTGTATTAAAATCATCTTCTACTTCGTTCGTGTGTTCTGCTTTTTGGGTCCAAACACTATCCGTGACAGTACAAACTGGCCACTATGGACCCAGCAGACACAGACCGTTTTGCCAGTGCTATCTCAAGTCAAGGAGCCATGTTGGGGAAACATGAAGATCTCCTTCAAGGTCTCGTGCAGGGCCAACAAGCCGCTGCTAATCAAATTGCACAACTCGGCTCCATGATGCAAGAGCTTGCTGCCAGCTTCTCAAGATCGACTTCAGCCCAACTCCCAGACCCCTCTCAGCCTCAACCTTCCAATGCACCGCCACCCTCTTCAGGCCAGTATTTCAGAGAAGCACATGTTCCAGATCCTGACCATTACTCCGGTGATTTGGGGAAGTGTGGGGGATTCCTGCTTCAATGTTCCCTAGTTTTCAGCCAAAAACCCATAACCTTTGCTACGGATAGTTCTAAGATTGCGTTTCTCATGGGTTTACTAAAAGGGAAGGCTTTAGATTGGGCAGCAGCCATGTGGCAAAATAATCCATCCATACGCAATGACTATGAAACCTTTGAAAAGGAACTCAAGAAGGTTTTTGACCACCCTGTCCAGGGAAAGGAGGCGTCTAAAAGACTACTTTCTACACAACAAGGTGCTCGTAGCGTGGCTGAGTACTCAATTGAATTTAGACCACTAGCTGCTGAAGCAGGGTGGGATGACGCAGCTCTCCAGAGTGTCTTTTTAAACGGACTGTCTGAACAATTAAAGGATGAACTAGCACTTAAAGATGACATGAATAATCTCGACTCCCTCATTTCAATAGCCATAAAAATAGATAACCGGCTACGCGAGCGGCGCCGTGAGCGTCCTCTCGTCAAGCCCGACCATCTGTGTTTTCGGGGCCTACGCCTTCGACTGCCTCAGGTAACCCCTCCCCAGCAGGACAAGAGGAGCCTATGCAGCTGGGTCGGGCCAGATTGACTCCTACTGAGCGGCTGCGAAGGATTAGAGCGGGTGAGTGCATCTACTGCGGTCAAGTTGGCCACTTCCTTGTCACATGCCCATCACGACCAAAAGACAGGGCTCACCAGTGAGTATGGGGGCACTGGTGAGCCACAATGTTTTTACCTCTGGCACCCATACAAAGATGTTATTACCTGCCTCAATCTGTTTCCAAGATGTCACCCTGCCTCTCACAGCTCTAGTTGATTCGGGCGCTGAAGATAACTTTCTGGATTCTCAATTGGCTATTCAGGCTGGCTTCAAAAGCATACCCTTAGATGCTCCACTAGTAGCCAAAGCCTTAGATGGGGGAATAATTGCTAAGGTAACTCACCGAACTGAACCTTTGACACTCATGATTTCCGGCAATCACCAGGAGCAGATACAATTTAACTTAATTTCAACTCCACATACTCCAGTTATACTTGGATATCCATGGCTAAGCATTCACAATCCACATTTTGACTGGACTAATGGGAAACTGTTGCGTTGGAGTATATTTTGCCATTCTACCTGTCTGAAATCTGCTGTTCCCCCAGCTGAAGTCTCCAATATCCCACTTGCACCACCAGACCTATCTTCAGTGCCAGCGGAGTATCATGATCTGGGGGAGGTTTTCAGCAAAGAGCGGGCCCTGTCTCTTCCACCTCTCAGACCATACGACTGTTCACTCCATTGACCTCCTTCCAGGCGCTCCGCTGCCCTCCAGCCGGTTATATAACTTGTCCCGTCCAGAACATGAGGCTATGGAGAAGTATATCAAGGACTCCTTGGCTGCAGGTATTATCCGCCCTCTTCCTCTCCTGTGGGTGCTGGTTTTTTCTTTGTCGATAAGAAAGATCACACACTTCGCCCCTTGCATAGATTACCGTGGGCTAAATAACATCACCATCAAAAACAAATAGCCTCTCCCTCTTATAAACTCTGCATTCCAGCCCTTGCTTAAAGCAACAGTATTTTCTAAACTAGACTTGAGAAATGCCTATCATCTCGTCCGGATCCGTGAGGGGGACGAGTGGAAAACTGCGTTCAACACTCCACTTGGGCATTTTGAATATCTAGTAATGCCTTTGGACTCACAAATGCCCCTGCTGTTTTCCAAGCTCTCATCAACGACGTGCTCCGTGATTTCCTTAACCGATTTGTATTTGTATACCTGGATGACATTTTGATTTTTTCTCGTTCCCTAGAAGAACATGTCCTCCATGTCCGTCAAGTCCTTCAGAGGCTGCTGGAGAACAAACTCTTTGTTAAATCTGAAAAGTGTGAGTTTCATGTCCAAACTGTGAGCTTCCTGGGCTATATCATAGGCAGTGGGCAGGTGAAGCCAGATGCAACCAAGATTCAAGCTGTAGCAGATTGGCCCCAACCTGAGAACCGTAAACAGCTGCAAAGATTCCTAGGGTTTGCTAACTTTTATAGGCGTTTTATAAGGAACTACAGTCAAGTCGCAGCCCCTCTAACTCGCTAACCTCCTCAAAGCTGCCTTTTGTTTGGTCTCCGGAGGCAGAGCAGGCTTTCAAAGACTTAAAACTGCTTTTTACTTCAGCCCTGTCCTCGCTTCAGCCGGACCCGTCACTTCAGTTTGTAGTTGAAGTGGATGCCTCAGATGCTGGAGTGGGGGCCGTGCTATCCCAAAGATCTCCTTCTGATCATAAATTGCACCCATGTGCATTCTTTTTCTCGACGTTTGACTCCAGCTGAGCGTAACTACACTATTGGCGACCGTGAACTCCTTGCGGTGAAATTGGCTCTGGAGGAATGGAGACACTATTTGGAGGGCTCGGAACATCCTTTTGTAGTGTGGACAGATCATAAAAACCTTTCATACATACAGTCAGCTAAAGGTTGAATTCTCGCCAGGCTCGTTGGGCTATGTTTTTGGACGCTTCAATTTTACCTTAACTTACAGACCCGGATCAAGAAATGTCAAGCCCGACGCTCTCTCTCGACAATTCTCTTCCACAGACTTACCTGAACAAGATAACATTCTGCCTCCATCCTGTGTGGTCGCATCCATTACCTGGGAGATTGAATCCAAGGTTAAAGAGGCACAGGAATCTGAACCTGATCCAGGTAATGGACCCCCTAACTGTCTGTATGTTCCTCAGTCTGTCCGTCCACAGGTCCTGCAGTGGGTCCATACTTCTCGCTTTGCATGTCATCCTGGGATCGGCCGTACATCAGCACTCCTACGCCGTTACTTCTGGTGGCCCACAATGGAGAGGGATACCAGGGAGTATGTTCAAGCCTGTACAGTCTGTGCTAGGGGTAAAACATCCAACCAACGGCCGTCAGGACTGCTACGCCCCCTTCCTGTTCCCAGTCGACCATGGTCCCACATCGCCATTGATTTTGTCTCCGGTCTCCCTGCCTCTCAAGGTAATACAGTGATTCTAACCATCATTGACCGCTTCTCGAAATCTGTACATTTTGTGGCCCAAGCCAAGTTGCCCTCTGCCCAGGAGACTGCCGAGGCATTGGTACAACATGTTTTCAGACTCCATGGAACCCCACTGGACATTTTCTCTGATCGGGGGCCACAATTCATTTCGCAAGTGTGGAGAAGTTTCTGTCAAGCCCTTGGAGCCAAGGTGAGCCTCTCATCGGGTTTTCATCCACAGACCAATGGACAGTGCGAAAGAGCCAACCAGGACCTCGAAGCAGCCCTTCGCTTGCGTGCAGCCCAGAACCCCTCTAGTTGGAGCCAGTACCTTCCCTGGGTGGAATATGCACATAACTCCCTTCCGTCTGCTGCTACTGGTATGACACCGTTTGAATGTGCTCTTGGCTATCTGCCTCCTTTGTTTCCGGAGCGAGAGAGTGATATTGCAGTGCCATCAGTCAAAGACCACCTAAGCCGGTGCCATCGCGTCTGGAAGTGTGCCCGTCGCTTTTCTTCGTTCTTCGGCAAGAAACCGGGAAATTGCTGACAGGCATAGGAATCCTTCACCGCCGTACCAAGTAGGGCAGAAGGTTTGGCTTTCAACTAGAGACATTCCTTTGCAGGTGGAATCTAAGAAACTGGCTCCACGCTACATTGGGCCTTTTGAGATTCGGGAGATTATCAACCCCACGGTTGTAAGGTTGCAGTTACCTGCGTCAATGAGGATTCATCCTAGCTTCCATGTCTCAACTGAAGCCTGTTTGTGAGAGTCCTCTCTGCCCACCGGCCGAACCCCCTCCTCCCGCCCGGATTATTGATGACCACCCGGCCTTCCAGGTTCGTCGACTCTTGGATGTTCGCCGACGTGGTCGTGGTTACCAGTACCTTGTGGACTGGGAGGGATACGGGCCGGAGGAACGTTCCTGGGTTTCTCGTGCCCTCATCCTCGACCCTGATTTGATCGCGGAGTTTCATCGTGCCCATCCTGACCGGCCTGGCCATCCGCCGGGTGGCGTCCCTTGAGGAGGGGGTACTGTCATGATCTGCTCCAGTCCTGCTGAGTTTTCTCCCCTCCCTTGTGTTCTCCTGGCTCCTCCCATCTGGGTATGGCTGTCCTCTGCACACCTGCCTTCCATTATTCAATCTCCTCCTGTATAAGAAGAGCAGCTCCACAGCCACTCCTCGCCAGTTTGTTTGTCTACCTACCCTGTTAGTAGTCCAGCGTTTGGCTTTGTTCCTGATTTTTGTGATTTTTGGCTTAAGATTTTTTGTATATCCCAGATCCTGCCTGTTCCCCTGCCTGCCTGCCTGCCAGCTCCATTGCCTGCCAGCTCCAGTGCCTGCCTGCTCCAGTGCCTGCCTGCTCCATTGCCTGCCTGCTCCATTGCCTGCCTGCTCCATTGCCTGCCTGCTCCATTGCCTGCCTGCTCCAGTGCCTACCTGCCTGCCTCCACCCTGTCCAGTTTGTCCAAATTTTGTATTAAAATCATCTTCTACTTCGTTCGTGTGTTCTGCTTTTTGGGTCCAAACACTATCCGTGACAGATACATCACCTTTAGGGCTGCAACAATTAATCGACTAATCATGACTAGTCGACTATAAAAACTGATAATCGGCTAATCGTTAATTGAACTACACAGGTTAAAAAACACATGTCAAGAGAGCTTTTATAACAAAGACCGTGACATTAACACATTGGCCGGTCACGATAATTACTATATCACCTTATCGTTCAATGTATTAAAGTGCAACAATATATTTTGGGCCTCAACATTTATCGTGAACATTAGTTATTTGTCTGTAATACAATAACATTTGCGTTGTAGCGGGTGGAGTCACGTTTATGACTCGTTATAGATGCCAATTAAGCACTTAAGTGTTTAATTCTGTGATTTATTTGTTGCGGTTCATGGCTTTAGACAATAATGTATGTGTAAAAAATGGAATAATCCTGCTTTAAGGTCATTGAGTCAGTGTCATAAAGTAGTTTCAACATTATCATTAATCGTAGCAATATATCGTACATGAAAATTTGTTATCGTGAGAGGCCTATTCATACATCAAAATGTCAAAAAAGAGATTATAGATAGATTATATAGATAGATATATAGATTATTGCTGATTTGTATCAATATTTCTGTCACCAAATTTCAACCTTTATTTGACTGATTTTTGATATTTTAAAAGTTTAAATATATAACAGAAATAATTGTTTGACTAGTCGACTACTGAAATAGTCGTTAGTGACAGCCCTAATCACCTTATATCCTTATTTAAACGTTTCTAACACAACTTTTTCAAATTTTTAATCAGCTCTTCTAGTAGCATTTTTACTATAAACTAGGACTGCAACGTGTAAATCAATTAATATTAACTAATCGATTATAGAAATGGTTTTCAGCTAATTAAATAATCGAGTAATCGTTAACTGGTCTAAACACAAACTCCAAAACATTGTATGTGATGAAAGAAGAGGTTTTATCACGTATGCCTGATGTACATGGACTCCGGCCCGGCTCCGGTTCAGAAGACTTAGAAAGTGCTTGGAAGAATCTGCACGAAGTCTATTTTTGCCGGATGTCGCAGCGGTCTGGTGCGGCTTTAATGTCATTTGACGAGTGTTCTAGCGCGAAACCACGTGAATCTACGCGGCTTTCGTCAAAAACGGACCGCAGTGAACCACAGTGAACAATTGAAACATATCAATTGTTTGTTTTTGTTTTTCCTTGTGTCATCTCTAAATATTCTCCTCCAGGATGTCGTCAAACGCCTTCACTTCAGCTTTGTCTGAGTAAAATTGAGTAAAATTCTCATATTCAAAGGTATTTCGTGTTTCGATTGATCAAAGGAATAATCGCTTAACTAATCGATTATTATTATTATAAATGATATACTTAAAAGTCAAATTTTGCATATCTTCAAAACAAAATTGTCAGTATTATCTAACTTTCAATAAATGCTATTGTCAGCGTACATGTCCTGCAAAGACGTTCACACGTTTTCCACTCTCCTTTCACAGTTTGCCTCCACTCGGTCCATTGTGCAGCTTCCATATTAAATAACAATGGGCCCATCTCACGCATTACACCTCGGCTCATCACAACGGGGACACTGGGAGACATTGTACCTGTTCCTGTCGCATTGTTTTGGTTTTGGGAGCAGCATGACATCATCTTCAGGCGCCTACAGTGACCTCAGCGTTTGCCCCGGGGCGAGGGAGGCGGGAAAACTTTAGCACGCACTCTCCTTGTCCAAAGTTACATAATCTTC
This sequence comes from Rhinogobius similis, assembly GCA_019453435.1. NCBI lineage: Eukaryota > Metazoa > Chordata > Actinopteri > Gobiiformes > Gobiidae > Rhinogobius > Rhinogobius similis. The sequence goes on from CM033622.1 coordinate 14,972,510, forward strand.
ATCCTTATTTTCACCAGTGTTGGGCGCTTTGTTCTGCTTGTTGTTTGCTTGTCATGCACTTTCCAGGTGTCGTTGCCCCATTTGGCCCCGTTTTTCTGTTTTGCTCATGCCCAGATGCTTTGGTGCAATTACTTTTTACCCAATTTACAGATTCAATTTATCAAATTTACTCTCGGAAAGTTTATATTTTACTTTTTCTCAGATGTTAATGCTCCTGGATATGTTTGTTTACGCTTTTTTCCTTAAACATTTATTATGCTAAATTGACTTTTGGCTTTTAACTTTGTTTTAACATTATTCCCTCATCAAAAACAATCGCTGGAGTTGTATTTAGCTTCATTCATGCTTGTTTAATTAATTCTTTTTACAAGGTCCTCTCCCTTTGAGCCTCAGAAAACACACAACTCCAAATTTCCCAGTTTTATGGCGTAATAGAAATCTGAGGGTTTCCTGTGCTGTTTTTAAGTCCCTAAATAATCATAGCCTGTAAAATTCCTTATAATTATTACAACTGCACCCCTGCATTAGCATGTTGGGGGAAGCTAGCTTTTGTTTATTCCCCTTTATAACTCCCTCTGCTAACACAAACCTTGATGAAGGAATGGTTGACTGATTAAAAGTAACGCGTCCTTTCAGTAAGATATGTTATTTTAGGTATTTTAAGCATAGTATCCATCCTTTAAAAGACACAAACTGACCTTATCTCTTGCCGTAGAATCTTCCGCTCTGGTTCCTTCAGTGGCTGATCTGGTTGGATTCCTGGTCTCCACAGATTCACACGGAGTCTCCTTGTCTTGTATTTTCCTGGCGGTTCCCACATTAGTGGCTTCTTCTGACCCCAAAGAGCTCACAGACGTGGACCGGGTTCTCTGGTTCAGGTTCGGGTTTGGGCCGGGCCGGGGCTTTCCCTTCAGGGGTCTCAAAATGGCCACTTTCATCGGGCTGAGGGGAGGTCTTTGGAGTTTAGCGTTAGCATTAGCAACAGGGTTTATCATAGCAGCGGGACGCCTGATGTGGACTGGAGACGACTTGTTCTGTCAAAGAAAAGAAAAGGATTTAGTACAGATTTTAAATTGAGTGTAGTATCATTTTAGTGAAAAACAGAAAAAGGTCTAATATTTAGTTTTGAGTATAATTATTAAAGCCGGGGTACCTGGCTTTCAAATCGCTAAAGGAGGAAGTAGGTATTTCAATTTTCTCTAACTTGTCAATAGCTCTTTTAAAATTTTAAAAATTAAAAATAAATGTACGAGAGCACGCACGACTTTAGAATTGCTTTTTTCAGACGGCAAAGAGAAGATGGGGTGCAGCCAATCAGAACACTGCTCTTACTTCCAAAAAGTAAGAGACAAGAAATAAAAGATATTATTATTATTATTAGATGAAGACTATGCACATCAGTCTCATTTTGTCACAATATACGTAACATACTTTTTTGGGGAAAACATAATATCATAATTTTACAAAAAAAAGTTGGGTAGACTTGCATTTATAAACGATTACTCTTTTTTTTTAGTTATTTGAAGAAATGTGTGTCAATGAGTTTATTAAATGCAGTTTCCTTCCTCTGTTGGCAAATAATTTTAATGAAAAAAAAAGAAGAAGAAAAAAAGTCAGAATTACATCTAAACAAGTTTATCTTTACCTGGACCTGAACAAATATGAATTATTCAAAAGAAAAATATGCTGATTAATTTTAGACTTTAGACACTGTGCATCCATAGACATAACACAATTAGATAATCAATTATGTCTAAATTGCATGAGTCTTTAAACGTGTGAAAAAGCTTCTGAATATAAGTGCAGCTATGTTTTTGTTATCGAAATTAGGCTTATCATGACAACAAAAATTCGAAATGTGATATATTGCTACAGAAAATGTCTCTATAAATGGTAAACTACTTTGCTACTGTCAAAATAGGATATTCCCAGATAACCTCATTCTGTATGAATGGCTTGATTAAAAACATGAGCTGTAACAAATGAAAAGAATAATAAAACCAAAAACTTTTTAGTCAAGGTCCATAATGTATCATTTAAGTTACCCATTTCACTTTCTACAGCTCAAATTTTATCGAACGACAGAAAAAATATGAAAAGTTCCCCACGAGTGCAAAGAAAAGGTACATGATGAATATTAAGCCCCAAAAGTAAAGATTTTTAATCATGTATTCAGCGATAAGTTGATTATATATATTATATACGAGATAAAATTATCGTGACAATTGAAACAGCATTTTGAAACTGTTAAATCTAAAAAAAGTACATTTAGGAAAACATTAGGCTATTTAAGCTCAAAATTACGATAAATGGGTAGATGTATCTGTTATTTTTACCTGATTGGCTGTTTTTGTTGGTGAAGACGTTGCCCATGATCCGACTTTAGACTTGACATTCTTCAGATCGACTTTTCCGGCTCTGCTTCCTTCTGCGCTTTGAGTTTTGACCTGGTTCGACGGTATAGGCCTCGCTATCGCATTCGCTCTTGGTTTCCCAGCTCTCTGCGAGTCATTTTTGGTGATTTCTACTGTTTTTTCCCCATCGTCGCAGGTAGAAGGCGAAGCTACCGTCTTAGCGAGTACATTTTTGTCGTCGGTAATTGGTTTTCCTACGTCTTTTTGGTTTGTCGGACCATTTTCACTGCTTTGGTTTTCTCTCTCCGTTTGTGAAATCATCTCATTTTGCAGTTCAAACACTTCGATGTCGGACTTGTCTTTGTTTTTAGCTTCTTTGGTTGCCCATCGCGCCGCTACGATTGCCGTCAAGCTAGTTCTTTGCAATTCCATATCCGACCCAATCGACAAAAACATGGCTTCTTCTTCTTCGTCGTCTTCATCTTCAGGTATCTCCGTCGTCGAATCAGGCGTCGAAGATCTTTTCCGATTGCTACTGTTATCGTCGCTACTTTTCCCGGAAGTAACACTATTTGTTGACAAAGCAAGCGTGATATTTTCATTCCAGATCTCAGGAGTGCATTGGCTGCTGTTGGCGTCGAGATAAACCGACACTGAATTATCGTTGGATTCCGATTGGTCTGTGACGGTTTGAACCCTTTCCACATAAACCAAATCCGCTTTATCGCTTTCTTCCTCGTCCGTCGGCCATTTTGTCACCACCACTTCGCCCGCGTTCTCGTTTATCACCGTCGTCAGCAGAGTAACTTCAAACATGTCGTAATCCAAGGGGCTGTTTATCCGTCCGGGGCTGTTCAAACCGCTCAAGCTTCGCAGAGATTCCGGGGAAGATTCACCCAAACACGACGAGACGGAGGACGAGGAGGAAGAGGAGATGGGGAAAGCGTTGCCGTTGTGGTCTCCGGAGTTGTGCAAAGCGAGTCTCATGCTGGACCCGGTTTTGGGCCGGGCAGGGACGCACCCCGCCTGTTGGGAAAGGCTCATCTTGGGTTGAAAAGGTACAAGTCAGGCAGCCATATATTTGTGTTTTCCTTGAGCTTGTTGACAATTTTCACGGGTTTTGATACAACTAAGAGCTTACCTTTGAGTCTTAAAGTTATCAAATTATGTGTAAAATTTAGAAACGGTTGTTGAGTTGATCCGAAGTTCAGTGGGTCTCATCCCATCGCAGTTTTGTGGTTGTTTTAATCAAGAGTGATTAATCCTTTCAAAATCTCCAGTTTTAATCCCAAGAAGAATCCTGTAAGCAAAAGAAAATATATGTTAGACAAGGTTATGACATTTTTACTAATTTTCACACAAAAAAAAACATACAGAACATATACAGAATACATACACTTCAATGGTAAAAAGGTTGAATAAAATGTGTACTGTAAAAAAGTACAGCACTTAAAATAATAAAGTTAGAATGTTTTTGACTATATTTTTCTATGGAAAGCGTAATCAAATTTAAGACAGTTTGAATTTTGTTTGTCAAAAGTATCAAAAATCATATACTAACAAATTATCACAAAAACTAGATAAACTAGATAATACAGAGCAAAAATGTACCTTTGCTGAACAGTAGGATTAGGATTAGAAACTACAAGACCATATTGGGACAGGAAAAAATATGATAATCTGTGTTTAAAATTACATCCTATTGTCAAAAGAGCCTTTTTTATTATCACTGTAGTATTGAAATTGGTATAGAGCAGAGGGGGGCAAACTAAGGCCCGGGGGCCACATGCGGCCCTTTTGGCATTTTGATCCGGCCCGCAAAGCATTCAATAAAAAATTGTATGAGTTAGGTGTGGTGCATTTGTCATTTTATAGTTTCCTGAGCAGCTGCTTGTTCATTAAAAATCAGTTTTGAGAACAGCCACCACTAGAATAACACCAAACTTTGATGCATTGGATAAAAGGAGTGATCAACTGCACTGTTCCCACTAAATAAAGGTAATGATTTTTGCTATTCTGTAGTAATTTTTTGTGTATTTTAGGCATTAAGTCTATGTGTAGTAGTATGTGTGTAAAATGGTCCGGCCCCCAGGCAAGTGTAAAAATCCAATGTGGCCCTTGCGTCAAAATAATTGCCCACCCATGGTATAGAGTATAATCCTTCGTATCGAAATCGAGTTTGAAGTTTTAGTATTGTGACACACTAGTTTGAATCACCAAGAAAGTCTGATAAAGTTAAAAAAAAAAAACCTAAAAAGAAAATCAACTGAACAGATTTAAACCTAAGTATGGGTTAAAATCTCACAATACAATTCATGATTTCAAATAACTGCCAGTCAGTGCCTTCGCCCAAACAGTCAGAATACTGTGAAATGCCGCCCTCTATGGCTCAAACTGTGAAATGGCGCCTACAAAGGACTTCTAAAGGACATCAAGAGCAGAGCAGCTTCATAGAGTGATCAGATAAAGCATTAATCGCACAGTGGAACCTCCTGAACAACTTCATGTGGGTCAGAAAAGAGACGAGCTGCTATTTTAAACATCAGAATGAGGACAGCGCTCCAAATGAGAACTGGGACTGTCGGATCCCACAGGTGGAGAGACGGGAACTGAGAACTAAATTAACAAAATAGATGGCTTAAAGCAGAAGGCATTCAAAAACTATTGTTAAAAGAGAAAGGTTTTACATTTAAACATTGTGAATCCTTGTAACTAATGGCTTTAATCAATGACTTGTACTGAGATACACCTTCAATAACTGGATTTATCGAGCATGGGAGGCTGACATGTTTTGACTAATGTATCAATTACATTAATTACATTTAAATGCCTTATCCATAACTTATACGTCCACAAAAAAGAGTTAATGAGTGCTGCTGTGCAAAATCCTGAGGCACTCTGAGCAGTTCCTTTATTAGAGAACGCCTTCGAGTTTTGACCTGAAAGATCTTCGTCAGGGCACAACATACTTAAAAATGAAGTGATATAAATAGCAGGAGATCATGTGAAGACATCGTTTAGTTCCTGGTTAAGGACAATAATAACACAATTTGGAAATAAGACAATCAAAGATGTCCTGATATTTGCTTGAACCAAAGGATTTTTGATGTTTTGTGCACATGAAGAATTCAATTGGCAAGAAGTATTTTTCATTTTTGTTAGCATCTATAGATATTATCGAATTATGGAAATACTATTGAGTGGAATTAAGTAGGGATGACATAATAATTTGATTGCAGTAGAATGCATTTGGCTTTTGAAACATTACAACACAAAGACTAAACTGCAAGCCTCTGGTGATGACTTTTAAAAAAGACATCTATTTTACTTGCAAAGTTCAAATCTATTTCTCCATTAATCACTTTAGTATTTGCTTTTTTGCTTTTAGATCACTAAAAGCGTCAACATAAAATTTTAAGTAATAAGTAGCTGTTTGGAAAATCACTAATTATGTCTTTTAGGGCTTGGGACGAGGCAATTTCAAGACGTGACGCGACACAAGACTGAGTCCACAAGAGCAGACCAGACGAGGTTTTGATATAATTTATACTTGTAATAATTGTGATGTCAGTTCACAATTTCTTTATTTAATATTTCTGATGCCAAAGTAGCACTGCTTTTGGAACTTGTGGAGCTTCTCAAGAGGTGTAACTCTCCAGCATAAACACGTTTTTCTCCAGGCCAAATGTAAACAGGAAAAAATAACTGTTCTTCGAGCGTTTGCACAATCTTGTGAGAGTTTTATCTTATAAGATCTTGTGGCACGAGCTCAGTCTATGATCACTAAAACTCCCAAACAACCCTGAAAACATGGCTTTGTAAGAGAAATGTACAGCATATAAAGTGAGTCAAATAAAAATAGCCCCTCCACCCTCCGCCCTCAAGACCTGCTGAATTAATAAGGCGCTCCCTGTTTAACTGTGGTCCACCTCTTCTCCATAATGCATGAGCCACAGACTGTCCCAGGACGAGAGGGTGAAGGAGAAACGCAGTCTAAACCTGAAGAGATTCACCTGATAATAAATCCTCAGGTTATATCCAGAATACATTCAAAATAACACGTTAGAAATCGGTCCACAGTATAACTTCAGTTCAACACAGACCAGCTTAGGACTAAAACAAACAAGTACGATGGAGGATGGTTGAATAAACATAAATGTGAATAAACATACAAAAACATAACAACTTTCCGCAAAGACATTTTCTACTTCTACTACTATTTTCTACTACGACGTTAACAAAAGCACTAAAGCTGGGTATCAATGAATGAATGAGTCACATTTACTTTCATGAATAAATTGAACCTCTAAAAGTAGTTTCTGTCTATTCATATTCAGTTTTTTTATTTGTGTAATATTTCAAAACTCTACTTGAGTTGAGTAAACTAATGGTCAATGATAATATAGGAAAATAAGATAATAAGAGTGATAAGAGTTTTTATTAATATCTAGTAATATTGACTGCTGTTGAAATGGTGATCAACACAAGCTGCTTCTTCACTTCATGAGGGGCACAAGTGTTGGATTCTGTAGGTTTTCCAAACATTGTGTGTCTGAGCAATGCACAGGCTAAATATAAACTCCTTTCTTTCTGCCAGTTCAGGAAAATGTTCACGTCAAGTTCTCCATGGCAACAGCACTGACTTCTTCAAGCTGAACACGGCTAACAGTTTTGCATTGGACTTTAAGAATATGGAGGAGCAGTAGATTATCGTCAGTGGGGGGTAGGGGGCAGTCATGAGGGAAAAAAACTAAATATGAAGAAATTCTCAAACAGAAAAATACAGAAGAAAAAAATAATCTGTGCCAAATATTGGTAAAATTTTCATTATCAAACCAATCCTGATATCTGGAGAACCCACTGATAACTGATCCTTAATATGATCTCCATGTGAGTGCACTATGTGACCAGAAAAGTCCCATAGTGCAGCTTTAATTTGTCTAAATCAGGCATGTCCAAACTAAGGCCCGGGGGCCAAATGTGTCCCTCAGACCAATTTTTCTTGGCCCTTAGGCTTCCTGGTAAATTGGCCCACATTGTCCTGAGAAGTAATTTTTACAGCAAATTTAAGATTTTCTATAATTCTAACCTAAATAATTAATATTTTGCTGCAATACAGACCTGATATTAAGGCACTGAGACTGAATGTAGATGTGGTGGTGCTTAAAACATCAGAAAAATGCAGCTTTTTTGAATGTTTCGCGATTGATTTGTGGCCCTCCGCTTGGTCCATATTTCAATATGTGGCCCTCGATGGAAAAAAGTTTGGACACCCCTGGTCTAGATGTTGTAGTACCAGTCAAGACTCATTAAACATCTCGCTTAGAAACAGTGTTCGTTGACACAATGTAAAATGTTCAGTCTACATTTATATTTTAGGTCAGAAAATGTCCCTTTTATAATCAAAACCAAAACCAAACCATAAACCAAACCAAAACCAAAACCTTCTCTTCATCTCCAAAATCTGGCCATTAATCTTATTCTAAATTGTCTTGACTATTTGACTGTCGCAGTAGCCGACATCTCCATCCATCCCATGCATTGTCTGATCCTCTGAACCTCCTGAAATCCTGTTCATCTCTCACTGATCACAGACTAAGACTCTGTCCCAGATATCTGCCCCGCTCAGCGCTCGCCTCTTTCTCAAACGAAGCCTGAAAATGACACTGACTTAAACTGGTTCCAGCTCGCCCTCCAGTCCTTTCCACTCGTGTTAGACCAACTCCTCCATCACAGACGAGAACTGGTGTGTAAAATCCAAGGGTGATAAAAGTTGTTGTGAGCTCAAGTTTGGTCCCTCTACGCTCTAAATGGACAATCAGCATGAGATATAAAATTCAGACTTATCCAGATTTGAGTGGATTATCCATCTTGTCTTCTTTTAGTAGAATTGTTTTTACTGTTTAATCTATATCAGACCACAATTCAGAAATAATAATCATACATATTCTCTTACATTTTGTTGTCTGTGCGCTAAACATGGCCCAAATATTTCCCCAAACTTCCACAGGACACTGGAAGAGCATCTGTCATCATAAGAGCGAGTTAGTTACACCCTCAAGCGACAATGAAGGGCCTTTAACTCCACTAAACCTGTTGTTTGGTCATGTTTCGTCATTTATCAAACATGAGACCACAGATTTCTTGATTTCTTGTCTAAATTACAAAATAGTGATAATGTGACAAAAAAAAAAACACACCTTTATTTGGTTAAATTATCGTTTAAAGTCCCAGAATCATGTGTTCCTTGTCTATCTCTGCAATTTAGATTAATTATTTTGGCAACACAGTTAGGAGGATTTCGTTTTAAAAGTCAGCGTTACTTGTATGTTTTTTACTTTTCATTTGAACTTTTAACAAACTGATTGATGTAAAACTATGGTAAACCTGAAAGCTTTTATATGCACTTTCATGACTTGAATTCAGAATTTTGGAGTTGTTTCAAATTGATGTACTTAGTTTTTGCTGAATTCTTTTATCCACATTTAAGTTATTCTTAAAGACAATAAATTAGGATGTTAGAATTAGAATGTATTTATTATCCTAATTTATTTCCTTTGAGAGGATCTAAATGTGGATATAGCTAAAGAAGACATAATGAACACTGTTGCAGTAATCAATGTGTTTTTCATCTGATTTTAAAACAACAAATATCTGCCAGTCCAAAATATCAGATGGAGAAATCGTGTTGTTGCAATAAACAACTGTAAAGTTTTAGTTGAGGGCTTTTTTATGGTTTTATAATGGTATCTAGTTGTTGTTTTTTATGGAAGCAAAATTCAAACCAATTCTACCTGTGATACTGATATTTTTACGATATATTGTGCAGCAGTTATTCAAAAGTAATGAAACATACTCCAATCAAGACAAACATTCTGCGTTCTAGTGATGTAGAGACAGTTATTTTTTTTACAGTGCAGTTGGTTGGAGGGCGCTTCAGAAAACGCTGGTTGAGCAGGTTTGTCCCAGAGGAGGACTGAGTCTGAGGAAACGTGGATGGACAGAGACTGACAGCCGTGCAAACAGGATTAAATCAGGACCGCAGCAAAGACAACGGGAGACAGGAGTAATTAGGAAGAAATTTACACAATTAACCAAAAAGCTAAAGTGAAATTAAGTGAATCTACTCAACCTGAGACAAGTAGTTTGAGACAAAATTGTACAGATTAGACAGATTAGAGAATAATTTAGCCAGGACTAAATTGAGGACTAAACACTGTCTAAACCAGGATTTAATCTGGAACATCAAATCATGTCTAAACTAGAACAGATGCTTAATCCAATCTAAACTTCTAAAATAAAACTAAACCAAGTCTAAACCAAGACCAAACCACGTCCAAATCAAGACTAAACTAGGAATAGATCAAGACAAAACAAGGACTAAACCAGGTCTAAACAAATATTATCATTATACCTGATCTTGACAAGGTCTAAATCAGCTCTAAATAGAACTAAACCAGGTCTAAACCAAGACCAAACCATGTCCAAATCAAGACTAAACTACAACTAGATCAAGACAAAACAAGGACTAAATCAGGTCTAAACATAGCTGATCATTCCCCAATCTAAACTAGATCCAAGCCAGCACTAAAATAAAACAAAACCAGGTCTAAACAAAGACCAAACCATGGCCAAATCAAAATTAAACTAGGGCTAGATCAAGACAAAACAAGGCCTAAACCAGGACTAAACAAATAGTATCATTATACTCAATCTAATCAAGTCTAAAGAAGCTCTAAAATAGAACTAAACCAGGACTAAACCAAGACCAAACCATGGCCAAATAAGGACTAAACTAGGACTAGATCAAAACAAAACAAGGATTAAACCAGGTCTAAACAAATAGTATCATTATGCTCAATCTAATCAAGTCTAAAGAAGCTCCAAATAAGGACTAAACTAGGACTAGATCAAGACAAAACAAGGATTAAACGCAGATTATCATTAACCGCTCTAAACTAGGTCTAAAACAGCTCTAAAACAGAACTAAACCAGACTTAAATCAAGACCAAACCATATTGAAATCAAGTCTCAACTAGGACTAAAGCAAAGGAAGACAAAACCTAAACACATGCTATGATTATCTGATCTAAACTACGTCTACACCAGTTCCAAAATAGAACTAAACCAGGTCTAAACTAAGACCAAACCATGTCCAAATCAAGATTAAACTAAAACTAGACGAAGCCAAAACTAGGTCCAAAAACAGCTCTAAAACAGAACTAAACCAGGACTAAACCAAGACCAAACCACATCCAAATCAAAATTAAATAAAGACGAGCTCAAGACAAAACACAGACTAAACCAGGTCTAAACAAATATCATCACAAACCCCAACAAAAGCGGAGAAAGCTGAAAATCCTCTGACTTTCAGCTATCAAAATAAAACTTGCTTAAACCTACCAATTCTTCTTGTGTCTTACTTTGAGAATAAAAAGCAAGATCATCATTTTTCTCATCCATCACTTCACAAAGTTACACAAATCAAGCTTGCCATTTCTGTATAATTCTCATAACATGTCTAAAGTTTTGCTCCCCCTAACTTTCCCTGTATAAACGGTTATGTAATAGTTCTCTTGCAGAGGTCCAGAGCAGTGATGTAATGTTTCCCCATCGTCTCCGGTTGATATGAAGTAACACTGTGTACCTTTAAACCATGAAATATATGGACCAGCAAAGCCAGGAAACTGTATTACATAAATCTTTTCCATTCAAACATAGGAAAGTAGTTTTTGTTTACCTGCAGCCTCTCCATCCAACAACTGTGGTCTAAAAACATGTATAAACTGTTTTAAAGTCCCCCTCATTTGTCTGTTTGAGTCTCTCCAGGTTGAATTGTTGTCAGTTTTCTGTGACAGCGTTGACCTTTCACTTCCAGGAGTTTGGGATTTGATTCTAACGAGACAAAGCCAAACGGAAAGAGTTAAGTGTCATCTGCAGCTGACGGCTACGACGCGCTAACACTTCACCCCACTGTGCTAATCCATCATTAAGAGATTCCACACAACAGTCGAACGCACACAACAAAGTGTTTAGGACAGAAGAATGAGCTGGTGCTCCTCTCTCAACTGGAGCAGCAACTCTTGTATGGCCTACTATTATTATTATGAGGTTATGTGGTTGTGATAGTGATGTTAAAGAGAATTAGTGTGGTCACGAGACTAACATTTTCGATATGAAGGAAAAGGCTTAATTTCAATACCACAATGTGCTGGCGCTCTGTTTGCAAACAAAGGTCCTTAAGGATAAATACGTGATTTTGATTGATTGATAACAAAAACAGTTTTTAGACAATACAGTGTCATTGTCAACACAAAATGTAGAGTATGTAGAGCATATTCTTTATGTAACCATGTGGTCTTATTCACCTTATTCTGCCCCGCCCACTTTTGCCGTTTTTTGCACTTTTGTTGTAAACGCACTTCCGTTTGACGACAACTCTGTTAAAGCTAATGACGAACGAGGGAAAAGTCTCACCGCTAAAATGTTACATAAAGTAGGTTGATTTGTGTAAAATGTTTAATGAACACGAGCAACAACAAGTCAACAACGCACCCATTTCCTGGGCGGTCTGAAAACAGCTTTTTAGTCCATGTAGAACTTATTTTCTGTTGTGCTCGTCTTCTCCATGTAAACTACAACAGAAACAAGATGGCGGCGCGTACGGCAACTTCCGGAATAAGGTGACTGCTAGTTCTGATAAAACTCAAAACAATTCTAATGGTACGTTCAGACCGTGATATCAAAATCACGTTCAACGCCTCCAAGTTTGACACCTATTTTTTTAGGAGCAGACGCTGGAGACACTTGTTTTTGACGCCCTGGACGTACTTTTGAACTAGATACAAATATGCGCCCTGCTCCCTTATGCAGCGACTGCTCTTCGGATGATTGACTGCTGCTCTGGAAGAAGCTCCTGATTTGTTGACGCGCTCCAAATTTCACAGAAAGTTCAGATTTTCCAACTCTTCAAGACTTTGCATGTAAACTCGACGTCTTGACACTGTGGTCTGAACACACCATTAAACTACTCAGTAAAGGTCAAATGTTGTCTTGTTCATGCACATATTTTTCCTGATACTATTTTTACTGATGTTCAAATCTAGGTTCAAAGGAGGGAAGAGACAGTAGCAACATTTGGCAAATGCTCAAGAGCAGGACCAACGACAAAGTTTATTTAGCATTCCTATTCATTCCTTTAGCATTAGTTATAAAAATCTATAAAAATGTAAACTACAGGAATACAGGTTGCTGCTGGGATGTCATTCGAACTAAAATAAATACAATAATCACCACTAGTTACAGACAGATGCAGTTAAATCCTCCAGAGTGTAAAGTGAAGCAGACACAGCTGTGGTGTTGTCTTTCGTTTGGCTTTCGGACGATCACAGACTCGATACAAAGACCAGGTTCATCTTTCAACAAACCACCTCTGCATCATGTTACAGCTGCACAGAAATGCACGTGGTTTAGACCTGGTTCAGCCTTGGTGTAGTCCTGGTTCAGTCCCAGTTTAGTCTAGTCCTGGGCCATTACTGTAACGGTTCAGTTTTAGTCCTGGTTTAGACCTAGTTCAATCCCGATTTAGTCCTGGTTTAGTCATGATCCAGTCCTGGTTTATTCCTGGTCCAGTCTTTGTCCAGTCCAGGTTTAGCCTTAGTCCAGTCCGTGACCAGTCGTGGTCCAGTCCTGGTATAATCCTGGTCCAGTCCTAGTTTAATCCTGGTCCAGTCCTGTTCCAGTCCTGGGCCAGCACTGGTATAATCCTTGTTTAGTCGTAGTCCAGTCCTGGTCCAGTTCAGGTCCAGTCTTGGTCAAGTCATGGTTCAATTCAAGTCCAGTCCTTGTCCAGTCCAGTCCTGGTCCAATACTGGTTTAATCCTCGTTTAGTCTCATCCAGTCCAGTCCAGGTCCAGTATTGGTTTAATCCTTGTTTAGTCTTAGTCGAGTCCTGGTTTAATCCTGGTTTAGTCTTAGTCCAGTCCTGGTCCAGTCATGGTCCAGTCCTGGTTTAATCCTGGTTTAGTCTTGGTCTAGTCCTGGTCCAGTTCAGGCCCAGTCTTGGTCCAGTCCTGGTTTAGTCTTAGTCCAGTCCTGGTTTAATCCTGGTTTAGTTTTGGTCCAGTCCTGGTTCAGTCCAGGTTTAGTCGTGACGCAGAGAGCAAGCCACAGTCAGAAGTGTTGCCATGGCGACACACACTGCTTAGTCACTCGCAGCTTCACCAGGTAAAACTGCACTAAAAACACGAGATGGTGAGTTTGCCCAAGCGTTTTTCATTTTCAGAGAGGAATGTCTGCAGATCTGCTCAATTAAAATGCAGCGGACGCATCGAATGACGTCAAAACAAGAATAGCAACAGAGAATGAATCGATGCAGCGCCACAGAGGACAGACACACGACACCAGCCAGTTTGGTGAAAAAACTACAGCTGGGCATTAAAGTCCCCTGGATGACAGGTTAGACGACACATTTCATGAAAACGAAGTGAACATGATTATATTTAAGATTTTACTGAACATTTTGTCCATTGGTCTCCAGTGTGACAGTTTTTGTGAAGTTTATAATGTCACTTCCTGGTTGAACATGAGCTGCAAATATGACATATGTAGAGGTAATTCTACAACATTAAATATTACCTGATGCCACCTTTATTTTGTGGGATGATTTAAACAGTGAGAAAAATGTGTTAATTGTCCCTATATTTTCAATGGCATGTCGCTTTTTGATGACATCACAGAGGAATTCCATTTTAGAACTGGGAATAACTTCCTGTAATTTTAAACTTTTATTTTTATACATTTCCTCACAAACTGCAATTTCATGGATGTAAAACTATGTTAAATATTTACTACAGGTGCCCAAAGTCATAATTAGACATAACATAAACACCTGTCATATTCACCTTATTCCAGAAGTTGTCGTACACGCCACCATCTTTTACCGTTGTAGTTCACACGGGGCAGACGAGCAACAGAAAATAAGTTCTACACGGACTAAAAAGACGTTTTCAGGTCACCCAGGAAATCGGTGTGTTGTGACTAGTTTTTGCCTGTGTTCATTAAACATTTTAGACAAATCAATCTACTTTATAGAATGTTTTAGTGAGAGACTTTTCCCTCGTTAGCCATTTGCACAAATGCACAAAAACGTTGGCGTTAAACTAGAAGTCCCTTTACTACAAGAGCGCGGCTCAAAGACATAAAAAGAGGTAAAAGTGGGCAGGGCGGAATAAGTTGTGAATAAGGCGGAATAAACTTTAAGGGAAAAAAAAACTGAACATATAAAATTGCTATTTCTATTCAATTGTGATACATTGTGCAGCTTATACTGAGAGTCCTATCAATTGAAAATGAAAAACTCTGCACAAAAGTCATCTGTCATTGTTTATCTACAGGAATGCCACAGATATTGAGCCGATGATGCTGGTGGGAAATGCATCTCGTTAAATAAAAGCTTAACGTTTTCCAGAAAATATTGGCGAATAAATAACAACAAGACGCCATTCGTGTGATGAAGAGGTTACCAGAGGAAATGCCATTTATGCAATAGTTAGTGAAAAGGCAAGGATTGTACTCAACGAGGCACTACAAACTGTCTTCAACATCGACATTTAATTTGATTTTAAAACCATTTATCTCGGACATAAACACCAACAAGGGAAACGATTGATGGATACCTGTGGATTATACTCTTGGCTGCAGCACAAACCCCCCCCCCCAAAAAAAACCAACCCATTAATAACAAGGAAATGGACGATAAAGAATGAAATAACTGTCAAGGGCTGGATTGAAATAACTTTGGACATTTATAATAGGGAAAAAAGTACATTTACTTTGACTATAAATTTGAAAACCTATGAACGCCCCCCACAGTGGAATGTTTTAAGGCTCGTCGTAAGAACCACTTTTATTCTCTGGCTTTTAACACCGTGTGTGTGTCTTTTATTGATTGATTTATTTAATTTTATCTCTTGCATTTTATTTTAATGACTGTTTTAAGCTAGTATTCATTGTTTGACTATTTATGTACTGTTTTAGGGTTTTATTTATCTATTTTCATGAGCACTGGTAGAGCAACTGTAATTAGTTTGTTTTCAAATGTTTTTATTGTTTTATTGTTCAATTTTTTACTTGTGTGCAGCACTTTGGAAACGTTTCAGTTTAGAAAATGTGCAATATAAATAAAGTGGATTGGAAAATGGACAAATTGACCGGTCATTGGGACAAACAAATTGGGACAGACTACTACTTTTTCTTTTTCTTTTGTCTTTTCACTCTGTCTTGTTCCGTTTGTGTTCTTTTGTGTTTTAAAAATACAAACAAATAAATAAAACTTACATAAATAATAATAACATTGATATAAAGCTGCATTCCTTCCGTTTTGTGGTTCATTTGACAGTTGAATACATTTTTGTGCAATAGTTGAACACATTTACAAACAAATTTTGCCACATTTCGGATGGATTCCAAAAACGTCATCTCATTGCGATTGGGAGAATCATTTGACTTTCTCTGTAACCTTGCAATAGTTTCAATGACAGCTACATTTCCCCAACTATCCATAGAGACACAGACTGCAGAAGAGCGTTTAGGCGTAATGAAGTCAACCCAGTGACAGGCTCAAAGTGTCAGCGATGTTTAACGACGGCGGTAAAAACAGCAGCAGCAGCGTTGGACCAGAGCCAGAGCAGAGGATGGTCCAAGTATAATGTGATGTAACAGAATCTCTGCAGCAAAGGCCCTGTTTTAATTCAGCGATATGGGATGAGTCATAGAAACCTGCCGTGAAAGACTAAAAGGAAATGTTCTGAATAAGAAGATGTTTTATACTGCAAAAAGATTCAAAACAACTTAAAATGACACATAAATTATTACTGATTTGAGCAATTTAGACTGACTTTCAAAATTGGTTTCCGTGTGTTTGTTTTTCCTTTTTCTGCCAACGTTACCTGCCTTATTTAAAGTGCCAACGTTACCTGCCTTATTTAAAGTGCCAACGTTACCTGCCTTATTTAAAGTGCCATTTTTCTACACGATCGGCGGAAAAAAGCATCGTCGTAAATACATTGAAAGAAGACAGATGATTAAAGAGACACCACAGACAGAACTCTTACTTATCGGCTTTCATGTGGAACCAACAAATGTGTCCAATCTGCTCCTAAAGGTGTTTTATCATTTCATTTCTTCATCCATGTCTCAGGAACATTATAACTTCAAGGCTGTTTTCTTAAAATGTATTTTTCTCCCACAGAGACATAAATATCAGCCTTAAAGTAGCTCCTACACACATCAAACGTGGACTTTAACACGATTTTGACAGAAGGTACAGAGGGATTTGTTGATATCTAATTATAAATCTTTATTAAAGTAAAAAAGTCTAAAACAATTAGTCAAAATTTGAATTTTTAGCCCATTTTTCAGTCAGATCTAGTTGCTCCAAACTCCCATCTGTCTATTTTTTATAACTAATATGTGTACAAAACTCCACATAAATTTAAACCTGGCTCTGTTCTGTTTTCAGATTTAAATGTCCCAAATACAGTGATCCCTCGCTATATCGCGTTTCATCTTTCACGGCTTCGCTGCTTCACGGATTTTTTTTACAGTGCGGATATTTTTACAGTGCATTGTGCTCTGAATCCTGATTGGCTCAGGGGCTTTACAGTTATCTAGAAATAAAATATTGACGCTGCACTGTATTGGTTTTTCACTTGTCAACAGATTTTGTTTCTGTACATTCTGCCAACTTTACATTTGCATTTTTTCTCTGTGACAAAAGTAGAAAGAGACGCTACAGCGGAGCGGAGTCAGGACGAAGAGGCACAGACTGTGAAATACGCCAGTGACAATGTTTCCAACCTTGTATTACTATATTGAAATTATTGTATTAAACAAATTTTGGGCTTTAAAACAGGTTTTGATTTTTGGTTTCATTCCATAGTTCAGTATTGCATTGTAAAATAATAAAAAATAAAGCTGTGACTACTTCATGGATTTCACTTTTCGCGTGTTATTTTTGGAACGCAACTCCCGCGATAAACGAGGGATCACTGTATGTGCCATTTTGGCTGCTTTTACACACAGAATGCCTGATATGAAAATGTTACATTACATTTTTTCTTACATTTGATGTGTGTAAACTACAAGAGTTTGAAACCGATATCTTTAAATTAAATACGATTTTGTTCCTATTCAGAATCAGAATCAGAATTACTTTTATTTATCCCCAAGGGGAAATTCTTTTTGTTACATGTGCAACCGACCAGTGGAGACAGTAAGTATTAAAACAATATAAGATATATATAAAATAAGAATAAAATACAATAGCTCTATAATGATCAATAATGACACTTGCAGTGTCTCACCTTAAGGGGTCAAAACTACTTAAATCAATATAATCAATATCAAAATATAGATTTGAGGTTGAGTGTGGCGTGTTTCACCACAAAAATATGAAGATCTTAACTTTTTGATTTACAATTTCAGCCCTGTCCAACACTAGTCCGTGCGTTCACATCAGGAGTAAACTGAGCTCAGATTAAGACCAAATAAGAACAAATGTGAGTGCATCGTAAACATAAATCCTCAACTACATGAACAGAATAAGAACAGCAATAGTATGAAGTTAAACTTAAAATTGACAAAGTAAAAGACTGGAAGCAGAAGTAAAACCAGCACTTTTACAATTCTAAAGCAAAGCCTGATTGAGCATTAATACAATCTTAAACCAGGACTAAATGAAGACTTAATGAAAAACTTGACTGGAAACACAAAGACTACAGTATACACTTTTCATGATCATTTTAAATTGTACACCTATTTCAGGAATTGCTTTGTGTTATATATTTTTTCGACTTCCAAGGATTTATCAATAAGACAAACATGTAGGTATTTTGTCTCTAAAATGAGATCTTATTTAATAACGCCTGACTGTTATGTGTGGTATGATATGTCCAAACTTGGTCAGAAGTGTTCACTGTCTCTGCTTTAGCGCTCGGGCTGATAAGACTCCACATTCTCCACTCGACTCACACGATGTACACACTTATTTATCCAAGTTTAGTTATCGTAATGCACGCAGAACAACTACAGATCTAACAATAACCCCAGCAGCAATGGAGGATCAGTCAATTAATCAGTAAGATCACATGGAAGCAGAAAGTTAAAACCATAGTTCAACGAGGTTCATTTGGTCTTGTGGTAATTTAGTATTTTAAAGTTATTTAGGTAAAATAAACAAACACTGGTCTGAAATAAAAATCTTTAAAATAAAAAAGTTAAAGTACATCAGAACATTCTACATACTACACATTTCATTTCGCATGCCTTTATGATGTTTAACTAATAACTAATTGAGCCATCGTTATACTTTTAACTTTGACTCTTATTATTATAATACATTGCTTTCTCTTGCAGTTTACCGCCAAAACAAGTTAATAGTTTTTGAATGTTGTTCGCTGACAATGGCAATAAAAACCTTTCTGATTCTGATAAAGATACGCTTTACTGTGGAATATTAGAGCCAAAGGAACAGTATTTCCACGGAGACAAGAAGGTGGGGAAAGTAAAGAGTCAGGTTTGTGTAGATTGAAGCCTGTAAAAATGCATGTTTTTCTACTTATCAGTGGCATAAAAATGAAAAATAAATAAATCAATAAAAGGCTTTTATTGGAGTCTATTTTGGCTTAAAAGTGAGGGGCTTTTTTCAGGTTCTTAGGATTGAACTATAACATAAATAGTTAATAATTTTACATTTTGATTATAGATAAAAGCAATATTGATCTAAAACGGCTTAATAATAGAAAGGTCCATGGAATTCCTGTTCAAAACTGCAGATCTCTTCAATGTGTTTTTATTTATGAAAAGTGGCTTCTAATCCTGCAAGTGTCAGTCAGAGTCTTAGTTTTTCAAATTCAACCAAGTAACTAACATGGTTGTGAGCGGGGATAGGGGGTAGGTGAAAACTGGAATTTTCTCAGTTGTAGGACAATACAGAATGAATACGTGTAAATATAAATTATAGTTTTACATCAATCAAGCAAAGATTATGTATACTTTACATTAAAGAAACTACTTTTTTGACTCTTTAAACATTAATCCAACAAAATAAGGTATTCACGTGTATTTTTATTTGTCAAAAAATATATATATAATTTTTTTTGCCCAATGTACAGGATGGTCCAGTGTGATGTCACAACTTACAACCAGGAAGTGAAATTAAAAATCTAAATATATTGCTAAGCCGGGATAAACTTGTTAAGTATTATAGCAAAATTTTAAATTTTTCTTAACTGCGTTTTAGTCAAATGAGTAGTTCAACCTGTCATAGGCACTTTAAAAAGTAGATTTTGTATAATATGAGATAAACAAACAAAAAAGAGCTATAAGTTATTATAGATTCCCCTCATCATTAACCCACTCAAAGTTGTATTTAGAGTGATTTATGCATGTTTGAGGATGCTTGTAGGACTTCAGTGGACCTGTTTCTATTATTAGTAGTTTTAAAGCAATTTTGTGTATTAAAATTAATAAAAAGCACAGTAACAATCTCCCTGAATCATAGACTACAACTAAATTCCAGAAAAAAAGCATATTGTGTCATCTTTATTTAATTTTTGTGCTAACTTATTGACACAGACAGTCTTAAAATCCCACTTTTGCACTGGAGAACAATAAAGCCTTACAGCATGGTTCAAACGCTGGCATGTGATTGGTCGTTGTACATTACATCATCTCTTGGTGTCAGTGATGCGCTGGGTTGATTAAACGGCTACATGTGCGTTTAATTGCAGCACTGTTCTATACGGCGTAATCCAACGACCAAGGATCAGGACTCAACGTGAACTCGTCGTGCCGTCACTAAGTCATGATCAACAGAACGAGCCGCGTCTGCAACGGTAGGACATCTGTGGTAAAATCTATCACATATTCAGGGTGCGTTCTTGATTCAGTCCTGGTTTGTGCACAATTTTGTTATATTTTTTCCTGATGTTGTACTGAATTAATCTAGTCCAGGTTTAGTTCTGGGTTCAGTCCCTTTTTATTCCCATTTTTTTGTCATTTTTACATGTGTTTGCAAGTGAACTCAACTAGAACTGTCACAATTAAACATTTAAAACTGCGATATATTGTTGATGAAAACATAGATGATAAACGATAATAAAGAAACTATTTTATGCCACTGACACAAAGCAGGTTGACCCCAAAAAACATTTCTAATCGCGCAAAATTGTTAAAAACACAAGCAGCAATAAACAACTCATGAAACAGTTTAGCAGTTTGTCAATAATCGATACAAACACTAGTATCGTAACATAGTAATATAGACAGTAAGATAGTCATGACTTGGACTCGAGTCAGACTTGAGTCATATTTTGATGACCTGAGGCTTGACTTGATAAAATGGACTTGGGCCTCGACTTGGACTTGAAGGCCAATGACTCGGGACTTGACTTGGAGCTCTGGGACTTGAGCCGACTCTACGGTTTATATTATAAGTGATCGGGACATTTTGAAATGATGACTCACTCACAAATATCATATTAACTGCAAAAGTATGAGCTGGTTTTGGCAATTTGGTACAATGACTGCTTTGAGTTTCAAGTCCTTTCCAGAGCCTTGGACTAGATGCCAAAGACTTGAGACTTGCAAAACAAAGAGTTGGTCCCACCTCTGACAGTAACTTTTATGGAGTTGTTATTGCTTTAAACAAATTACTATTATTTTGTTTTAAAAATAACACTACATTCCATTATAAGGCTGCAACTAATGATTATTTTTATTAGTTGACTTGTCAGTATTCTTTTTTTCTTTTGATTAATCGAGCAAAGTCAAAGTCACTATTTCTATCGTACATTGAGACTTTAAAAATAATAATATAATATTGAAATATGATGACTGAAGGCTTCTTGAAAGGGAATATTTACGAATAAAGTGTACTACTGAGGAAAATCTGAATATTTTCATCCCTTTTTGACATTTTGATTTAATAATGCCTCTGTCTTTGTTATAAAAAGGCCTTTCCGTATGTATTTGGAGTCATAATGGATAATGATTACGTATTGCAAAAAGGTCTGTCGTAGTATTTTCCCAAATCGATATTGCAGCCCCAGCTCCACAAAATAAAAATCTTAACCCACCCAGTATTTGTCATACAAGCTTATAATGCAAACTCCTATACGACTTGGCAGAACGTTTGTATAATTTTGGAGTTGGACCAGTGAATATGGTGAACATTTAGCTTTGGCTGAGCTCCAGTCGGGCCAAAGGAACAAAGCTTCTCCTGTACGTTCCATTGTAAAGGGATAGAGTTACCCGAACAATCGTCTCCTCGCAGCATCTGGAAGCCATCGAGGCCCATCACCAAAGATTAAAACAAGAAGGTTGGGTTTAGTCTGTGTTGCATCAAAAAATATGACTTGAATAAATGTTGTACAAAACTTTCAAGCAGATAAAGCATTGATGATTCAAACTGAACCGACTAAAGACAAGCTCCGCCGATTGTTTGAAAAGGAGGCGTGACTTGGCAATATCAAAAGCTCTCAAAAAAGTATTGAATTTCACTACAATCTGACCGTATCTGACCCAAACTGTGCTCACAAGACTAAAAAACAGCACTATTTATGCAGGAAAGTACAAGGAAACAGTGTATATAAATGTAAAAGACAGATTAAACTCATGTTTCATTGCTTTAATCTTCAGCAAACTCACTCTTGTCCTTTTTCTGTCCCATTTAAATCCTTATAATCTAAAATAAATACCATAATAAATCAATTAAAACATAATCAACTGATTGAGTGACTAAAACTTAACTGGATTTAGTCATAGGAAAAGATATAATATCAATTACAGAACATTGTAGAACCAGAAGTGTTCAATTTTATTACAAAAATACACATATAACCATTACAACTATCTCAGTTTTCCTCACTCTCTGCTCCTATTGGTCAGCTTTTGTCATGTTGTGAGTGACAGGTGGATTTAACTAATCACAAAGAAGTGTGAATTCACAGACGAAGCAGACGGCTTTGTTTAGCTTTGTTATATAAATGTACAAGAATCATAATAACAATAGAAAAATGACAGCTTTGCAGAAGGTTGTGTTTTTTGGCAGCAACTAACGATAATCTTGCCATTTGATTAATCCTGTGATTGTAAAAGGTATAATATAATATTGTAATGTATATCGTTTTTGTGTGAAACAAATATGATCAACATAGTCATGCTCAATAAATGAAATTATTCTTTCGATTATTCATCTAGTAGGGCTGCAATGATTGTATGACTGTAATCGTTAACTGGACTATACAGACACTAAAACATGTCAAATGACCCTTTACAACAAAGACAGTGACATTATTACTTCAAAATGAACAAAAAACTATTGATTTTTGCCCATTTCAACCTTTATTTGACAGATAATGTATTTTAAAAGTCTAAATGTACATTAGAAATAATCGTTTGACTAGTTGACTAATCTCAAAAATAATGGCTAACTAGTCGACGACTAAAATAATCGTTAGTGACAGCCCTATCGATTAGTTGTTTGGATCTGGAAAAGCTTGTGTGAATAGAATTTTTCCTCAAAATCTGTCCCAGATAAAGCTGTATTAATGCCATCGATAATTCGATCGAGTATACAGGCAGACTAAATCGATATTTCATCAGAAACACCAAAATTACATGTTTCCCGAGTCGTTTTTTGGGTGTAATTCTTGCTTTGTATGAACCTGATTTTCAACTCTGTGTTTTTGTTTAGGAACAGTTTGTTGTCAACGTATGGAAATTTGTCCTCTGTGTTTGACTTATCCTTCGACGGCAAACCTGTCAGCAGCAGTTTCACTCAATACAGAAAAGCTACGTAATATCTTCAACTCCTTTTAGATTTTTCTTCTTAAATAATTACTAATTTTGTGTTTTTTCTGAACATATTTTTCGCATTTCTCTTTAGTAATAATACCTTCTTCTTCCTGCTATTGTTGTTTTGTTACACAATATAGAGTGGTAACCAAATGGTGCAAAGTTAGTCATAAATTAATAATTAAAAGACCAATAGCTGCTAGTGTTCAAGGCAATGTCTGGAAATAATTTACCTTGAAGTAGCTTGAAACATTGACCTGTTTTGCAAACCTTTTAAAGTACACAGACTCAGAGGCTGTGCATAGTTGGTGAATGCACAAAAAAATCCATAGATCTCACATGTTACTGCGATCTACACATGCCTTCACAGCGTTATGTAACTTGTCAGCTTATAATTTGGTAATAGTGTCGTAGTAAAACGTGTAAGAATGGAAATGAAAGAGGACTCACCTTATTTTGTCGGTTTAAACGGTCAGAGAAGCATGTCTTTGGCTCTGGATGTCCTCACGGCGCACTCAATGCAGCAAGTCGCTCATGCGTCGGTTCCTACGCAGGCTGTGAGCGAAGAGAGAGGGAGGGGTGAGAGAGAGAGAGAGAGAGGGAGGGAGGAGAGAGAGAGAGAGGGAGAGGGAGGGAAAAACGCTAGAGTGAACGTGAGGGCAAGGATACACCTCCCGATTTGGTTTTGATATGCTGTGAGGCTGCTGCGGTAACGAGGAACAGGCGATGTCCCCGAGAGAGAGGGAGAGGGAGGGGGGAGAGAGAGGGGAGGGGAGGGGGAGGAAGAGAGAGAAGAGGACAGAGAAGATAGAGGGAAGAGTGAGGAGGGGAAGAGAGAGCATGATAGAGGGAAGAGAGAGACAAAGAGAGAGGGGGAGGAAAAGAAGAGAGAGAGAGAGAGAAGAGTGAGGAGGGATAAGAGAGAGGTTGAGAGGGAAGAGAGGGGGAAGAAAGACAGAGAGAGTGAGACAGAGAGAAGGGAAGGAGATAGAGAGAGAGGGGAGGGGTAGGAAAAGAGAGAGAGAGAGAGAGATGGGGAGGGAGAAAGAAGGAGAGAGAGAGAGAAAGAGAGAGAGAGACGGAGACAGAGAGAGGGTGGGGGGGACGAAAAAGCTTGTGGGAGAGAGGAAAAGAGAGAGGGAAAATAGATAGGAGAGAGAGAAGAGTGAAGTGGGATAAGAGAGAGGTTGAGAGAGGGAAGCGAGGGGGAAGAAAGAAAGACAGAGAGAGAGTGATACAGAGAGAGGGAAGGAGATAGAGAGAGAGGGGAGGGGTAGGAAAAGATAGAGAGAGAGAGATGGGGAGGGAGAAATACGGAAAGAGAGAGAGAGAGAGTAGAGGGATGCCAGAGGGGAGAGAGAGGAGAGATAGAGAAGATAAGAAGAAGGGAAGGGAAGGAGGGAGCGGAGAGAGGAAAAGAGAGGAGGGAAAAGAGAGCATAAAAGAGGGAAGAGAGAGGAAGGGAAGAGTGAGGAAGGAAAAGCGAGAGAGTGAAAGATGGACAGAAGGGAGGAATGAAGAGACAGACAAGAAGGAAGAGAAAGAGAGAGACGATGAAAGACAGAAGGGAGGAAGGAAGAGAGAGAAACAGAAAGAGTAAAGAGAGGTAGAGAGAGAGAAAAGAAGGAAGAGAGAAGGAAAATAGAGAAGAGAGAGAGGAGGGACAGCAATAGAAAGAAGAGGGAGGAAGACAGAGAAAGAGAAGAGAGGAGGGGGGAAGGAAGGGAAAAAGAGAAAGGGAAAGAAAGAGGAGACGAAAGAAGAAGAGAGAGAGAAGGAGAAAGAGAGGGAGAGAAGGGAGTCATTTCTGGGGCTGGTCCTGTTCAATATTAAAACCACATTGGCCTCTTGTGTTACCGGAGTCCGATCCTTTTACTTGAAATTGGCGCATCGTCCTCTGGTTCGGGCGAGAGAAAACTCCAGACGGGTTTTACATCACACGGTCCAGTTCTGATGTCCTTGAGCAAAACACTTCACAAAACAGCTGTTAATATCGACATTGTGCTGATATTTTAACATACTTTGAGATAATCATTTCAGTAAAAATTGTACACGCTTTGATCTTCTAGTCAAACTGCACCAACATAAAAACATAACAGACTAAACCAAGACTTATTACTGCGAATTTAGGTGATAAAATTGAAAAAACATGAATAAAATCTGCCTTTTAAGCATGTTCATTTTAAAACTTTAGATTCTAAGACAGATTTATTCAAGTTTTGACAAGGAAAACTTAGAATTTTTACTTTTTTTTCCATCTAATCTGTCAGATAAATTAAGCAAGAAACTGAAACCTGGCTCCATTCATTTTTTTTTTTTTTTTTTTAGAACTACTAATTTTAGGTGCTATTGTGATATATTTAGTTTGTTTGCGATATCAATACTTTTGCGATATATTGTGCAGCCAATACATAAAGTACATTGCAAGCCACATTTCTGTTTGTGGCTTTAAAGTGTAATAAGGAAAATAATCAAGCCCTTTTTTATGAATTATGAAACTGTCCTCAACATCTGTGCAAAAACGGTTCAAGATGCAAATGATGATCTTGACATGGATTGTTAGACAGGCGTAAAGAGGGCAGTAATGTCCTCTGCAGAGAACTGAGAGTCCCGGCGTCTCCATGAGGGGTCTTATATTTTGTGAAATGCAAAGTCAAGTACAAAAACAGTCTCGCCCCCACACAGACTCCCATGTGCAGCCCGCTGTTTACAGAGAGCAGAGTGTGGAGGTGTGGAAAACTTACCCCGAGTCAAGGTCCAACCAAAGCCCCAGACGAGGGTCCAGACGAGGGCCCAGACGAGGTCCAGACGAGGGCCCAGACGAGGCCCAGACGAGGCCCAGACGAGGGTCCAGACGAGGGCCCAGACGAGGGCCCAGACGAGGGTCCAGACGAGGTCCAGACGAGGCCCAGACGAGGGTCCAGACGAGGGCCCAGACGAGGGCCCAGACGAGGTCCAGACGAGGGTCCAGACGAGGGTCCAGACGAGGCCCAGACGAGGGTCCAGACGAGGCCCAGACGAGGGTCCAGACGAGGGTCCAGACGAGGGCCCAGACGAGGCCCAGACGAGGGTCCAGACGAGGCCCAGACGAGGGTCCAGACGAGGGCCCAGACGAGGGTCCAGACGAGGGTCCAGACGAGGGTCCAGACGAGGGTCAAACGAGGTCAGAGCGAGGTCAAGACGAGGTCCAGGCGAGGCCAAACGAGGTCAGAACGAGGCCCAGACGAGGTCCAGACGAGGGCCCAGACGAGGCCCAGACGAGGGTCCAGACGAGGGTCCAGACGAGGTCCAGACGAGGGTCCAGACGAGGTCCAGACGAGGGTCCAGACGAGGGCCCAGACGAGGCCCAGACGAGGGTCCAGACGAGGTCCAGACGAGGGTCCAGACGAGGGTCCAGACGAGGCCCAGACGAGGGCCCAGACGAGGCCCAGACGAGGGTCCAGACGAGGGTCCAGACGAGGGTCCAGACGAGGGCCAGACGAGGGTCCAGACGAGGGTCCAGACGAGGGTCCAGACGAGGGTCCAGACCAGGGTCCAGACGAGGGTCAAGACGAGGGCCCAGACCAGGGTCCAGACGAGGGTCCAGACGAGGGTCCAGACGAGGGTCCAGACGAGGGTCCAGACGAGGGTCCAGACCAGGGTCCAGACGAGGGTCAAGACGAGGGCCCAGACCAGGGTCCAGACGAGGGTCCAGACGAGGGTCCAGACGAGGGTCAAGACGAGGGTCCAGACGAGGGTCCAGACCAGACTCATCGCACTCCACTGCGCTTTGAATTGAATCTGCAGAAATTTGAAGACAAAACGGTAGAAGGGTAGAAGATAAAGAGGCAGAGCTTTGAGTAAAATGAAGAGAATATTGAAACCAGTCTGGAAATAATGCAACGTGTCAAAGCAGGGTTTATGCAGGTTTCAGCAAGTCGAATTTAATGTTTTTTTAATGCAGCTCATTAAAGATTATTAATGCCATAATTAAAATCAAAACAAGACGTTTGCACTTCTATCATGTCAAAACTACTGGCTTGTAGCCATTCCATTGGGCAGCAGAATGATCAGAATAAAATAAACTACTTCATAATATTCAAAAAGCTTATTTATGTGAGAATTAAACCAATGAAATGTATGTTTTGACCTCTATCTTTGACTTTTTAGATAATTTGATCTGAACGTTTAACATCAAGATTCAATAACTCCAGAACACATCTGGGATTCCAAATATATTTTAATGTTTAATTTCAAAGTAAAATCTACTGTCATTTAAGGCTGCAACAAGTTAATCAATTAATTGCAACTAATCGATTATAGAAATGGTTGTCAACTAATTAAATAATCGAGGAATTGTTACCTGATCTATGCACTGACTCCAAACACTCTTTGTGCAGAAAGAACAGGATTTCTGACTCTGACAGAGCAGGAATGACACAAAAACACACAGGTAAATGTCAACTGTGTGTTTTTGATTCAAATACTTGTTCATCTATAATTATTTTTGATGTCGTCAAATGCCTTCACTTCAGCTTTGTCAAGGAAAAATTGCATATGTGCATACGATTGAAAGATTTATCTGCATTCTTCGCTATTAAAATGTTTTTTTTACAGTAAAATGATTCTGTTTGTCATTATGTGTTTTGTGATTTTAATGCAATTATTCCTGTTATGTAAGGGACTTTGAATTGCCTTGTGTACGAATTGTGCTCTACAAATAAACTACAAATAAAATTCTCATATTCAAGGGTTTTTCGCGTTCTAAACAACTAATCGATTTATTGAAGGAATAATTGCTAGACTAATTGATTACAGATATAATCGTTGGTTGCAGCTCTACTGTCATTCACATGCAGCTCTGATACAGCGGTTCTGGGGAGACGGTAATTATTTGCTCTAATTTTGATTCTGTTTATATTTCTTCTGATAGATAAATCTTTTTGTCAAAATGTTTTTGCTTTAATGCCTGTGAATGTTGAATGTAATGCTTTTTAATGCATTTCATAAGTCCTTATTTTTGCCAAAATCCATTTAATGACTTTTAATGCTTTTTAATGCCGCGCGGAAACCCTGCAAATCTTGGATTAAGGAAAGATAAAGCAGGTGGACACGCACTTTAAATTTAGATCAAAAACTAAATAAAATCTCTTATATGTGTACAGGATGAAGCAAGACATTTCAGCCTGGTTCTGTCCATTTTTCACATTGAAATGTTTCAAATTGATATCTTTAAATTTAAGATTTTTTGCTATTCACCAGCAGTGTCTCACATGAAGTTATTAAAGTTCTGTTTAATCTCTACATCTAAACAATTTGATTTATGTGATCAATTTATGTGAGTCCTGCTTTAGATTTAGTATTTTAAGCCCTTTGCGACTAAGTTTTGACATAATGCTGATTTAGTGTTAGTTTTAGAGCTGCAATATTTGTTAAAAATATAGAATTGCAATTTTTCTGACCTGTATTACGATTTCAATGTATTTTTTATTAATATGATTCTGTTCAAAGTTTACATTTTAAACACAATAAGGAAAATTAACTGAACTGGGAAACAAATAAAAGAATCACGTGTCAGAGCACACTTTCAGTCACATTTGTCACTTTTTTTTAATTAAACTATGTTTTTGTCAGTTTTAGTCACATTTTAGTTCTGTTTTTGATGCTTGCTTCAGAACAAGTTATAAACAAATCGAAACGACAAGATTCGCAGTTCTTATGCAGAATAAAACAGGACATTTTGTCGTTTGTGGAGGAAACCATTGCACTTCAAAAATGGCAGCTTTTTGCTAATTGCGTCCATTCAAATTGCGATTTCTGTCAATTGTGCAGACCCTTACAGCAATTAATCACAATATTTTACACATTTAAACAGTTTGCAGCTATTTTTTTTTTGAGTATTTTTCTTCCTGAGCTTGACTTTAGTACTTTGTTTACTCTGCAATGCTGCACAGAAAATAAATTACCCGGACTAATATTTACAGAAGTCTGCAAACACAAACCGACCGCATAATATTTGTGTGTCGTTTCAACACAAAAAACCCTGCGGCTAAAATATGGAGTTTATCCAGAGATTGAGCAACGCACTGGCCTGAATCGAGTCATGATTTCACTGTAATAAAAGCCAGAGAAAACTAAACAAAGCTCTTTTTGTTTCCACTACCAGCACAGTATAGAGGTAACAGCTCTATATTCTGTAAAATAAAGGTTAAAGATTGAGAATGAGTCGAGTTTAGCATCAATCATGTGTTTCAGCTCAGGACTAAGAACCTCACATCGTCTCGTGAGTCTTTAAAGCTTAAAGAGCAGCATGACCACCAGGAGAACCGTCAAACACTGGGACATTGTAAACAGGAAAAAGCATGTGGACACAAGATAAACGATAAAACAGCTTTTATAGACCATGAAACTAACGCAAAACCCCAAAGCGCTGCACGTATGTCGGCTCCTGAAAACTTTTATGCAGAATATTTCATAACCATGAGCCACCTGTGTGCTCAGTACTAGGGCTGTAGTCCTTTAGTCGTTTGGTCGATTAATCGGTCGACGGTCTCAACATTTTTATAAGTCGACCAAATGTTTTATCTATATTAAAATTTAAAAATAAAATCGTCTTGATTTAAGGATATTCTAATGGTCTTAAAAAAAGATCTGTCAACGGAACAAGAGTAAAATGTCTTGCTTTACTTAAAATAAGAGTTAAGTAAAAGAAAAAAGCTACTGCGCTTGAAAGAAGAAAAAAAAGCTTGTTCCATTGGCAAATCTTATTTTAAAGATGGTAAAATACACACAAATGAAGATAAATATGACTTAACTCAAGCATTTATTAGCACATTATTTACCTAAGAGTTTAAACTGAAAAGAGGTGAGTGAATATGCTGAAGATTTTGGAGTGACTCATGAGTTTAATCAAATGTACAATATGTAAATACATTGTTTATTAGTACTTTGCTGCATAAATAGTTGTTTTAGCATGAATTCTGGTGCAGTTGTGTTTTTTTGAGTGCAGTTTTTGTCGGAAACATGGACAGGCCTCATAGTTTAGATATATTTTTGCCACACCCCCTTTTTGTCGACTAATCGTCGATAAAGCAGGTCTTTAGTCGATTAAGGATTTCTTTAGTCGACTACAGCCCAAGTCAGTAGAGCTTCAACTAACCATTATTTTAGTAATCGACGACTCAAACGATTATTTTCTACTGTATATTGAGACTTTTTAACCAAATGAAGGTTGAAATATGGTGACTAAACACTTCTAGATTCACAAATAAAGAATATTATTGATGAACATTAAAAATAGATTGATTACTTTTTGACATTTTCATTAAAGAGGCTGTGATTCCCCAATAAGTCATTGCCAAATTTGCGTCAAAATTAAAAACCAGATGATTCAGCGCAAACGTTGGTCTGTTTCCACGGCAACACATACCTGGACAAACTACTATCTATCGTCTAATATGTTATGACTTTTAGATTTTAAACAAGTATATTTTAAGTTAGACATGAGATCCACGTTCTTGAAAACATAACATTTTACTGCTATTAAACCCGAGCAAACAGATCAGTGCAAACATCGAGGTCAACAGATTTTAGCGTAATATTTCATGAATGTTTATTGTGACTGTGGCAGGGCCCAGATTTAACGTGTCTTGATCAAAAATAAATGTTATGAAACTTTCTTAACAAAGTCTATTTAAATTAAACGACAGGCGAACTGAGACTACAACCAGACAACATTATTAACCGTTTCTGGCTCTTTAAATAATGAAAATATAGTCAAATTAACGACTATAATTGACTCAAATTCGGCAAATGACTTAAACTGGGGAACGAGAGAAGCACTATGTAGTTTGGTGGAGGATATGAAACATTCTGTTCTCCTGGAGATTAGTACTTTTTGGGCAATGAAAACTCCTTTAACTGGATCAATGAGAGATAGATGAGTTTAAATCATTCTGTGGAACCTTCAAGACAAAACAAAAACAATTTTATGAGAAAATCATGTGACGGGCCCTCAACTAGAAAAATTAAAATGTAGATTATGTTGCTGTCTTTGTTATAAAAAGGTCTTTTGTCATCCGTTTTAGAGTCGGTTTAGTCCAGATAATGATTACAATGACCAGAATCTGACCATGATTTTTTTTTTTTTAGTCAACTCATTTGTAGATTAATGGTTGCAGCTCTTGTCCTCAGACATTAAAAGATGTTTTATAACAAAGATAACAGCATTATTAACACAAAATGTCATAGAAACAATTAAGTTGTGATTTTAATAAAAAATCCTTTACTATTACTTAACATTAGCAAATATTTTCTTTTTAGAAGCCTTTAGTCAGCATATTTTTATCTTTTATATGGTAAAAATATGAAATGTATACAATAGAAATAATTTTTACTAAAATATTCATGCAGCCCAATCCGTCATGAAGTGAATATAACATTGATTTTACCAATAACAATTAATGTACATATTCACAATCTCAAAAATATCATAATGTACAAATAGTTTATGTGTATATTTATGGTTCTAAAGTCGATTACCCCAAACAGAGAGCAGAATGAGCTCTAAAAGCCGTTTACAAAAAGCCTAGACCTGATGTGTCGTCAGTGTAAAGCACGTTTAGTGTTTTTGTTGTTGTTGTTTTAAACCAGAGGCGGCGCATGTTTCAGCAGCTCTAACCTTTAACTACAGCCCGGAGCAGTGACAGGGAGAGATAGTGTCATCTCGAGGTTTTGTGGAAACTTGGGTGAAAATAGACTTCACAATCAGCCGAGGCCAGAGACAGACGAGGAGCGGACGTCGTGATAAACTCTGAAAAAACACCGTCTGAACAAAAACAGCAGCAGCGCAGCCTGGTCGAGCTCACAAACATGCCCTTATTTTTTCAATTAGTTTTTTTTTCTTCATAAAATGTTAGGTAGAGTCTAAACATCTATTATACTACGCACTTGAAATAACTTTTTGTTTTCAGTATATTCTTTTATTGTGCAGCTCTAACAGATACCAGCTTTTTTAGCCGTGTGAGTTTTACATTTTACAGGTGAATTTGCTGATCTAATTCCTCGACTGCTTTATGGAGGTTTTAATGAAGCAAAGTGAGACATAAATAAGTTATCAAAAATCTTCTCTGTACATTTTTTTGAATCTAACACCTGGCTCTAACCATAATTCGGAGTTATGTGCCTGAAATGTGTTAAATTCTGGATTTTTCTTTACTTTTCAAGAAATTTGACAGCAATGTTAAGAAAAATGTAATTTTTTTGGGCCTTGAGTCTGATCATGTTCAAATCAAGGCTAAAAACAGTTAGCTGTGCATACGACTGATTTTTTTATGCACTCTTCCTTTTTAAAGTATATTTATAATGATTTTGAATGTTGCTATCCGTTTTGTGATTTTAGTGCACGAATTTGTGTAGAATTGTGCTCAACAAATAACCTTGCCTTGCCTTTATTTGTGTAGTAATTGTTCGTATTTGTTAAAGCTAAAGCTACATATAATGTAAACTGTGCCCCCCCTGTGCCCTGATAAAGGCTATATATGTAATGAAAAGTTAAAAATGTGCGCAACGCCTTTTTTTTTTTAAGTTGCTGTGATTTGCATTTGCAGCTCTGTACTGTTTCATTTAAAAGCTACTAACAAAACCACTACTAAATGCAAGAAAATGTGGGAAAAGTACCAAATAAACAGCAGCAACATATTAAAAAAAAAGGTTTATCACATTTTCTGTTAATATTTTAAGATAATGGAAGTGCACTCTCACCGCTGAAGTATTTTTGTGTGAATATTATCGACAAGCCGGGGCAAAAGAGTCTCTAAAAACACTTGACACCTCTAAATACAAAGAAATAAATCCACAGAGAGGAGTGGCGTTTTTGACGTGTAGGAACCTGGCACCTGAATGTTCTGTGTGAAGGAGAAACCACAAAGCAACACCTGATTTAAACGTGCAATATGTAATTAGGCCCGAGCCGATGGGACGAGAATCGTCCCGGCGAGGGACTAATTGTAATTCTTACGGAAACGGGGAGATCGCGAAATACGCATAGTAAACGATGACGGATATGGCCGTGAGTGGTGTCGAAAATTAGAACTCGGTGAGCTCTAATTATGAGTGAAGGCCCCGTGAAAAAATATTGCACGACGGCTGAATAGCGCCCCCTCGAAAATGGATTAACATTGGGCCAATGGGAGCCCGGCCATGAAAAATGTTACGCTAAAAATCCAACTCATGGCCCAAAAAATAGAACAGGTCAGGACATGAAAAAAACCCTCTTATGACCCCGCCCCGAACCCAACAGAAAGTCGGCCATATTGGATCAAACCCGGGGCTGAGAAAAGCACACACCTGTGTACTTTTGACTCCTCCTCCAACAGTTTTCATCAAAATCACTTCAAATTTGGCCAAAACACACTAAACCCATGTGGAATGACATACTATCAATTTGAATGTGATACATCTTCAGATATGGTCATGGTGAATTTTCTACAAACTCTTAAATTCTGGAATATTAATAAAAATTATCTATTTTGCACACAATTTTTTCTTGGAAAATGCTAATAGAGCGTTTGTGTAGATTTGAAAGCTGAGCGGACTGATATGCAAATCAAGCAGCTATCTGATAAAATGGCTCTATAGCGCCCTCTTCAAATTATATTTTTAAAAATTCATAACAGCCAGGCTGTTTGTCATGGACGGCTGAAAAAATCTACAGAGGGTTTATTTGTGATGGGGTACAATGTGACAAAGTGGCATGACTCCAGCTATTGTACTTATGGAGAAAAATAATAGTGGAAAAAGAATTTTCCGTTATTATTATTATTATTATTCTTTTCGCCTAAACCGCCCCTGATTTGACCCCCTGAACATTAACGAAAACTCAATTTTATTTGACCCAAAATTCAAGGTCGGTGAAAAATTTGTTTTTGATATCCCAAAAATTAATGATGCACAATGACTACGCTAGCGCCATCTCAAAAATCAAAATACATTACGGCAATGGGAGGCCAACTTCATCGTAGACATATGAAATTTGGTACAAAGGTAGGTCATGTCAAGACGAGTATAAAATTCTATTATGACCCCGCCCTAAACCCTACAGGGCGTCGGCCATTGTGGGCGGAACCTGCTTTTTTCGCAAATTTACAAGTCGCGTTGTATTTTTTTACACCGTGGATTTTCAATCAATATGCTTGAAACTTTGGAACAATGACCTAAACCCTTGTGTGGTTACAGATGATTCATGTGATTTTTGATATCTTGAAAAATGTGGGTGTGGCCAACCCGCAAATCAAAACACTCAATTTTCAAAGTCTTTCAACTTGCGTATCTCTGGCCAGGAGCGTCCGATTTTCCGGCATTAATATACGTTTTGTTCGAAATCACGGGCTGAACGTAAAGGTATACAATACATACGTGTATGTTCTATAATTGCTCTACAGCGCCCCCTTGAAATTTTGAATTGGACAAAAAATTTTAGTTTGCCGGAAACACACGAAATTCGGGAAACAGATACTTCTTACCATTCTGAACAAAAAAGCCAATGAGATCACACCTTTATCTGTAAGCGTGTTACCGTGGCAATGCAATATATGTGCCATTGAAATACATGGGATTTTGACGACACAGATTCTGCTCAAATTCTCCCCAAACACAGTCTGAGGGCTTTGGTGATTGACACCCTGTCCCTGCACTGGCCCCTCCTCCTTGTAAAAGGTGAGGAGGAGAGAGGAGCGGCAGCAGCGGCAGTGGCTCAGTGGCAGAGAGATTGTCTTATGATCCAAAGGTCAGCGGTTCGAATCCCGCTCCTGACATAAACATCCTTGGGCAAGACACTTAACCCGCCTTGCCCCCAGTGTCTGCTGCTCTGGTGTGTCAATCATAAATACATATGTGACCGTTTACCGAGAGGGAGAGATATGAAGAGGAGAACAGAGAGCAGTCTGCCCCCTACTGGCCAACCCGCGCAACTACCAACTACCAACCCGTTACGTGCCTCAACGTGAGCGCGCCTCACTGTGAACGCGCCTCCAGCCTAGAGCAGAGCGGAGGGAGCACCTCGTGCTGCGGTAAACAGCGACACACTGGAATAAACTTTTTCTCCGTCATGACGGTGCGTCGTGCTGAGTCCTACGTCCTGGATCTGACCTGGAGTTTGGTAAATAACAAGCTAACTCTTCTATCTGTCGTTTCTTTCGTGTAATTACTGTGTAGCATTAGCATTAGCTATTTTCTATCGTTTTACGTGCACTTGCTGCAGTTGTTAAGACTTTGGCCACGGAGAACGTGTGCTGTCGAGAAAGTCCGGCGAATGTGTGTTTGTGTCGTGGAATTAGAGTTCAAACTGGGGCAAACAGATCAGATGTTCTGAAAGATGACGTGGCTAGTACCGAGCCGTTGGGTTAAAAGTAGCAGCGCTGGAACTAAAGAAGTGGCGTTCAAAGCGAAGTGACACTAAACAGACGCGGTTACGGTCGCCCCAGAGGGCTTTACGGTTCTGCCGCGCGCTTCACGGAGCCGCGGCTTAATCACCGCGTCATCCGAGTGAAGCGCGTCATCTTAGTGAGGAGCCCCGTCTGCTGCTCACCCGAGGTGACGGTTTGGTGTTCTTTACCTGCTCAGCTGTTTGTCCCGTCAGCTGAGACGGGCTGTTAATGGGACATACGGGCAGTGCGCGCCGCTCTCTCTTTTTCTCTCTCACGCGGCGGAGCGGCTGGCGCTGGACCGGAGGAAGAGCGCGGTCACCGGGCCTGACACACGGACTGTGGACCGGGTTTGGAGCAGGGACCGCGCGCCTCGACTCATGGACCGACAGCGCACCGCTCTTCTTGTCCGGTGACGCCGTTCCTTTTCCTTTACCTCGCGCGGAGGTGCCGCCGTGGGAGCGCGCTTCGCAGCGGCCCAGCTTTGGTCTTCGTTTAGGGATTTTGAGATCTCACAAACTATTTTTTCTTTTTGGATTGTTGTGGAGCCCACGTCTTGGCCCCGGCGTATTTGTTGTTCAGCGCCATGAGGCGGAGGAATCTGTTCATGGCCCGGGGGAGACGGGCGCGCGGGCGATGGTCCAGGAGACATTAAAGGGGATGTATGAACTTTAGTGGATTTTTATGTTTGTTTGTGGAAAAGGACAAATTATACTTTGTACTTTAAACAGATTGCATTTTGTCATTGTTTTGTTGGCTTTGAGATTCACAGGACATTAGAGGCCATAAAAAAGTGAAGTCATTTACTCAGATTAATATTTGTGTTGCTAACATCACTCCTTATGGGTGAGTGTTACAACCCCATATCAAGATAAGTTAAAAATGATATTATGACCCCGCCCTAAACCCTACTGTACAGCCGTGACAATGTCTGAACTTCACTCATTACAATGAATGGAGCAGCAGTATATGGAGGTTGTTTGTGTGGGAGCGGTGATGCAGGGGGTAAAAGCAGGCGGGTGAGAGGCGGGCTCTTGGTGTTGGCATGGGGGGCGGGGCGAGGGCCTTTAACGCCGCTTGCGGCTTTAATTTTTTTTTTTTGTGTGATCTTCTACCTGTTTTTCACCATCAAGATGTAATTGCTTTACTGGGAATGCTGCGCAGTGTTGAATGGAATAGAGAGAATTTGAAAGACCGAACTTGTTTTCTTTTTGTTGGGTCGAGATTCAGTTTACAGAGGCATTTTAAAGGACAAATATTGTGCTTTATTGTTTTGTCATTGGCCTTTAACATGCTCTTGAGTATCTTTACTTTGACAGCTCATGTTTTAGAACTAAAAATAAAACGTTTTTACAAAGAACAATATAACTTTATCAGCTCAGAACGAGTCTGGCGATGATTTAAGGACCTAAAACAGCAGAAGATTCTCAGATAAATTACGTCTAAAATCGGAAAAACGTCATCGATCACGGGAGTTCAGCAGGAAGTGTTTTTGAACGCAACTCCAGGTGTGTTTTTGATAATGGGGCATTGTTAGAACATGGTTAAAAGCTCAAAAAGTTCCTATCACAGAAAATGTGTCCAGGAGCCAGTGGAAAACCAGTCTGGCAACATTTGCTGACATCGACCCGAAGACAACTGTCCTGAGAAACCCTGTATCATTTTAAAATACTTGGAAATGTTCAAGGTTTTTGTATGCGACTGTACTTCCTTGTTTCACTGAAAAAAAAGAAGACACATTTTTTGTTAAATGTCTTTTCACAAGTATATTCACAGTATATTTTCACAAAAGAGCTGCAGGGGGAGCTCTGTCACTGAAGTTATTTAATTCTGCTTTAAAGAGGCTGTATTCTTTTCATGTAATCAAGT
The DNA here is from genome assembly GCA_019453435.1 of Rhinogobius similis. Taxonomy (NCBI): domain Eukaryota; kingdom Metazoa; phylum Chordata; class Actinopteri; order Gobiiformes; family Gobiidae; genus Rhinogobius; species Rhinogobius similis. Next base: position 15,009,993 of record CM033622.1, read on the forward strand.
AAACTCTGTTTTGGCCACAGTACAGATATATTGTAAAAGCAGCTCTTGGAGTCAAAAAGACACCACTGTGTGCCGTCTCCATTTAATTACCAGTCGGAGCAGCAATGACAAACTACTTTCAGTTTACATTTTGCGGTATTAAGATAATTTGAACCAAATAAGAGCTCCACATACAAAATACAAAATAAACCTGAAAAGCAAATAAACACATTTTATCTGTTGTGCTGCTAATAATAATTAATAATGCAACCACTCAATCGAAATGTTGAGGAGCATTTTTCGAATAAAAGAATAACAAGCAATTCCAATAGCAACTTTTGAAGTACCATTTCTCCCAAAAACAATAAAGTATCATTTCTTCTGCATACGACAAATGCTAACACTCAAGTTTTGATCTGCACTGACATAAATGCGATTCTTTTATTAGTTTGTCAAGTCATGTTCCAGTCTTTTTGTCAATTCTCTTTGTTGTTTTTAAAATTAATCTATTATTAAAACATAAATCTGAAATCTAATCGCAATCGCAAAACTGGTCCAAAAGAATCAGCTCTAGATTAGAATCTTTATTATTGTTGATATGTTTCCTATATGACCTAAAATTGTCCTTGAAATGCTTGTAAGAGGAAAAAAAGCGACGTTCCTTCTAAAAATAAACACTTTCTCTTGTTTTCCAGTAACTTCCCGGGGCATCCTGCCTGGTGTCCCTCTCTCCGCTGGCTGCATGTGTGAAGGAGAGTCTTATTTAATCCTGCTCGGCCCTGCAGCTGCAACTACGATGCAGAGGACAGCGTTATGTAACAACCAGGGAGCCACTGCAGCAGAAATGTCCATTATATCCACACAAACCCCCTCCAAACACGCACACGCACACACACAAACGCACACAGACACATGTACGAAGCACACAGGCCCAGCAGTGCCGCACGAGCCTCACGAGCCTCACTGCTGCTGCTCCAAACCATTTATTACCGGGAAACGCGGCGGACAGTGATGTAGTGTTTGCAGTACTTGGCAATTTCTTAATGTGTCTCACGAGTAATCACCTAAAACTGGATTTGTATTTAGTGCAGCGCTACTACAACACATACAGACCATTTTAGACCGACATATAAATAGACTGTTTAAAAGTTTGTGAACAAAAAACATTTTATATATTTGGAATGGAGGTAAAAGTGAAGTGCAACATAATGTGATTTCACTGGAGAAACTGGGATTAACCTCAGAATATCACAAAATATGAAAAATGTAGATGATTTAGTGTCAGTAAAAGCCTCAGACACATGTGAGTGACATCAGAGCTGCTTTAAACACATTAATTATTGTATTTTACATTGTGTTTAAGGAAATTATGATAAACTAAAGATATATAAGGTTTACTAAACAAATAGATCCATATATAATGTAACAGAAATGTTGAGCACACAATAATTTTTCATCTTATCTAAAGATATATTAGATACTGTACCATAAATTAGATTATTTTGAAGCTAAAATACAATTTTATGGCTAGAAAATGGTATTTTGTCCATTGTTTGTGATAGAAAAGCAAACTAACTGACCTTTCTACTCTGGAAATTCAAATGTGTTGCTATTTTCCAACACAAACACTTAAAACCAGTAGAATTTAGATTTAATGTGAGATAATCATTTACAGTCAAATTAATTTAGCCTCCAGTCGCCTCCATTCAGGAAAATTTGATGACATCACATTTAAAAGGGTCTATAGTTAAGTTGTTAAAAGTATCAAAAATCAGTTACTAATCAATACGATGACACATTTCACTAAAACGTAGTGAACATGAACATATTTAAGATTTTACAAAACATTTTGCCCGTTTGTCCCCAGTTTGACAGTTTCTGTAACATTTAAAATTGTACTTCCCGGTGACGTATGACGTAGTTAGAGGTAATTCCACAACTGTTACCTAGCAACCATTTTAATAATATCAGATAACACCTTTTTTGTTGAATGACTGTTCAAACATTCCAAAAGTTGTCTGTAAATTGTCTTTGTATTTACAATGGCACGTCCCTTTTTGATTGCATAGATAGAGGGATTGCGTTTTGGAACTCAGCATTATTTCCTGTCATTTTGCAGTCATATTTTTTTGGGAGTTTACATTTGTTTACATTAATGACCAGCTACAACATGGCAGGGGGTGGTAAGGTATTTGTCACATGGCAAAAAATGATTTATAGGTGACTAATTTAGGATCTGTAACCTATTCTCTTCCCCTGATAATAACTTCTGTTCAAAGTTTCAAATCATTGGTAAAAACTCATCTTTTTGCACTGGTTTTTAATTCAAACTGAGCTCACATTGTCTTTTCATTTCTAATTTTTTTCTATTTCTAGTCCGGTCTTGTGTTACTGAACTTGTGCAGCACTTAGCCTTGTTTTTTCCCCATTTTTTCCGCAAATAGGAACCCATGTTTTTTTGTTTTTTACACCTTGTGACTGACATAAAAATAAAATATGTGTATTAAAATATGTATAAATCTCATTTTGCTTTTCGTTCTCATGGACCAAATAACTGCTTTGTAGAGTCTTAAAGGATTTATGTCTCATTTCATTTCTATTCAATGTGTAATTATCATTTCTGTCATTTATGTTACTCACCACATGCTGTTTTGGTACAATCTTAACTCCTCCTCCTCAAGCTTGAAGATGTCCACAACAAAATAAATCCATTTACTCTGCAATTGCACCATTAATCACTGCTTTGTGAAAATATGCGTCGGCCAACAACAATCCAAATGCATAAAGAAATTACATTTCTCCACAGTAAATCGTGCTTTTTGGCTAAAGTATCATTTGAAATTTAAAAACATAAAACAAAATGTGTGAAATATTTTGCTTTGAAATTGTTATATGTCTGAAAATGTAAAAACATGTTTAGTGTTGTACCTTTACCTGCTTTTCTCGGGAACATGCGGCCGTTTTGCAGGTAAGCTAGCCTCACGAATACTGCATTTTCAGTGATACATTCAACAAAAACAGTCAAATGTGCGAGAAAATGTCAAATACAGTTACGTTGTTCAACTTTTAATACTGTTTTATCTTAATTTCAAAGATACAAACCTGAAAAAATACACTTTTTCCCAGATTCATACCGCATGTTTAGCAGAGGAGGCTGCAGAGGAACAGTTACCAACTGTTAGAAACACCGCCATCTAGTGTCCAAAACGAGAAACTACCTGCTGCACGATTTAGAAATAAATAAAATTTAATTGAAATTTAATGAAATTAGATTTATAAACTATATATATTTGAAATGATGGATTGTGTTTACCATTAAACCAGTGTTTCCCAACAGGGGTACAGTGGCCCCAAGGGGTACGTGAGAAGTGACGTTTCTTGGAATGGTTTCAGATAGTAAAAGAAAATGAATTGTGCTTTTATCTGAATAAAAACGTGTCATTAGTTGTAATTTATTATTATATTTTTTTAGAATATCTTGGACCATAAATATAATTAAAACAGAAAAATTGTAATAATGGACAATATGTGACTAGTAAATCAATGTATTTGCCCGAAAAGTTAAGGGGTACTTTGTGTGTGAGGCAAAGCTTAGGGGGGACTACAGATATTTGTTCTTTGCAGAGCATAGTTTCATAGTTTGTAGCCCTTGTATTATTATTATTATTATTATTATTGTTATTGTTATTGTTATTAATATTATTATTTCTAAAGGTTTTCTTATCTTAAATAATCTTGAGACACACGCACGTCTGTCTGTCTGTCTGTCTGTTTGTTGTTTTTTGTTGTTATTTAACGGACCACGAGTCTGCAATGAAGCTCTCTCTTATCTTATCTAAATAAATTCAGCCTTTGCCATTTGATTATGATACTATTGTGCAGCCCTAGATAAAAGTTTGTGCATTTAACCAAACTGACTGTAGTAGCTTAGAAGTGACTACGTTTTTTTTCCTGCAGTCTGGCTTGGCTCACATAAGATAAATAATGTTTAAAAAATTACAATATTGAAGGTTTTAATGCTTGAATACATTATATCCATAGCCTGCAGCGCTCCGTGGAGGAAGCATACATCTATAAACATCCATGGGAGGAAGTCGACTCTGTTTCAAACACGAGTTTATTTTGAAATGCGCGGATGTCCTGTTCCGGCCGCCGTACGTAAACTTGACGTCTCCATTACGCAGCGCCTCCACGTAGCGTCACGACACCGAACCGCTCCGTTTCCACCTCTAACCGCCAACGTGCTCCAGCAACTAACAACTCCCCTAATCCGATAAAACAAACCCGGGACGACGGGAAACGGGAACAGGGGGAGAAATATGGTCACGGCACGGCGGCTCTGGAGAAGCAGCAGCCGCGCCGGAGGAGACAACAACCTGACACCGGCCTCCTCCGAGTCTGCGCACGGGAACTGAGGCGCTCACGGGCGGATAAAACCACAACAGGGCTCGGCTCCTCTTCCCTCTCCTCCTCCATTTTGACCGTGGATGATGGAGCACATCCGGACCCCCAAGGTAACAGGATTTTTTGAACAATTAGCGTCTCAAATAGACTCAAACAGTTCTTTTTGGAGACAAATCTTGCTCGCTTTTATGTTTTGGCACCTTTTAATCTTAAGCTTGCGGTTCTTTCTCCATCCATCCTCTGTATCCTGGCTCTTTCTTCAGCTTTCAAGATAGAAATGTCGAGTATCTTTTAATCTAAACAGTGCATTTTAGATTATTTTGATAAATTGTGATGTTTATTGTCCACGTGTCTAAGTAATTGTCAAGGCAAGTCCTTTTTTAGAGCACAATTTGTACACAAAGTCATTCAAAATATTTTACAGAACATTTTAGATGTTTTAGAATTACAGACATCAAACAAATAAAAACATAAATAATCAAGAGAGCAAATACGATCCTTTAAAACGATTAATCGACTAATTATGACCAGTTGACCTTTAAAAAAAATATTCACAGTCGTATTGTAAAATACAGTATAAGCATTATCTGGACTATACAGACTTCAAAACACATAAAAAAAAAGGTCTTTTTGCAACAAAAGTAATGGCATTATTAAAAGAAACCATGTGATTAGGTTAATACATGAATTTATCAATATTTATAGATTTACATGACATTTTAATACTCTGATAACTCCATAAATAGATAATGGTCAGTTTTTGCATGTAAACCATAGAGTGATATGTACGGTCTACGATGTAAACGTAGCCAGTTACAAGAAGCTATTATTGAAATATGCTTTTACACAACGTCATAATAATAATAATAATAATGTTTTATTTTATTTAACAGCACCTTTCTTGACAACATATCATGCAAAATCAACACATTAACAATAGTAATTTGTCACAATACTAATATTTCATGATTTAGGTAAAAGTGTTGATACTCAATTTTGATGCCACAAAGATTATAAAAATCACTCTTTAGACAATAAAATTTAAATTTCAACACAAAATAACAGTAATTTCTTTCTTTTATTCTGTGGTATTTTAGTAGTTATGGAAATAGATGAGAAAACTATTTATGAATGGTCAAAAATTGTCCTGTTTAATTAATTAATTTATTTATTTTTTTTACTTTTATTTTTACAGTTTCATTCTGCAAATAATTTATTGTAGTTAGGCCTGTCACAATAACAAAATTCCAAGGGCGATATATTGCAAATAGAAATATTGCGATAAACGATGATATTGAATACTTAAATCCACTGACGCAATTACACTAATGAACCTTTTTTAAATGAACACCTAAAAAAACATAAGCTGCGGTATAAGATAATAGAATTAAACACTAAAGTAGTTTAGTTAGTATCATTAATGAGTCATATATGTTCATTATTCAACCCTCAAAAGCTCAACACAAGACAAAAAACCAAGAAAAAAATTCCCCACTAGTGCATAAAAAAGGTACACAAAGACATATTTAGCCCCTGAAATATTGTTCCATCTATAATTAACGATAAGTTGGTTTAGTAATTATCGTGCCAGGCCTAATCGCTCATGTTTTTAACTATATTTCACCTTTACATTGACTATGTTTGGGATTTTCCAGCTTTAAAATTACTGCATTAGCGGCAAAAAGTAGTTTAATATTATCGTTTATCGTGTTAACAATATACCGCTCTCCAAAATGTGTTATCGTGACAGGCGTATTGGCTAAACATTTGACTGTTGTCCTGTGATTTTGTAAACGTCGCTCTGCAGCACGTGGCTGAGTCTTGCGCCACATCAAACTGTCACACGAATCCTCCGATCACGTAAATGATTCATAAAATGTGACTGTAAAACCGGCTGCTCTCGTCAGACGTGGTCTCACCGTGACTCTGCACTCAGGTCACAGACGAGGAACTTCCATTTCCTTTATGGATCGTTAATTTAGACAAAAGAACCGCCTCTTTGGTCTTACGTCACCTGCTCTGTCCGCTGCTGTTGTCACGGCGATACTACGACTTCCAACTCTATTTAATATTAAAGTCTATATGACAGGTTTAGACTACACATTTCACAAAAACATAGTGAACATGATTAGATTTGAGATTTTGCTAAACATTTTGCCTGTTTGTCCTCAGTTAGACGTTTTTTGTAAAGTTTATAACGTTACTTCCTGGTTGGACACGGGCAGCAAATATGACGCAACTGTTACCTAGCAACCATTTTGAAAACAAGGGCCACAATCCATATAACTTACGCAATAGTTATGATTTAACAACTAATTATACCTGATAACACCTTTATTTTGTTGAATGATGGTTTGAACTGTAAAAACAACAAAAATATGACTGAAAGTGGCAAAGACAGGTCTAAAAGCATCAAAAATGTGACTTAAGGCAAAAAAGCGATGAAACACATGACCAGAAAAAGTGACAAAAATGCATCGTAAAATGACAAAAACGTGTTTAAATGTGTGACTAATACGTGACAAAAACATGACAAAAATTGACAAAACCGTTCAAAACACCTTTATGAGTTTGTTAGTTTTTAAATGTGAACTAATCTAATCTAAACGCAATAGTGGTCAGAATAATTACAATTAGATTTCATGTGGATTAGCTTCATTTATTTAATGTGGATTGGCCCAATTTATAGACATTAACCATAAACCAAGACAAAACATTTGCCCCTTCGTCTCATTTTTGAATAAACATTGTTTGAATTAAGCTGCACTTTCACATGAGTTGATGTATTTGAAAGGGAATGTCATTGAGTTTGTAAGAATGAGGAACACAAACAAATGTATCGTGAAGGAAATGACATTCTATCACACAACTTGCAGCATAATTGTTCCTTGTTTGAATCCTTGAAAGGTCTTTTTGCTCAAGGACAAACGTCTGCCTCCTTCACCGATAAGACTCTGTGTGGATTGTTTTACATTCTTAATCATCATGAAACTAGACAAACACATATTAAAAAAGTGTACTATATCATGATTGAGCTTTAATACAATTGTAAAATGCATTGTGTTTTATTGCATGTGCAGAGGGAATTAAATGGACCATGATCCTGTGCTAAAAATATTATACTGAAATTCCGCCCTGTCCTACAAATGAGTGTCTGGTATGGAAGACAGTTTGTTTGATCAGATTTTGAATTTTAGATATTGGCAAGCTTCTCACTTTATTGCTACATTTTTTTTATCCTATCCTATTTTGAATTTCAGACGCTGAATCCAGTGCATATATTCTCAAACGCTCAATTACAAAAGTCTGAATTCACAGAGTTAGCATTAGCAATCGATCCAAGTGAGTGAATCTTGGCGTCTTGAATCTTTGCTCTGACTTTTCAACAGTTGAATTTGAAGGTTTTCAAATCCAAGTCGTGAATATCTAACATTTTTAAACTGAGGACAAACTGTGATTGAAATTAAAAAGTTCAAACGTGGTTTTTTAGGATAAAAAATAAAATAAAAAGAGAAAAATTCAACAGTATTTAAAGCCCAAAATCTGATTAAACAAATTATCTTCCATAGTCCTCCAGAAAAGTTACATAGTGCATCTTTAAGTAGAATAAGAAGAGGTTTTGCCGATGTAAGTGAACAAAATCCACAAACAAGGGATTTGCTTCAACAATATTATGTAAGAAATATTAAACTATGAAAAAATAAGGCATGAGAATAAATATAGACTTTGACTGAATATAAATACAAAATAGTGTGGCTGGAGTGAGATATTTACAGTAAACACAAACTGAAGTGCAGGCCATTTACAGTTAAACCTTTATTTGAAATGGGTCAGTGATGATGGTGTTCTCTCTTTATGAACCTGTTGTGTTGTGGTGTTTTAAGGTGGAGCAGGTGCGTCTGTTCGATCGCTCCTCGGGTCAAAGAAAAGCAGCTGTGGGAACTCTCTACCTCTCAGCGACTCACACCATCTTTGTGGAGAACAACCCAGAGACCCGCAAAGAGACCTGGGTATGACACACACACACACACACACACACACACACACACACACACACACACAGAGACACACAGAGACACACACAGACACACACAGACACACACAGACACACACAGAGACACACACAGACACACACAGACACACACAGACACACACACACATATACGCACGCTCGCACACACACATATACACAGACACACACAGAGACACACACAGACACACACACATATACACAGACACACACACACATATACGCACGCTCGCACACACACATATACACAGCTACACACACGCACACACATATACGCACGCACGCACACACACATATACACAGACACACACACACACACACACACTCGCTCATACACACACACAGACACACACACACGCTCATACACACACGCACACACACCGCAAACACACAAAAATGTCCGGTTCTGGAAAATTTTGTTTTTACGTTTAGGAAAGTACAAACATTTCAAAATGACTCAAATGAGACAAGAAACAGGCAAGTGTTTTAATTAAAAAAAAAAAAAAAAAACACATCTTCATAAAGGATTTCTATAAATATTTTTAATCTCTTCACCTTTTTAGCTTAATTTCGGTCAAATTTTGTAAAAATCTAGATAATAGCTACACTTCTAATAGCCTTAACAAAACACGAACAAAGACTAATGAACAAATAGTTTATTAAGAGTGATTCAGCTTTAGTAATCATTCTTAATAAACTATTTGTTGATTATCAATTAACCGAAAAATCTTGACACCCTCTGAAGATGAATAATGGACATTAAAAACACGGAGAATGACTTTTAGTTTTAGGTTTTGTTGTACAGTTAAAGATTGATCAAATAGACATGAATGAGAAGTTGTGGAACCAGATGTTAAGATGATTTTCAAGTTTCAAGGTTAAAAGCTCAAAAATGTGAATACAGTCAAACTTTTCACTCTCCAAAAGTCAAGTGAGCTCAGTCCCTAATTTAAATCTGTCCCTCTGAAAAGTTCAACCAGGTATGAACTCTTCTGTGCAAAAACAACATAATTGCACAGAAACAGAGCAGAGAGAATCAGCGTTCGCCTCGGTTTAGTTTCGCTCTCTCTTGCACAGACTTGTCCTTATGACCTCGACTGACAGTGAGTTATGTTTGAGCGAATGAACGGGAAAATATATGAGACGAGCCGCGGTTTCATTGTGTGAAAGTCGTCTATAAATCACAGCAGCAAATGTTTGGCAGAAATATAAAATGTATCAAATCTGCAAATTATCCATGGATTGAAATGAGCTTTAGCCATTTACACAAAAGAGACGACCTCATAGTGTGAATGGCACTCGATTATTAATATAAAGTTATGTGTAGTTAAACTTATCTATCTCCATGGAGACAAGGAGGAGACACCCACAGTAAAAATGTGTGGTTTTCAAGAGAATTTTGAGTCACAAAAACACCCATAATTGAATAATGCAAGATAACAAGTTCAATGCCATACTGTGTAACATTCAAGGAGAGCGTGACATTGTGAATTGTTCTTATTGTGGACTGGGTGGTATTGCATTGTGCAGTTTATTTCTCTAAATCAGGCACTGCAAATGGAAAGGAGTTATTTATAATCTGCTGCTGAACATCTCTGTTTATGATCTTAATGTCTCTGAACGTTGTCCCATGAAGACTAAACTAAACCAGTCAAATCTAAACTTCAAATAAGATGCCTAAACCTTGTCTGGAGCTACATACCCTTTAAAAGTTTCTAAGCGCTTTGGGTGCCTATTAGGTGGAAAAGCGCTCTATAAATACAAATTCTTCATCTTCTTTTTCTAAACAAATTCCAGACTGGAGGCAAAAGTGAAGTGAAGCACAATGTGATTTCAATCAGAGATTACCCTCAGAATATCACAAAATATGAAAAATAAGGTGGTTTTGTCAAATTAAATCACTCCGATACATGTTAATGACACCAGAGCCTTTCTTTAAACACATTTATTATTGTATTTCACATTATTTCTTTATTTAATCTGAGATTATGTCAAAAAATTGACATTTTTGATGAGGACAGAATCCTTTTTTGGAGGTTTTACTGGACTAATACTTAAAAATAGTAGAATAGTTTAGACCCCACAGTAGTTTTTTTGTTTTCTGTCTTTGGTAATAGAAAAGCAAATTGACTGTCTAACCATGAAATTCAAAATGTTTTTTTGTGTATAAAGACTTAAAACCATTAGCTCTGGTGTCAGTTAATCACTGAAAATGTGTCATGGTCCTCTTCATTTAGTCTCCAACTGTCCACATTCTCACGAGCAGGTTAAAGGGTCCTATGTTAGTGCTATATTTTATGGGTGGTTACAATTTTAAACTAGGGATCAAATACACAATAAAAAAGAATTGAAAAGAAATGTATATATTTAGCCAATCTTCTTTTTTATTTTGAGTAAAAATGGAAATAGAAGCGCAATTTGGCTAAAAGTATGGTTGTACATTCACACATTAATGCAACAAATTATTTATATCCTACATAAATGCACTTTGTTATTATTTTGGCTAGTTGTTATTATTTATTGAGTGTGAACAGTTAAAGGTGGAATGGAGGATTTCGGGCAACAAATCAGAATCTCATTTCCTCGTGGGTAGCACAAATAACTGGTCCGCTCAGGTGTCAATCATTCTCTGCGTGCTAGTGCACGCCGGCAGGCTCGTCCAGGGGAAACGCTCGCTCCCCTGGCTGCGCATGCGTGGTTGATATGCTAGTGTGTTTATGTAGCAGGAGGTTAGCGGCGAGTTCCGTCATTGTAAGTCTAAACTTTCATCCGCTGAGTACGAAATGGCTGAGGGACGAAAGAGAAAGACTGTTTTCGAGCTTTCACAGAAGAGACGAAAGTCTGCAGAGGAAATAAATAAAACGCGTGTTATTCTGGGGGAATCGTTTACGGCTGGCGAGCATTGAAAGCGCAAAACAGGCTGATGCCTCCGCTACAAACTTTCTGCTGGACAGGTAACTGTTTATCTGACTCTTTTTTTAGCTTATTGTATGTGGAGTGTATTATTAAATCTTCTTCGCGGAGGTTGTCGTGAGAAAGCGACACCAATCGTCTTGTAAACAAATGCGCATAGGCAGTGCTGCTGGGCGTGCTCGTTCACGAGGTTTGCTAGGCGTTCAGTCAGGAGAAACGGGGCGGGAGGGAGGGGGAACCTGCGCATGCACTTTTTCAAAAAAAGGACTAACAGTCGCAGATTTTCAAATCGGCGAGAAATCCTCCATTCCACCTTTAATTTGTGAATAAAATAGATTTGTGGGTCTCACTATAAATTTTGAAATATAAATATCAATATTGGCAACTGCAGCAACAAGAAAAATATCGGATATTATTTGGAAAATTCACTCTTCTTTTTAAAATTAACTTGAGTTTTTCTTCTTATAATACAGATCCACCGAAACATGTCGGGTAAAAGAGCTCATATTTTTTACATCTGTCTTATGAAAAGAAAAACACAAGTTCACACATATCGGATATCAGTATTGGCTCAAAAAAAAATCCATAAGTCTTTCCCCGACAGTTTCACAGACAAGATCCCCCCTCCATCTTCTTCCTCCAGTTCTTTCCTTCCTTTTTACTTTCTCTTCTTATTTCTTGTCCATTATGTCACTCTTTTTCATCCAAACACAGCACAAACTCTCTCTCCTCTTTCTTTCTCTCTTTTTCTTTAGTCTCGTCGTTCCTGTCCCCTCCTCACCCCTCGTTCCTCTCTCCTCCTCGCCCCTCGTTCCTCTCTCCTCCTCGCCCCTCGTTCCTCTCTCCTCCTCGCCCCTCGTTCCTCTCTCCTCCTCGCCCCTCGTTCCTCTCTCCTCCTCGCCCCTCGTTCCTCTCTCCTCCTCGCCCCTCGTTCCTCTCTCCTCCTCGCCCCTCGTTCCTCTCTCCTCCTCGCCCCTCGTTCCTCTCCCCTCCTCGTTCCTCTCTCCTCCTCTCCCCTCGTTCCGGTCCCCTCCCCTCCGTGTTGCTCTCTCCTCCCCTCCTTGCCCCTCATTCCTCTCTCTTCCTCACCCCTCGTTCCTCTCTCCTCCTCGCCCCTCGTTCCTCTCTCCTCCTCGCCCCTCGTTCCTTTCCCCTCCTCGCCCCTCGTTTCTCTCCGCTCCTCACCCTTCGTTCCTCTCCGCTCCTCACCCTTCGTTCCTCTCTTCTCCTCGCCCCTCCTTCCTCTCTCCTCCTCGCCCCTCCTTCCTCTCTCCTCCTCGCCCCTCGTTCCTCTCCCCTCCTCGCCCCTCGTTCCTCTCTCCTCCTCGCCCCTCGTTCCTCTCCCCTCCTCGCCCCTCGTTCCTCTCTCCTCCTCGCCCCTCTCTCTTCTCTCTCCTCCTCGCCCCTCGTTCCTCTCTCCTCCTCGTTCCTCTCTCCTCCTCGCCCCTCGTTCCTCTCTCCTCCTCGCCCCTCGTTCCTCTCTCCTCCTCGTTCCTCTCCCCTCCTCACCCCTCTTTCCTCTCTCCTCCTCTCCCCTCGTTCCTCGCCCCTCGTTCCTCTCTCCTCCTCGCCCCTCGTTCCTGTCCCCCTCCTCTCTCCTCCTCGCCCCTCGTTCCTCTCTCCTCCTCGCCCCTCGTTCCTCTCCCCTCCTCGCCCCTCGTTCCTCTCTCCTCCTCGCCCCTCGTTCCTCTCTCCTCCTCGCCCCTCGTTCCTCTCTCCTCCTCGCCCCATGTTCCTCTCCCCTCCTCGCCCCATGTTCCTCTCCCCTCCTCACCCTTCGTTCCTCTCTCCTCCTCGCCCCACGTTCCTCTCTCCTCCTCACCCTTCGTTCCTCTCTCCTCCTCGCCCCACGTTCCTCTCTTCTCTCCTCGCCCCTCGTTCCTCTCCCCTCCTCGCCCCTCGTTCCTCTCTCCTCCTCGCCCCTCGTTCCTCTCTCCTCCTCGCCCCTCGTTCCTCTCTCCTCCTCGCCCCACGTTCCTCTCTCCTCCTCGCCCCTCGTTCCTCTCTCCTCCTCGTTCCTCTCTCCTCCTCGCCCCACGTTCCTCTCTCCTCCTCGCCCCTCGTTCCTCTCCCCTCCTCGCCCCTCGTTCCTCTCCCCTCCTCGCCCCTCGTTCCTCTCTCCTCCTCGCCCCTCGCCCCTCGTTCCTCTCCCCTCCTCGCCCCTCGTTCCTCTCTTCCTCGTCCCTCCTGTTGCAGATGTCTCACAGCTGCAGAGGAGGACGCCGCTCCCCGAGGACTCAAAACAAAAGGCTCCGCGCTGGTGTCACGTTTCACTACAGGCACAGACCGTCCAGGAAAAAGAGAGCTTCGATAAGAAGTGGTTTAGGAGGCGTTTAGTCAGACGGTGTCCCTGAGTCGACAGAAAGAGAGGTCAAGTTTCAACAAATCGGCAAAAATTGAAGTAATAAACGTGACACTGCCATAGATCAAAGGCATTTATTTTTTTTTATACAAGATAAAGATTAAAATGTCTTAAATCAGGCCTTACTCAGGTTCCTGTTCTGCAGCAAAGGACAGAAAATATTCAAATCAAGAGCAGACGACAGACACAACAATAAACACATCTGCAGACAGAGCCGCTTAACTCTTGTTTTAATTTTAAGGAATATACATCGATGAAAAGTAAAAATTTTCTCTTCTTAGGGCTAGATTTTAGACAACAGACCAGGACTATTCAACGTAAGGCCTGGGGACCGAATCAGGCCCGTCAAGGGACATGAGCCAGCCCTCAATCCATCTTCCAAAAATGTAGAAAATATTGTATAGCCTGTTATTGGTTTAGCCCTGGTTTAGTCCTGGTTTAGTCCTGGTTTAGTCCTGGTTTAGTCCTGGTTTAGTCCTGGTTTAGTCCTGGTCTAGTCCTGGTCTAGTCCTGGTCTAGTCCTGGTCTGGTCCTGGTCTGGGCCTGGTCTGGGCCTGGTCTGGGCCTGGTCTGGGCCTGGTCTGGGCCTGGTCCTGGTCTAGTCCTGGTCTAGTCCTGGTCTGGTCCTGGTCTAGTCCTGCTCCAGTCCTGCTCCAGTTCTGCAGATGTTGTTAAAGCCTTTTGCATGTTATTTCAAAAGCAGAGGGCACATTTCTGACCCTGAGGACAAAACCATCCAAAAAATAAAGTTGCATAGACTTAAATTTTTAGCACAAAATATTTGTACTTTCTTTTTTAAACATGTGATCTCATTCTACTTATTACTGAAGTTGCCTGGTGGTAATAATTTATTTTAAGTAAAATTACAGCACTGATGCTTGAGCAAACGGTTTGGTTGTTCCCACTGTGGATAAAGCTTTATGTTGACAATCAAAGGAAAAATATTCTCTATTTCTCATATTGTTATTAGCCTTTAAACATGCTCTTGAGTGACTTAAATTAGCATCTCATGTTTTGAAAGAAAAAAAGTTATTAAAAGTTAAAAAACGTTATTATGCACTAAATGAAAGGGTTTCTCTGCTGTCTGCAGTGACACTTACTGAGTGTTTGCAGCCAGCAGATGGCGCCTAGCGCTTACACAGTTTAGTTATGTTATCATTTTAAGAGACAAGACAATAAGCCATTCAGTTGCAGTTATCATGTTTAGACGGCTGAAATGCTTAAAACATACAAATGCCACAATTTGTGCATTATTTATTTCCATTTCCTTCAAATTATAAATGAGATATTGTGTTTGGTTACTCTTGGTTATTGAGTGATATTTTCCCCAAGTACTTTAGGAATACAACACATACAATAAGACCTTTTTATAACAAAAATGATTGCATTACTAAATCAGAATGTCCAAAACTAATACATTTCAGATTTTTCATTATTAACACACCTTTTTTTTTTCTCTAGAAGCCTTCAGTCACCATATTTCACCCATTTAATTGATATATGTTTAAAAAGTCTCTGTGCAATAGAAATAATAATTTGACTTGTCGACTACTAAAATAATTGTTAGTTGCAGCTCTAAATCTACAATAGATTTTAAATTCATTCTTGTAAAATCTGAGAGTAGAGTGAGAGTTAAACACTGCCTGGATGTCAATTGTTCAAGCACTTCTTGTTTTTCTCTCTTTAAAAAAAGTTGCGTCACGTTCAGTTCCTTCGTTGAGACCAACACCGTAGAGTCCACGTCAAGGACTGATGCTTTATTTATTTTGGCTAAAACAGAGGCTCAGGTTCAGTTCAGGTTCACGGAACTTTATTTATACCAGCAGCCGGAAGAATCGGTTTGCATAAATACATTATAAAAACAATAAATACAGACATAAAATCAAAGGTCAAAAAGAAAATGCCCCACAGTGCAGTTTTCAAACTTTTAACCTCATAAAATTGTCTTTCAATGTTCAGCCAGATCTAAACCAGGTCTTGAATTGGACTATTTCAGGTTTAAATTAGGACTAAACCAGGTCTTGAATTGGACTGTTTCAGGTATAAAGGAGGACTAAACCAGGTCTGAACTGGATTATTTCAGGTCTAAATTAGGACTAAACCAGGTCTAGGACAGGACTACACCATATCCACTATAGTTTTAACTAGAGATTATTTGATTAATTGACAATTGCAATTATTCAGGACTCAGGACACAACATACATAATATTTATTGTGAGAATCGTAGGCTCCAACAGCAGCTAATTCCAGATCAATCTCTTCTTCAAAAAAGTTAAACTATTTGTAGAGAACTTCTTTATCTGGTTATTATCATTGTTATTACTGTTATTATCATTATTATCACTGGCAATATCATTACTTTTTTTTCTTTCACTCAGAAAGTTTAATTTTGTGATGTTTTTTCTTGTGAAACAAACATTTTATACTGTGACATCCCTAGTTGTAACAGAAACTGGACAAGAAAAAGTCTGTTGTTAGTTTTTAGTTCTCATGATTAGATTGTGATCTGAATAATGTTTATCGATGAACAGAATAATCTTGACATCCCTGTATTTCACATTTTTCTGATATTCAAACCTCAACTAATGCGTTCAATGAGCTGTTTTAACACATTTCTGTTGGAATGACATAATGAATATCGTGAATGTGATACTTCAAAAACATGGAGGTATTCATTGTTGTCAGTTAGCGGACACTCACTGATGCTGTATTGGTGTGTTTCAGATCTTGCACAGTATGGTGAGCAGCGTGGAGCGGCCCCCTCCGTCCCCCGCTGGCTCTCAGCTCCTGCTCCGCTCCAAAGACTTCAGGGTTTTTCAGCTCCTGGTCCCAAACGAGAGGGACTGTCTGGACCTCCACGCCTCGCTCTGTCGTCTCTCCAAACCAGGTGTGACAGCGTGTGGTCATGAAGTGCAGCAGGATAAACTGTATGAACGCTAGAAGTGCGGCTGGATCTGCAGCTCCTCAGATCACTGCTGCATAACATTTCCCCCAAGTCACTTTTGTACTTTCTGTCTGTTTAGAGACATCCATAAACTCTATATCACTCCCTTAATAATGAGTGACCTTTTATTAGTGCTTTTCACAACCAAGTAGCATTCTAATCTTTTAATATTTAATGTCGTAAATGCATTCAGTGACCCGATAGCATTTTCTTTCCATCTTGTTTTAGCTAATGCATTTCTATGGAAATGGTGTTATGGAAATATAAAAGTTGCTGTAAAAGTACAAAACGATTTGTTCTCTCTAAGTGCATTTACTGTAAGATAAATGAATCCTGGCTTTGTTTCTTACCGTTATTGTTGTGTTCTTGTTTCAGAGAAGTACAGCGAGTTGTACTGCATGTCCTTCAACCCAAACGTGAACAAAGAGGAGCGCGAGGAGTCGTGGAGCTTCATCGACCTCACGGCGGATTACAAGAGGATGGGCGTCCCCAACAACCTCTGGGTCTCAACCGTCGCCAACAGTGAATACAGGGTCAGTGCCGACACCTGCACGAGCTGGACCGTTTGGCAAAATGTCAAAATGTGATTAGATTTATAGTTAATTGGTAACTCTAAATTGCCCGTAGAGAATGAATGTGAGAGTGAATGGTTGTCTGTCAGTCTCTGTCTCTGTCTCTATGTCAGCCCTGCAAGTTGGCGACTGTCCAGGGTGTACCCCACCTAAGGCCCAAAGTCACTGGGATAGGCTCCAGTCACCCGAGACCCCTAACGGGAATAAGCGGTAGAAAATGAATGAATGAATGAATTACCTATATTTAACCAGGAAAGATGGTTGGGGAAGGATAGGACAAGGTCAAGGACAGGGGATGCTCAGTTATCCGTTTGCTAAATTCTGTTGAACATTCTTTTCACCTGTGGCCCATCGAGATAACAAAAATGCTATTGAATTTAATTTAATTTAAATCGAAACATGGAAATTGACTGAATCACCAAATGGGATATTTACTTTGGACGATGCGTCTTTTACTGACTTTTTTGTTCTCTCTTGTTCATGTTCTGTTCTTCGAGTTTTTCTGTTCTGTTTTTTATAGTTAAAATAGCAAAAAAACACTAATAATGAAAGCGTTTAGGAGTAGGGCTTCACAAATTGGGGGAAATACTCTGCTCTGCAAAATTAAAGTATAAAAAGGAAAAATAACATCAATAGAAATTAAATTAAATTAAAACTGTGTCAATCAACAAATAATGGAGCAGTGGAGTCACATTTTGTACAGTGCCCTCTTTACATTAAAAATAAAACTGTATGTCTGTCTTTTAAGCAGTTTGCCCCCCCCATGAACATATAAATATTGACACTTCATTATTTACACAGTCAATCTCTACTTTGTTTATTTAAGTTCATCATTCATTAAAACAGCCAATTATTCAAACTCTCTGCATCAATAAATATGCTTATTTAAATCTTATTTACTGTAATAACTGTTGGTCTGTTTCAGATCTGCGACACGTACCCGTCTGAGCTGTTTGTGCCTAAATCTGCCACTCCGGCCGTGATCGTCGGGAGCTCGAGGTTCAGGAGCAGAGGGCGTTTCCCGGTGCTTTCGTACTTCCACCAAGACACACTGGTCCGGACAATGAGCCTTTATAGAATATGATATTATGTTTTATGTGGTAAATTGAATTATTGACTTGACAGGCTGCAGTTTGCCGGTGCAGCCAGCCTCTGTCCGGCTTCAGCGGTCGTTGTCAGGAAGACGAGATGATGCTTCAGGCGATAATGAAATCCAACCCGGGCAGTGAATACATCTATGTGGTGGACACCAGGCCCAAGGTAATGCACAGCGATCAATATGATCAATACTCTGGACTCTAACAGGAGAGAAACACACACAGCAAGAAAGTCGGGCACAATCCCCCGCCAATGTGAGGTCGTTATGTCTGGAGTTTGCATGTTCTCTCTGTGTCCGGGTGAGTTTCCTAATCAAAATATACACAGCAAAATACTCCTGAGCGTGGATCACTGCCCCTGACTTACAAACAGCTCTGTTCTGTTTCTATGAACACGTTTGTCCAGAAAGAATTGTTGCTCAACTATCAGTAAAATTGAAGACAGAATGAACTCTAACACTACTACATGCAGTGACCTGGTAGAAGAAGAAGAAAAAGAAGAATTTTTATTTATAGAGCGCTTTTCCGCCTAATAGGCACCCAAAGCGCTTCAAACTCCTGGTAAAACTCCTGTAAAGCACATTGTTTCCTCACACCTGCTGTTTGTGTCCAGCTGAATGCGATGGCCAATAAAGCAGCGGGAAAAGGCTACGAGAACGAGGACCACTACACCAACATCAAACTGCAGTTCATCGGCATTGAGAACATCCACGTGATGAGGAGCAGCCAGCAGAAAATCATAGACGGTGAGATATTATGGTATAAAGTATAGTATCATGTATAGTTTATGACAGTGAGTGTGAAACTGTGGTGTGGTGCACCTCTTCTGCTCTAGTGTTTACATTATGTCTACATTTTCTGTCTTCTTTGGGTAATTTCTTAATTAGAGCTACTGTGGCAATGGTTTTGTCCTATTTACGGGCCTAGCCCAAACTGGAATCGTCCTGTTTCGACCTGGTTTGACAACCACCTGGTTATGACAAAATGCAAGTAATTATCCAAAGTCAACTGTTTGTAATAAGATTTGTAGCAATTAAGGGATTAAAACTAAAATATAATGTCAGTTGTATGATTGTCCAGGAGAATTTTGCAATTTGTAAGAAAAAGAAATTACTGGGCATTTTAGTAGCATTTTTTGCCACTCATGACCACAGCAAATAAAATGGCATCAAACCTAACAAACTCCTTCAGAAAATGTGTCATATTCCATCTTCTGGACCCCAGGAAAACAAGCAGCCACTTTGTGGAGTCTAATGAGAATCCAAATAAAGAAATAAGCAAGGCTTTAAATGCAGACCAAATTAATTACAACATTGTGATGTGCAGCTGAGCCGGTATCATGCAAACAGTGTCTGAGGAGGACATGAAGACTGCTGTACATTACATGTACATTACAGCGCTTCAGAAACACTGCAGTGTCGAATTATGTACTAATGTTCATTGAAGTTGTAAATTGTGCCATCCTTTTTCTTCATTTTGATACGTTCTTTGACTTGTGTTGCTCCTCCGCAGTGGGAGAGCTGCGAGCCCCTTCTGTGACAGACTTCCTGTGGGGTTTGGAGAACTCTGGGTGGCTCAAACACATCAAGGCCGTTCTGGACGCTGGAGTCTTCATCGCCAGGGTCAGTGTTTCATGTTCAGAGTTGTATTTAATGCACAAACTCTGGAATTTATTGAATTTTGGATTGCAGATCAGGGCTAGTTTGTGCGGTTTGTTTTTTCTCATATTATCTCTGCTCTGTGTTTTCTGACTGATTTGGCGCCTGTTGTATCCTGTTTCCTCCTGTTTCTTCAGGCGGTGGCGGATGAAGGCGTGAGCGTGCTGGTTCACTGCTCTGACGGCTGGGACAGAACGGCTCAGGCCTGTTCTGTGGCCAGTGTCCTGCTCGACCCTTTCTATCGCACCATCAAGGGCCTCATGGTAGGGATATTATAAACGTGACATTAAACACATTTTTCTGTCTGAGTAACTAAACCTGTGCAATGCTGAACTGCAGCTGCTGATCGAGAGAGACTGGGTTTCCTTTGGTCACAAGTTCTCCCACAGGTCAGTGAACAAGAGTCAATGTTTACAAATGTCTTAAAGGTCACGTTTCTGGTGCCTGCTTGTCGCCACAGTATGGTATTAAACTAGTGATGTCAAATTTATTAGGTTAATCGATAATCTTGATTATTTAGGTCACAATATGCTAATAATTGTGACTGTTTTAGAAGCAAAATTTCCAGTTCAATCTAAACTCCAAAAAGACAATTATGGATTTCACTTTTGTTTTGTTTTGTGTCGTTATATCATGTTTCTTCTCAAATTTAATATTGTGACGTGATGTCCCTTAATTGAATGAACCTTTTTTTTTTTCATTTGTATTTATTCATTTTATCTAATTGTATGCATTTATTTATGTGTTTTGTTCGCTAAAAACAATTTAAAAAAACATGCATTTTTATTGACACCAGAGTTGCCTCTTCATAGATCGGATTGATCCTATGACTTCAACTTTAAAGCAAAGTATAAAAGAAAAAGTAAAGAAAACTCGTCTAGATTTTTAACAAATTATGAACAGAACACCTCACATTAAAGTAATTCAATAATATAATGAATAATAATAAAATAATCATGATTATTCAAGTCACAAATGATACTTTCAGTGATGTCGCACATCCACAAACACGAGGAAACCGACTGATACATTTTAAATGGACTGAACACAAAATAATAATACAAAATTGATGTAAACACATTTTCAAGAGCTTGTGATCAATACGAGTGTTCATGGTCCAGTTTAGGGATTTGATTTTCAACAAAAACGACTGGAAAGAAAACTCTTTGCAAATGCTAACTTTTTGACCGTAATGTAAATTGAAAATAACTACAGTGCTCCCTCGCTATATCACGTTTCATCTTTCACGGCTTCGCTGCTTCACGGATTTTTTTTACAGTGCGGATATTTTTACAGTGCATCCACTGAACTTCAGCGCACGCACAAGAACGGGACCCTTTGACGAGTCGTTCATTGCAGTTCTCAAATATAATCGAAGGTGGCATATCCGCTTATAAAAATCTTCTTGCTCAGAAAAAGAAAGAGCGCCAACAACTACCCATAACCTGCGTCTTCAGTAGAAACAGACGCTACAGCGGAGCGGAGTCAGGACGAAGAGGCACAGACTGTGAAATACGCCAGTGACAATGTTTACAACCTTGTATTACTATATTAAAATTACCGTTTTAAACAAATTTTGGGCCTTAAAACAGGTTTTGGTTTTTGGTTTCATTCCATAGTTCAGTATTGCATTGTAAAATAATAAAAAATAAAGCTGTGACTACTTCACGGATTTCACTTTTCGCGTGTTATTTTTGGAACGCAACTCCCGCGATAAACGAGGGATCACTGTATACATCGGTTTAGCCTTTAGCAGCATCCAGTAACTGTGGGGCCACTGAATGTGACTGCTCTGACTGAGCCGCTCAAAACTATGGATTAAAAAGCTTTGAACTAGAAAAAAGTTAATGATCTGAAAAAGGATAAAGATCGCCACAAAATCTGACCTTTATGAAAGCTGTAGGTGGCCTTTCAGCTGAACAGTTTGTGTTTACACTGCGCTCTAAGGGGGAAATGCTTTCTGGACTGCATAGGATTTTTTGCTGTAGTTTCAATGGACTGACCACAGGGTGAAAGTGATCCATTTAATTATTAAGAACAAAAAAATACATATTTTGTGAATTTAAAATTCAAAATAAAGCTATTTCTATTCTATTTATACTTAAAAAAAAAAAAAAAACTAAACCTCACTTTAACTTCACTTCGTCATTCAGAACATTTTATTTCATAAAGCTAGTGCTTTGTTAGATAATGTGAATGAAGGTTTTCACAATGCTTTTGTCATGTTGTCAGTTATCGTTAGTGATTGTAAAATCATGGTGTTTCTCTTCACAAAACACTAAATTTTGTTTGATCTTGTGACATACTGTACTTATTTTGGATTATTAATTATTAAGGTTACTTTCTTACTTCTCTAAAACTGCCTTTAAGATGTGTCTCAAGGTTAGAATAATGCTGATAATTTAGGAACTTTAGGGAATTGAGAGTAGTCATTGAATCTCTTTCAAGAATAAGGTTTGTGTGTGGGCAAAAGAGAAAGTAAAAAGCAGAAGGTAATTGTAACATTTTAGTTTTAAAGGGAAGTGGTTGGAGTGTTTGTTTCACTGTAAAGTGAATAAAGCTCAGTCTGTGACTCGGCTCAGGAGGAGATCAGCTGCTGTTCTAACTTTGGAACACTAAATTTGGGTCACAACAAATTCATTTTACCTCCTCAACTCAACCACGTTCTACAGAGGTCACAGTTTTAGTGTTAAAGGTGCACTATCTACAGTCGTCATCTGAGGAAGTGTCCACAAACGGACCTCTGTGGGGGAAGCAATCCATTCATTTAATGTGTCAGAGCTGCTCTTTCACCCACATCTCAACAACTGCAAGAGCAAATGCTGACTTTAGGAGTTTTATCGTGGCAAATATAGACACAAAGATTAAAAATAATTGTACACATATTTTGATAAACGTAATTGTTATCTGGACCATACAGACTCTAAAACACATACGAAAAGCCAATTTATAACTGAGAAAGAGGCATTATTAAATCAACAATTTAGGATTTTCCTCAATAATACACTTTATTTGTAACTATTCTCTATTTAGAAGCCTTCAGTCTCCATATTTTAACCTTTGTTTGGTTGATAATGTATTTTAAAACTCTCAGTGTATAACAGAAATAATTGTTTGACTCGTGGACTTCTAAAATAATGGTTAGTTACAGTGTTTTGTTTTGTGTTGCAGATACGGTCACCTGGACACCGACCCAAAGGAGGTGTCCCCCGTCATAGACCAGTTCTTGGAGTGTGTTTGGCAGCTGTCGGAGCAGTTTCCCTGTGCCTTCGAGTTCAACGAGAGCTTCCTGACCGCGATTCACCTGCACGTTTACTCCTGTCAGTACGGCACTTTCCTCGGCAACTGCCAGAAGGAGAGACGAGACATGAGGTTTGAATCCCAATTGTACATTACTCCATCTGCTTTTTTTTTGAGTCACAACATTATTTGCAACATTTACGTAGCACATTTAAAATATCACCAAATCACACCTTTTAGAAAAGAAAGTTGTAAGATGTAGCAAATGTTGTTTGTGCCACTTTGTTTTCTTTTTTGGATCAAAAGTTTACAGAGAATGTTCCAAAATTGTAAAAAAAAATCCATGAGGGAATCTAATGCTAACCCATTTTTTTAAGGTACACCCCGACAAATTTATAGAAAATATAAGTGCTTAGCTACCAAAATCGTTTCGTCTTTAATCCAAACCTGTCAGACCAGTCTTATGCAGGTGAAAAAACTGATGAGGTTCAAATGGGGGCTGAGAGACGTTCAGGTGCATCTAGTAATTTAGCGTCAGCACCGAAACTTTGCGGCTATAATAATTGCTAATAAACCACACTCTTGCAAACACAGAAAAGCGGCATCTCATTTACATTTACGTCATTTGATTGTCAGAGGACTGTGTTGCTGCTGCTGTTGTTATTTGCTCTGCAGCGCAAATAAACACATGAAGCTCAGGTAGTTTTTACTTTCACTTTTCCTCGCTGCTGATCTAAAACGAGTGAGTGCACGTCCAAACGCATGTCTAATACACTGCCTGTCCCAAAAAAAAAAAAAAAAAAAAAAAATCTTCACTGAAAATAAATAATAATACTTCATTTGAACACCTTTAGCTTTGATACAGCACACTTTTTCTGTGCCCATTTTTTCAGTTAGCTGCTGCAAGGTCAAAAGATTTATTTCATTATAGTTTTGCACATATTTTTCACCATCGTCTTGTATTGATGATGGAGAGTGTGACAACTGCACAAAGCACTCTCCAGCACATCCCAAAGTTTCACAGCTGAGTTAAAATCTGGTGTAAATTATTGTTAGCTTCTCCTTAGATCAGTGTTTCCCAACCAGGGGTACGGGGACCCTTGGGGGTACATGAGCAATTACCAGGGGGTACTTAGAATTGTTTCAGGTTTTAAAAGAAGTACTTTTATCTGAAGAAAAACATGATATTAGTTGTGAAATTTGCATCTTTCTGCAGTATCTTGGACCATAAGTATGATTAAAATAAAAATAGAATGGCAATAATTGACAATATGTGACTTTTAAACCCATTTATTTGCCTTAAACTGAAGTCAAGGGGTACTTTGAGTGTGAGACAAAGTTTAGGGGGTACTCGAAACAAAAATGTTGGGAACCACTGCCTTAGATCTTTTCTCTGTTTAATGCCAATAGAACCTTCTTAAACATCTTTCCACGACCACAGGATTTGTCTTTTCACATGGTTGTTTCAGAAATGAGACGCCACTCACTGCATCAGTTGGGTTTAAGTACCATGTTGCAGCTGAAAGATAATCTCCCATGCAGCACTTATCCAACAGGAGGAGAGGACCTTGTTTGCTCAGTTGAATCCAGGTGGCAACTTTTGTCTTTTTGAATAGGAAGTGTATTTTGCTGTTTGTTTCTGACCTGGTGCTGTTGAATGCAAATGGATGTGTCAGTCCTGGACCTTTGCAGTCTGTCCGTCTGTGGGGATGTGATCTCTCCTTCACTGTGATTCTCCCTGAAGCTTCTACTTTTTTCCCACAGGGTTTTTTGTATTTTTTCCTTGCCGAAAAGGAAGGTCAAGGACAGGAGGCGCTCTGGGACAGTTATCCATTTGCTAAATTCTGTTGAACATTTATTTAAACTGTGTTCTACCTGTGGCCCATCGAGGCAACTGTTATTTTGATTTTGGGCAGTACGAACATGAATCGAGTTGAATGTTTCTCCTCGTCTGCTCCTTGATCGTACAGCGCTGTCAAACGCAGCACCAATACGACTAGACAGGGACTCCTCCAGAGGTGTTATTGGGTTCTTTGAGCTTCAAATGCATTTTTTTTATAATCGGGTTTAAATTGGACGAGGCCAGTTATCTGATAAATGTAGTGACTGAAGTGTTAAAGGTGCTGTACCTGATTCTTACGGTTTTGAAACATGAAAAACAAAACTAGTTCATGTTAAAGTCTTTACATCAGTCACATGTATCGCTCACTTTCCTAATGCAGTCCCAGCATCCTCAATATTCACCACGATGAGTTTATAAGTACTTTTCTTGAGTTTCTAAGCCCAGAGCATCACGGGTAAAGCTAATAAACATTTAGCGTGCTTCCTGCTTCTCTTGTAGGATAAAACGTTCTATAAATAGATGCAGAGTTAAAGTTGTGGTCTCATTTTTACCCGAATAGATGCTTTTACAATATATCTGTACTGGAGCAACACAGATTTTACTTTATTACCTGTAAAAAATTGGGACCATGGACTAGTTTTGTGTTTCCCGTTTCACAACAATAAAAATCAGGTACAGCACCTTTAATGTACTGTTTCTCTTTTGTTTGTTTAGGCTTTGTGAGAGGAGTCACTCTGTGTGGCCTCAGCTGTGGAAGGACCGCGCTCAGTTCATGAACCCTCTGTACAAAGCAGAACTGAGCCAGAGCCAAGGCATCCTCAGGCCCAACACCTCCCCGTTCTGCTTCAAGTAAGACCGGAACTAGACCAGGACTGGACCAGGACTAGACCACTGACCTCCTTTGCTTCCTTATTATTATAATTCACATGCCGTATTGTCCTTCAGGATGTGGAAAGGCCTGTATAACCGCACAGAGAGGCCGACGCAGGCTCCTGTCGACCTCTTGTCTGCCGTGAGGGCGGAGTCACAGCAGCTCGAGGAGGAACTGACCAATCACGAGGAGGTATCGCCCGGAGGACCCGCCCACCACCACCACCACCACGCGAGCTCCAGACAAGGCATACACGCAACGACTGCTTTCACATCAACCATCACTGTAGAGGAGGCCAAAAGCTCTGTGGTTTAATCCAAATAGTAGCTGGATTTAGTTTAAATTACTAACACTATTTGAATCCATGGCATGCCGTCATTCACACGCCATTTCTCACAGCTTTTCTGTTACAGTTTGAGTTTACTCTGTCATAGCACGTTACATTTACTGGACGTGGAGCAGGAATGAAAATATCAACTTGGTTCTTGATCTAATGTACAAAGTTATTTATTTATTTTGATGGCACTGTACCTGATTTTTACTGTTTTCAAACATGAAGAACAGAACTAGTTAATCCTGAAGTCTTTACATCAGTCAAATGTATCGCTCACTTTCCTAATACAGTCCCAGCATCATAGATATTCATCGATATGAGTTTATAAGCACTTTTCACGGGTTTCTGAGCTCAGTGTTTTGCATTCATGGGTAAAGCTAACAAACATTAGCAAGGTAATGATGCACTTCCTGCTTCTCGTAGAATAAAATGGTAACTAACAAGTTTTACTTTATTACATGCAACTAGTTCTGTTTTTTTTTTACATTTCAAAACATTAAATATCAGGTACAGCGCCTTTAAAAAGGATATGTGCAGTAATCGACATCAAACAAAGTAAATGTGTCAAAACATTTGCTGATTTAAACTATTTTTGTCGCTAGCTTCTTTGCCTGATGTGTTAAAGGCAGCCAAAAAATGATCAAAATCACATAAATAATACAAGATATATAACAGAATAAAAAAGAATGAAGAAACCAAAACCTATTAATAAATGGGGGTTAGACTGCACCTTATTGTTAATGTCCAAAATATTCAAAATGGCCAACACATTAGGTCACTTTTTAGCTTTTGCGCTTTTGTTTTTGAACACAACAGCAGCTGTGTAATCTGCCTGCTGTTTCCTCTCGTAGTGAAGAAAGAGAACAGGGCACATGTCATATTTCTCTGATTTGCGTCTTATTGGCCCGGCCAGTATAACACAGGCTTTATTGATACTTAACAAAGGAGGATTAACCATCAGAGAAACACATGGTCGATTGTGTGAAACAAATATGTCGTCATACATGTAAAAAAGAAAGAGAAAAAAGTAACACTGAACCCATTTGCCAAATCAAATGACTAAACTTGTATCTAAAGTAAAGGAAGATATATTTTTTTTCTGAATGAGAATATTCAGAGCAGTCTCCTGCATTTGAGAGGCGTGTGCGAGTGATGAGTAGATGACTTATCAAGGTGTGTGTTACACATTTCCGTACTGTGTTGACACAATGTTGACACTGTGTTGTTGCGTTCTATTGTGCCATCTGGTAGTCCAGAAAAAGACATTCCTTTTTAATCAAACGCATTAACACAAGGCTGAGCTCGATCCATCATAAATGTGAACATTAAATTTTGAAGAATGCGCGCTGATAATCAACAAATCAGAGATAGTAAGAGCTATCTTTGATTACAGTCTAATATAACTGAAGCCAATAACGGCCTATTGTTCAATAACAGTGACTTGAAGTGAATGTAATAATGTCTGTAAAATATAGAGCTTGCTTCTTCTTTTGAATGATCGATGATCCCATAGAGCGAAACGGCCAGTATTTGTTTTCTTTGTGGTTCATTGGTGATAAACAGACACAGATCTGATCCTCGTGTGGCTCTGAACAGCAGCTTCAGCTCTTCTGATGTGCCACACTAAATGACATGGATGTGTTTGTCATGTGACTTTTCTTAAAGCGACACACACACTGTGTTGATGCTTCAAGTTGTTTGGCCCGTCACTAACACATGCTACAAATAAGTGGATTGTCTCAAAACTGGATGTCTGTCTCCTGCGCTCTACAGTTTCCAGTCCCTTCTGCTTTTGAACACAAACCAGGAGGGACTGGTTTGTGTCATGAAATCACTTTATAGATCTGCTTTCAAATTACATTTAGTCAAAGCAGCACCAGAAATGAGACTTATATTTTTTTTCCGTCAGATTCAGAGTTTAGTGCGTCGCTCCATGATTCTGCTGAAATAAGCTTTGTTTCTCAATTCTGTTATTTCTCCACCATCTTTACTCGTAAGCCGCAATGTTTGTTTAGACACGACCATGTGATTCTCCAATTGGTTAATCCACCTATCAGTCACACTAGGTCTGGGCGATACGGTGATAAAAATCGAATCGTGAGCTCGTCCCTGTGACAATCTGTTATTTTTGTGAAATCGACGTATCGTGATTCACTGATTCTCTTTAATGCAGCTGTTCAAACACTTTTTCTCCTGTTGTTTAGCCTCTGAAGCCTCTGAGCAGATGACTTTATTTACCTCCTAAAGACCAGAGCTGCACAATTCAATGAAATTGACACAAAAAGCAAAAAAAAAGCGTGACCAAAAGCAATATAAATGCGCTCAAAAGCAACCAAAACACGCCTGCAAACAAGAAACACAACTCAAGAACGACAAAAACATGACAAAAAACGACAAAGACTGACAAACACAACTGAATGTGACAAAAACTAAAAAGCAACAAAACAGAATCTTATTATTCAAACCTAAATCACAAATCTAATCACAATGGCACTGGTCAGAAAAATCACAGTTAGATATTTTTCCTAAATTGTGCAGCTCTATTAAAGGCAATAGAAAAAAACAAAGTTAAAATGAATCGTGATAAAAATCGAAATCATGATCTGGCCCCAAGGAAATCGTGATCATTTTCTGTCATATCGCCCAGCTCTAAGTCCATTTGAAATCGAGGAGACTAGATATGATTCCAGACCAAAGCGTAAAGTATTGTCAAAACTATTCTTGACTGGTCCGGCAAGGCTTAAGATGTAAAAGTGCAAGTTTGTGTCATCCGTTGTATCATTTTCACTTCACCACAAACTCAACGCACAACTAAGACATTTTCCCGCACAAACCCAACACTCACACCTCTTTCTCGGTGCGCGCAGAGGATCGCAGCCCTGAGCGGTCGTCCAATCACGTGGGAGAAGATTGACGTTCCCCGGCGGAAAATCAACCAACTGTATCTGCGCTTCTGTGGACCGGACCCGCCCACGACATACCACTACCCAATCACCAGCTCCGAACGAGACCGCGCCCACAAACTCTGCCACGTGCCGGCCGATCAGACGCCGCCGCTGCAGGTCGGGGGTCACGACGCGGACGACCTCAGCGATCTGGAGTCTGGAGTGGCGGACCTGAGCCGATCGCCCAGCGGCTGCGACGACAGTAAGGACCAGGAAGTGCACGGATTCAGCTCAAAAGAGGGTTTGGTCGAGTCGCGCTGAAGAACGAGACAAACGCGGTTAAATCATCGGGTTATTTTAAAGGGAGAAAGGGAACGTTCCTATGTTTAAGTATTTTATATTTTCACATTTTTTCTACTGTATAAGTTGCACATTTTTTATTTTTCTAAGCGATTTCAGTGTTTTCAGCACACTTTCCCAGGCAGAGGTTGCACTGTTCCCAAACGTCGCATTCAATTAAATTCAGTCGCTTTAATCATGTTTCTAGTAGAGCAGTTTGATTATAGCGAAAAATATAATCACGATAATTGAAATTGCAATTATTTACGAACAATTATTTCTGTATTGTCTAAATTATTTTGTAGAGAAACTATAGACCGAATATATTTAATTACTGTGTTGAGCTCGGGATTGTGACCTCTCACGTGATGATTTAAAGACGCTAAATACTAAACTTAGAGTTAATTCAATAGTATTCTAACTATATATCGATAAATGTATTTACCACAAGTGACTCAGGTTCTTCAGTGGATTTTTTGCTCACTTTTTTTTTTACATTGTTTTGACTAATGTTTTATTATTTAACCGCAAACATGGTGGATTTTCATGGCAACGGTTGTTTTTTGACGTCGTATCCCAAGCTCAATTCGGTCCATAGGCTTTGCTCCAGGTTTTTTCGGTCTATAGCCTTTGCTCCAGGTTTTTTCGGTCTTTAGTCTTTGCTCCAGGTTTTGAGGCAGAAGGAGTGCGTTTTTCTAATTGAACAGAGTAATAATTGAAATCACGATAATGAATACGATTACTTGCGCAGCCCCAGTTTCCACAGGTCCTGGCTCCTCAAACCGGTTCACTGTGGAGCGTCTCGTGTCCACTCCGTACAGAGATCCTGAGAGAGCAGCTGACGACACCCAAACATAACACATGCTTTCTGAATAAATAACAGCTAAATCATACCAGAATTATACTTTTTCTTCATACGGCTGATCTCAGATTCACAAAAAGACGTTTATTAATTACAAGTTTGTGTCGCTGTAAGATGTGACTAAAGGTAGAGTAAATAAAGACCGGTTTATAGTCCGCTTTTCTGCATTTATTTCACTTCTCTGCATATCTACGCTACGGTTTAAAGGACAAATATTATGCTTTATTTGTGTTATTGGCTTTTAAACATGCTCTTGAGTCTATATACTTTGACAGTTGTGTTTAGATTAAACTGGCAATGATTTAAGCGGATTTAAAACAGAAAATTCTCGGATAAGTGACGTATGAAATCGGAAAAAACGTCACACATCGAGGGAGATCAGCAGGATTTTCTAACTAGCATTACTCAGACTTGCATGATTTAAGCTAAATGCAACTCCAGGTATGTTTTTGATGACAGAACATTGGTTAAAAGCTCAAAAAAAAAGTCACTGCAGCATAATCTGTGTCCTTTAACATCTCTTGAAATGTGTTGTGTTTGGATTGTTTTTGATCCATTTACGCACTGGAAGTATAACATTTTGGGTCTAAATGCAAGTGCCGTGCGTCGATAAACCGGAGCTGGCGCTAACGTGTGCTAGCTTTGTTTCGCTCAACAATTAATCACTGGAAATACGGCGTTTTTTCACAAGATCAAGTCACTGTTCGGGGAGGAATGATTATTTTGTCTTTGTATCTGCTTTTTGCCGTTTCTCTCTCCACTTATATCCAACTGTGTGTCTGATTAATTGACTAAAAATCATGTCCCTGGAAAAAATCTACATGTTTTCCTCAAACAATTGCTTTTACAACACAAAGTCAGACAGACCTTTTCATTTAGAGGACTGAATTCGACAACTTTCTACAGAAAAGGGACACATTTTATTGGCGAAAAGGCCAGAACTTAGTGGGAAACAAACTGCTTTTGAGGGGGTTAAAGCGCCTTTGTTCAATTTAATGTTTACGTTTACCAATCAGTATATTAATCCATTGAATAACAGTTGAAAAAAGTGCATTGCAGCAATAGAAAATATGTCATTTACCAAAAAATGCCCATTCTGGAACTTGAGCTCTGTTTAGATTAGTCGCTGGAATATAAAACATAAATATTAATGAGTGCTTAAACATTGCATTGATCAAAAGAACAGTTAAAAATACAATCTAGAAAATGTAGAAGATTTTTATTTGTGAACTGCTCTTACTTAAATCGCATTAAAGTAAAGAAAAGGGAGACAGTATTTTTATTACGAGCGACGGATCAGAAAGACACTGGAACAAAATAAGCAGCAGTTATTTCTGTTTACAGTATTTCTTTTTTAACGTTTTGTGCAATATATTATTTAAACATCACGATCTGTTTTGTTTTTTCACAATTCACTTTTTATTTAAGACCGTGTAAAAGATGAAAAAAATCCTCTTTTGCTGAAACTGTAGAGGCTTTGATGATGATGGCTGCAAAAACATGATCCTTAAACATTGTATAGAACTGTTTTAATGCTGGAATGAGCCTAAATATAAAAATAATGGGAAACTAAGCTGTAAGAAATGAATACTTGAGTTGCATTTACTTAAAGACGCTGTACCTGATTGTATTTACGGTCTTAAAAACGTAAAGAACAGAACTAAAATCTGTCAAAATGTATTCCTTACTTTCCTAAAACATTCCTAGCGTCCTAATTATTCATCGCGATGAGTTTATAAGCATTTTTCACAACTTTTAGAGGCAACATCGAGGTAAACTTCTTGGTTCACGGACAATAAAACACTTAAAAAATCAGATGCAGACAGCACAGAGTGGTTTTTACGATGTATCTGTACCGAGACAAGACAGGTTTAACTTAAGAACGAGAAAAAAATCAGGTACAGTCGCTTTTTTAATTCAGAATCTTGAGTGGTTTTGATTTATTCACTTCTCAGGCTTTAATTTGATGAAATGGAATAAAACAAGGTCATGTTCACACATAAAAATTGGAACTAAACCAGGACTGAACCTGAACCTGGTCAAAAGATTAAGAATATTTATCATGTCTTATAAAGTAAAATAGTTTTGTTGCTTCTAATCGGTAAGAAATTATGTAATTACCTCGACGTGTTTTCATTTCGTCAGACTTTTATAGAAAAAACAACAAAACTATTGAACCTGGACCTAGAACAGGACCAAAACCAGGTCTACATCAGGATTAAACTGTTCTCAAATAAACC
This sequence comes from Rhinogobius similis, assembly GCA_019453435.1. Classification (NCBI taxonomy): domain Eukaryota; kingdom Metazoa; phylum Chordata; class Actinopteri; order Gobiiformes; family Gobiidae; genus Rhinogobius; species Rhinogobius similis. The sequence continues at coordinate 15,042,567 of CM033622.1, forward strand.
CAATCCATTGCACATTTTGCCAACACAAGGTTTCCTAAGTACTGCACAGAGTAAAACAACATTAATAATCACTTAAAATCACATACATTGCATAAATAGTATAATTAATAAATAAGTGTGAGCGCAACCTTAATTTACATAAATCTTGATTTATTTGTATAATTTTAAAGTGAAAGTGAGTCAGAAATCATCCTTGAAATTAAACACACTCAAAAAAGCACTTGATTGACACACATTTTTGCATAAATTAAGAAAAACATATTTGAATCTAGTCCAAAATATCATAAAAGTCAAAGAATTGGTCTGATAACAAAAGTAAATTCCTGTATATTTTATAAAACGGCACAAATAAATCAAGATTCTGAATTAAACTCGTCTTCTTAACTCATTGATATTCATTTCCCACAGCGTAGAGAGTTGGTAAACGGAGATGGAGTTACGTCTGGGACAAAAGCTTTTCTATTTGCAGTAGTTTGATAGATTTTTGGGCCTAATTAAAGACATTTCTCTGTACATTTACCTGTGTATCCTGTGATGTGTGTCGTGTTTGTAATTATCAATAAATGCACTGTACAAAGGGACAGACCAACTACTCACTGCAGTCTTTATCGTTTTTGTGCTGAAGAGCTTCAAAGAGGCATGTTTACAGCGCCATCTGCTGGACAAAAAGGTGAACGTGTCTTAATTAAACAGATCAGAGATAAAAGTAGACAAAAATCATTCTTGAGTAAGAAAGATTTTACTTCAACGTAATGTTATTCAAGTAAAAGTACAAAGTACGTATTGACGAATAAAAAAGTATTTGGGGAAACAACTATGAATGTTTAAATAAAGGTTAATAAAGAATAGTCACTAACATATTATTTTTGTATTCAAAAAGTCAAATGATTATTTCTATTCCACACAGAGATTTAAAATACATGCATACAAATAAAGGTTGAATTACGTTGACTGAAGATGTCGGTACATTCTTTTTAGACATTTTGCTTTAATGTTGTTGTATTTGATGTAAACAGGTCATTTTGTGTGTGTTTTTGACTCTGTGATGATCAAAGTACAAATTATTTTTACATTTGACTTCAAATTTACTTAATTCAATCACTTTTTTCCAGTGCGCTGCTGTTATCCTGGTTCATCTCTTGCTCCTTTTACCTTTCCTCTCAAACAAAAGAAGTTCAAGTTAAATTATTTATTAGACAGTTTTACATATTTCCCCTTTTATTTAATTAATTCCATTACATTAAATTCACAGTTGCACATTTGTCCTTCAGGATTAACATTCAGTTCATTTTGCTGATAATTCTGATCTTAAAGGCTTAATACAGTGACTTGAGCTGGGACATTAAAGGTGCAGTGTGTAACTTTTCTGCTCGTTTCTGTGCTTTGCCGAGAATGTTCCAAAGTGCGGCATTAAACTAATCTACGGACAAACAGCAGCAGGTGACGAGGCCAAGTCACAGGTCACAGATTTTAAGGTGTTTAAGAGACAAAAACACCTGTGATTTAATTTAATAAATGCAAGATAGATACATTTAATGCCTTATTGTGGCACATTCCAGGCAAAGCAATAACATCTCCATGGAAACAAGGAGACTGGTACATTGAAAAGTTATCGTGGATCTTTAAATTGGCTCAAAACTGAACTAAATATTGTAAAAATGAGAGAATCCTTTAGTATTTGAAATCATAAAAACACCAGACATAAAATTGGTAAAAATATGATTAATATGTGTATTTATTTACTTATTTGTAGCTTAATTTATGCAATTCAACTGTCAAAAAGTTTAATATTTGAAAGATTAGCATTCTGATCTTTAAATAGCACAAAACCCATAATCTCCTCCTTCACTCAGTAACTGTTTGTCATAAAAATACTGTTTGTGAAATTAATGTATTTAAAGTAACTTTTTGGGCTCAAACCGACCAGTGTGAACATTAGACCAGACCTGGATCAGTCTGGATTTAGTTTAGGCCCAGGATTCCCAAACTCTAAAGGCCAAAGTGTCAAAATGTGTTGAATAAGGTTTAATGTTAATTCGACCTGTTAATTGTGTTATTGGACCCAATTCCCCACCAAAAAATTATGTTTACATCAAATTATTGTAAATAGAGTCATGATTTGATTATTATATTGAATCTTGAAAATTGTCAACATCAGGATTCAACAGTTTTTGAATAGGAAAAAATATTAAATTTAAATATATCAATTTGAAACTTCTCTAGTAGTTTACTCACGTAAATGTAAGAAAAAATGTCTTACAAGTTTTTCATCATGTCACGTTTTCATTTAGAAAATAAGGCATTTTATGTGTAAAAACGACCAAAATGGCACATATTTGGGAAATTTTAATCTGATAAATAACCCGAACCAAGTTTAAATTTGTTGATAAATTTTTACACATAAAATTTTTTTTTTTACTGCAAACGTTAATAAATCAGTTTTAGAATTAGATCAACAAATCCTTCTGTACATTTAATCAAAATCTTGTTAAGTACAGGATTGTAAAGTTTGGTGTTTGTAGGAGCTACTTTAAGGCTGATCTTTATGTCTCGAGGGAGAAAAATGCATTTTAAGAAAATGGCCTTTGAAGTTACAACGTCCCAGAGAAATCTATGAAGTGGATTAAATGAAAGAATATAACATCTTTTGGAGCAGATTGGACAAGTTTGTTGTTGCCACATGAAAGACGATATGCTGAGAGCGAACTGACCAAAAAAACAATGTTTTAAAATGTTTGTAAAATCAATTTTGCCTGTAGTGTCTGTAACGTCTTTCAGCTGAAGTACGTTTTCCTCATAAATTCAGTTTTGCCCCCAAAGTGAAAGTAAATTGTACTAAAAGCAGAACTTAAATTTGACTTGTTTTTACCTCTTTTAACGCACAAATGGAGAGCACTTTGGTTCAGAAAAAGCTGTGTGAGTCGCTTTTGACACTTTGGAAGCAGTGTTTATGTCAAAAAAAGATGCAGGTGAATGTTAGGGATGAACAAAAACTGAGCAAAGAACGAGTTAGATTTAAAGAACAACTTCCTCTTTTCACGGTTTGAAAATCAGACAGTCAAACTTTAAGTACAAGTTTAATGCCCTGGTTTAGACCTGGTTTAGTCCTGGTTTAGACCTGGTTTAGTCCTGGTTTAGACCTGGTTTAGTCCTGGTTTAGACCTGGTTTAGTCCTGGTTTAGACTTGATTTAGTCCTGGTTTAGACTTGATTTAGTCCTGGTTTAGTCCCGATTTATTCCTGGTTTGGTCCCAGACGGTTCAGCACTGATTTAGTCCAGTGTTAGACCACGTTTAGCACCAGTTTAGTCCAGATAATCCTAATAAAGCACTGATTTTTAACCAGCTTTTGGCAAATTTTAGCTTTAATGTCAGTGCTTTTGCAAGAATCTACAAAAAACAACAACTATTCCCTCTGGTTTTGTAAAAAGTTTGCAAATTAATAGTTAGAATAAATCGTAAAGGCATTTCTGCTTATGTAAATAAACCCAGAATGCTTTTAAAATAGCCGTCATAGGTGTAATAAGCCATAAACATCCCATATTTTCTTCACTATATTAAACTGCAGTCCACGTCTTGGTTTAGTTTTTCAGGAAAAGAAAAGTTGCTGGCACATTTTCATAGTTTGCTCTGGGCTGGAGACTTCGTGGCCGATGGTCCGTTCGTCTGAATAGATTTCGTAGTCGTTTCCACCCTGAAAATAAAAAATAAACAACAAGAAGTTAATTTTTAATCGAACTACAAATAATAATCGAGACAATCTTAGAAGCAAAATACAGTCATTTCACTTCAGTCTTTGCTCCAAAAAAGTAAATGTTAAGAGTATTTTCTCTGTTGTTTGCCACATTAACTTTGATTTATCGTTCAGAAAGTTTAATTTCATAAATCTGGTCACATAAAAGACAAATGTTAATGTGTTTAGACAACGAGAATAAAAGAAACTTAAGGATGTCACTCTTGTTTGGTTAAAGTTAAAAGGTTTTTTATGCTGAAAATAATCGTGAATAACTGAATAATCGTTAAATCACAACGTTTCTTCCCAAAATTTATAAACATTGCCTGAAAAAAAGGAATTCAGCCCTGATTTGGAGGAAAATCAAACACAACCAGTGCTTTTTGAGGTGCAAAGAAACAGTAAATGAGGCTAAAAACAATGGCCTCAAATGTGCAATGCATCGTTGTAAAGACTGAATGTGTAAAATAAGGTGAGACCAAACTGTGGAGAAGGAGACGGACAAAATGAATTATTCAAACGTGTAAATGAAGCCAAACACAACTGCAGCTGTGTTTTCAATTGGGCAGTGCACCGTCACGATAATTACAATATCAACTTAACGTTCAATATTTAACAGACAGAACAATACTTTTGGAGCTCAGTATTTATCGTATCTACCTTTTGTTCGCACTTTTTCTTTGTTTTTGATATGATTTGGGATCCAGAGAGTGAAATATGTAACTTTTATCACTCATAATCAGCACCAATTTACTGAAAAAGTGTTTCATTTTGTTAATTATTCATTGTATCTCATGTTTTAACTACATTTCAGATTTAGATTGACCATGTTTGGTATTTTCCAGCTTAAGCGTTACTGTATCAGCGGCATAAAGTAAGTTAAATATTATCGTTTAATCTTAACATTACTCTTAGTTGAGGATATGTTTTGTCAACTCTGCTAACATAATATTTTAACTGTAATATTTTGATTCTGTGGCTACATCTTTCTTCAATTATTCAGATGAAAATAAAATAAGAAAGCTTTATTTGTCCCACAGAGAAGAAACCCCAGTGTTGCAAACCATACATCAAGAACGACAGGAAAATAAAACCTGCTCTTTTACTGTAAATGTGTGTATTTCTTGTGCTTTTACAGTGTAAGACAACCCTGTGTTTATTTAATACAAAATTGCACGTTTCAGCACTAACTTGACCTCATCTTTCCTCCTAAATTCAAGCGTCTACCTCCGGAGCTGCGCGGTCTCTTTCTCCTCTGCTTGAAGCCTTTGTTTCGACTGGAGTGTTAACATTTACACTTATGTGGAAGAGCCAGCGCGTCTGTCCTCTTCAGCTGCAGCTCTTTTGAAATTCAGAGCCTTCTCCAGCTCAAAGCCTCGTTAAAACTCAACCACGGCAGCTTAACACTTCGACCTACGACCCACCGACTCTGACACCACAGATCCAGGGCACTTTGTGTTTGGAGACGTTAAAGAGATTCAGTTTAATGCAGTTTTCAAGAGATTCATGGAAGACCAGAGTTGCCAAGTTTGCTTCTTCACAGCAACTTCACACTGCAAAAATTCAATATCTATGCTTAAAATGAGCTGAATGCAGTAAATTAATCTTATTTTGAGTCGTTTTGACAAGAAGAGATTCAATTGCTTCTGTGGTGTAGAATATTTCGCTGGTTTCAAAACATTTCTGACTGATTATAAGATGATTTAGTGTGAAAAAAGAAAATGTTTTTGCCAATGAGGTAAGTATGAGGTAATTAAACCTTTTTGGCTTGAAATAAGAGGAAATGAGCTGAAACAAGTCAAAAACACCTTTAAACAAGTAAAATAATCAAGGTCCATGAAGAAAATGTATCTTAACTGTTTAAAGTTGTTGAAATTAAGATTAATATCCTGAATTTGAGTCATTTCGAATTATCTAAAAAAAAATTGTCATAAATGTCATAAAAGAAGTGAGTTTTATTTTTTTCAAGTCTGTTTCACAAAAATAGATCCAGTAATGACTGATGTTAAATATGCAACACGTCATGTTTAAATGTAGCTTATTTTATCAACTTCTTTTCTGAAGCTACTTTTCATTTTTTCAGCTTGTGTCGCTTGTTGCTCTCTGAAAATCTGGCAACCCTGGCAGTTCTACAGCAGTGATTCATGGACTAAACCTGGACTAAACCAGAGTTGCCAAATCCACTTCTTTACAGCAACTTTGATCTTTTTTTTTTCTAAGTTCTTGCAAAATTTGACAGTTGTGGGTTCCTTTTTCTTTGGTTTGCTTCTTGGATTCATTTTTACGTCATAAAAGAAGTGATTTTCAGGTTTTTTCAAGTCTGTTTCACAAAAATAGACCCAGTAATGAACTCATGTTTTAATGTTACTGATGTGAAATATTTTATATTTTATCAACATATTTTGTGGAGCTGGAGTCGCTGGTTTTGTTTGTTTTTTGTGTGCATTTTTTTATTTCCTTTTATTTTTTTCAAGCTTGTTGCGCTCTGAAAATCTGGCAACCCTAGCAGTTTTCTGTGGACTAACCATGGACTAAACCAGGTCAAAACTTTTACTAAATCAGGGACTAAAACAGGACTAAAAGCCACACAAAAAAAGTGGTTTAAATCCTCCTCTTATCACTGCAACGGAACGAGACACATTTAATTGTTGCTTTAAAGTTCTGATTGGAAAATGACCTACAGGTTTAGTAAAACGAGAAGAAATCACTTCAAATAAAGTTAAACTATTACAAATAAAACATGCACCTTTCAATAAAAAAGGGCTAATTCGCTTTTTTAATAGATTTATTTAATGTTTTTTCTTTTTTTTGTAATGTTTATTAGCGCCTTTTCACACAGTTTCCTTGCGTGATGTCAGGAAGTCAAAATTTTACCTAAAAACATGACCAAACTGGGATAAAAATGGTTAATTCTTTAGCGGAGTCTTAAATACAATGATGTTAACTGTGTTTTAGTAAAATGAGTACTTCAACCTGTCATGGGCAGGATAAAATTGTATAAAAATTGGCTCGGTTTACAACTTATTTCATTCTTTTTAGATCCACATTTGTAAATAACAGATGCGACTCCGAGCAGACATTTGCACTCACAGGTTTGGTCTTGTCTCCAAAGAAGTGGATGGTGCTGTAGTGGTCCTTCTCCACGATCCCCAGGCAGTACCTTTTGTCCCAACCGTCCGGAAACACGTCGATGCTGATCTGACCCCCTGCAGAGAACCAGAGCAACCAGAGCAGCGTTCACACCCAACAAACACCCCAGACTCAAGCCTGATGCAAATACGTCGAGTCAAACGAGCGCAGCAATTAACAAGTCGAATCTAAACGACTTTTGGATGGTGGAACGTCGTTAAATGGTGCAGGGAAACAAGGAGCTGATGAAAGGAAATGTCTGAGGTGAGTTTAACAAACATTTTGTCTGTTTGTCCCCAGTTTGACAATTTTCAATTTTTTTTATAATGTTACTTCCTGGTTGGTCATGAGCAGCAAATATGACATGACAGAGGTAATTCCACTGTTACCTAGCAACCATTTTGAAAACAAGGGCCAAAATTCATGTTAATTACACAATAGTTATGGTTTGACAAATAATAAAACCTGATAACACATTTATTTTGTTGAATGACTGTTTAAACTGTCAGAAAAATGTGTCAGTTGAGCGTTAATTCAACTGTGTGTCGCTTTTTGATGACATCACAGAGGGATTCCATTTTAAAACTTAGCACTACTTCCTGTCTTTTAAACTCAAAATTTCTTCTGGAATTGCAACTTCAAAAATGTAAAACTACCAAACTAAGCCATAATTTGAATCTAATGAGAACCTTCATATAGACTTTAAGAGCTGCAACAGTTAATGGAATTATTGTGACTTTTCGATATTGTTTCATCAGATTTTGAATTTTAAAAACTGTCGAATTTCTCACTTTTTTCATTTTTAATCCTGAAAAACATGCTTGAATTCGTTCTATTTTGATTTTCCGTCGCAGAATTTTGCAGTGTACATTTTATGTGTTTTTCTCAGTTTTAAAAAATTCAAAATTGAAACTTTGATCTTTTAAATACTCACTGCTTGAATTGAAAGCCTGTCACAGCAAAGATTTAAGATGCAAAGATTAAATTCACAGCATTTTCTCCCTCTGAATTTACACTGTTAAATTTGAGGATTTATGAGGAATATATGCACTGAATAGTTTAAAGTTGAATTTTTCATTTTGAGTCGTTAAACTGAGAAAAACAATTAAATGCAAAACTCAGCGACTGAAATTCAACATGTTTTTTCAGGATAAAGACATTTTAAAAGGGAGAAATTTGCAGTATTTAAAATTCTAACTCTTTTTCCTCAAACTCCACAAGCTCTCTGACTGTTTTTGTTCTTTACATTTGCATTTTTTATTTTGTTTGTCTGATAACATCGACACATAACCAAATTTGAGAATTGTCATGGCTTTACTTCGATGACGTTAAACTCACCGATGGAGAAGGACAGACCTCTTCCTTTGAACTCTTCTTGCAGCACGGAAACAAATTTCTCTCTGATCTTCTCTTTCTGCAAAAAACATCAACTCAATTAAAGCTTAATGTCGTGATAATTAGAATAAACAGATAAATAATGAAAAGCTGAGGAATCCGTAGGCCTTAATACTGAAGTGTGATATTATAAGAGAAAATATCGCGATAAACCATTGACTGGTGCCACAGACCGTAGGAGAATCCCACATGAAGTCAATCTAAATGTGAAATCTTGTTCAAAACATGAGCAACAAAAAATAAACAACAGAAAGAAAAGCCTTTTCAAACAAAGTGCAAACAAAACATCCACACGATAAATATTGAGCCCCAAATATATTGTTTTTTCCTCTCTCATACATTGAACGTCCATTTAGTAATTATCGTGACAGATCTAGGAATCCATTTTTATTTTTGTTACGAGCACAGATCGTACAGTGAAAGCAGCTCTCTTTGACAACAATAACCAGATGCTATTCTGGCGTCCCACTGGCGCATTTTATCATCCACATCTGATAAAATGAAACTCTCAGCTGCTGGACATGTTCAACATGAAAAGAAAGCTATAACCCACTTATTTTCAGTCAAATCAAACATTCTGGGAGGAATTAGTCAGTTTTTACTCTAAAAGCACAAATTTAAAAATTACGCTAAAATTCAAAAAATTATTACAAGCCCCTAAAACAGTTACAGTTGTTAAATTAGCTTCAGCTTTGAAAGAGGAATTGTCAAAACCAACAAAAGCCAAAAGTGTCAATCAGGCAAAATCTACAGATTCCAGCTTCACTTCTTCATATGTTTCACAAAGAAAATTTCAGCAGACTTTAAAGTCTGATATTCCTCTGTGCAGAGCATTTATTTCTGAAACATTCTAATCAAACACAGAGGAAAGCCTTCACTTTCCTGTCTGGATTATTCTTGAATACAATGCACCAAAGAGTGAGCCGTGGCAACGAGTTCAGATGGATTTAAAAACCTATTTCCTTCTTTTACGGTTTGAAAATCAGGTTCCACGGTTTTAAATTCCTCGGACACATACCTTGTCGAGCTCAAAAAACTCTTGTCTTTCCTCTTGAGTGCAGCTGCGGCCGATCGGAGAAATGTTCAACATCCCATTTCGAAATTCAATAAATGTTCCCCTGAAAAACAGCATTACAGACGAGTTAATGATGTTATAAAACACCGTGATGGAGACATTTTGCTCGCTTTTTAGTGCCATTGTTTAGTTTTTTGTATTGAATGTGTAGGTTTTGGCTTAAAAATGCGCAATTCTGTTTTTTCTGCACCTGCACAGCTTTATATTTATATTATATTATTTTAAATGCTTTTCAATGTGCATAATAAATTAATAAGAATAAGGCTGCTGCAAAGATTCGTCTTCATATTTTGTCATATTTTGATCATTTTCAGTCGTTATCTGGACTTTACAGACTCTCAAACACAAACAAGAAGATCTTTTATGACAAAAATTGCTGCATTATTAAATCAAAATGTTTAAAAAAATAAACTATTTCTGATTTTTATCATAATACACTTTAATTGTAAATAAATAAATAAGCCTTCAATCACCACATTTCAACCTTCATTTGGTTAAAAATGTGTTTAAAAGTCTCAATGTTCTCCATGAATAATAGTTTGACTAGTTGAGAGCTAAAATAATCTCAAATAAATAAATAAATAGACAAATAAAACAAAAAGACTCTTGTGTTCACCTTTTCTTTGGCAGCTTGATCTTGGCCATGTAGTTTAGACAGAAGTTGATGAAGTCTTGGAGGATCTCTTCTCCCATGTGCGCCTGTATCGACTGTCAAAACATTTATTTTATTATTTATTTATTATTCTTTATTTCAGTCCCATTGTCTGCATCGTTAAAATGTCACACAGAGAAATCCAGACGTCTCACCTGGACTGAAAGAAGTCGTCCGTTTTTGTAGGCGACAAGTCCATTCTCAGCAAATACATAGTCCACCTTCTGGATAACTAGAAACAAAAGTCAACTGTATTAACTGTCCAACATTAAGTTATTATTATTCAAGCCCAGAGGTGGATGAAGTACTCCATTTTTGTTACTAAAATTACAGATACAGCAGCAAAAAATACTCAAGTAAAAGTATCAGCACTGAAAATTTACTTTAACAGTAAAAAGTAAAAGTAATTATTTTTGGTTTGGACTATTAAAGCATCAAACTGTCATTTTGATTTAATTTATTCTGTTAAGTTTTGGTCCTTTCCAGGTTCTTTTTCAATAGAGGCTATATGTTTGCTAATAGGGAACTAGAAAATAAAAGATGAGCTAAAAATAAACCTCTCAGCCTTTTCAGCAGGTCTTAAGAATATATACTTTTTACTTTTTAGTCCAGTTCAAAAATGTAGTGGAGTAAAAAGTACAGATGAAATGTAGTGATGTAAAAGTAAAAAGTGTGTACGGCAAAATTTTACTTTTGTACTTTCTCACTGTTCAAGCCTTGTCCTTTACATTTGTTTTCTGGTGCTCTGGAACATACTGAACAACAGGGCTGCAGCTCACATAGAACTGAACGATTATTCCAACATAAAACTGATATTTCAGACAAGCACTTTGTCTTGGATTACACATGCGATTAATGTTTTAAATTGTAAAATTCTGTTCAAAGTTCACATTCAAAACCCGTCCAGGAGCGTAAATATCTGAGAAAAGACTGAAATATGAACTGCTGAACTAATCAAAGAATCACATACTTTTCGTGACATGTTCTGTGGAGGTCTAAACTACAGAGTTAGCCGCTTTTGGATAGAAAAACACAGGATATTTTGTCATTTGCACAAGAAATTATGTCACATAAATAATTGCAGTCGTTGCGATTTGATCATTTGGTCCATTCAAGTTGCGTTTTTGATTTGATTGCGATTAATCTTGCAGCTCTAAAATAACAATTATAACTATTATAATTGTGGCGAATAATCAGCTATTAATTTTTTGATTAGTCAACAGTCTAAGCCAGTGTTTCCCAACCAGGGGTACGGGGACCCTTGGGGGTACATGAACAATTGCCAGGGGGTACTTGGAATGATTTCAGGTTTTAAGAGAAAATGAAATGTACTTATATTTTTACTCAAAAAAGTGTCATTAGTTGTAACTTTAGAATTTTTTTGAGTATCTTGGACCATAAATATAATTAAAACAAAAATATAACAATAATAACTGACAATATGTGACTAGTAAATCCATGTATTTGCCTGAAACTCAAGTTAAGGGGATTCTCTGAGTGTGAGACAAAGCTTGGGGGGTACTCGAGACAAAAAAGGTTGGGAACCACTGGTCTAAGCAATTGTTTCTATTGTACAATGAGACTTTGGCAATACATTTTAACCAAATAAAGGTTGAAATGTGGTGACTGAAGGCTTCTACACAGAGCATATTATTGACCAGTCACAAACTGTTTAATCTATTTTCGACATTTTGATTTAATAATGCAACTGTCTTTGCTGTAAAAAGGTATTTTCTTATGAGTTTTAGAGTCTGTGAAGTCCCGATAACGATTAACGACAAAATACAATTATTATTATTTTTTACACTTACGATTTGTTGGTTAATCGTTGCAGCCCTACTGACTGACTCAATGTGTAGTTTTTTGAGGGTTAAGACAAATTACTTTTGTGAAACAGCAATAGCGCTGTCTGCCTTTTGTTGTTTAGTCTAATAATTTTTTGATAATGTTTTAAATGACAATAATGTATATTATTTCATTTAGATTATAAGGATTTATGTGCACAACAAAAAGTAGATGTTAAGGAGTGAGTTAGCTGAAGATTTGGGAGTGAATCATGACTTTGTTTTTGTATTTATAGTCGTTTCTGCATGACTTCCTGTGCAGTCGACTAATTGATCTGCAGCACATGTCTTTAGTCGACTAAGAATTTCTTCAGTGGATTACAGCCCTAAACAAACCAAAAACTGTAATGTCTCACTATCTTCTCCGAGCTGCTCCTTGATTTTGTTCAGGTCCGATCCGCCCACGACTCCGACTCGAATCCTCGTCTTCAGCTTCTGCAGAAAGTCTGACATTTCCGGCGTCACTTTCTGGAAAATTAATCAGATAAATGAAACAGTCTCTAATTTAAAAAGCAGATTCACTTAAGATGGAACTTTCAGCAGTGAAGGGATTTAGCGCTCCCTGGTGGTCATGATGGGGTACGTCATAGAGTCAAAATGTGCTGTAACAATTACGAGTAGAAAAACAGCAATTATTTTAAACCACAGCCAATAAAAATATCGATGTACTTTCCTGTTTAAATAAATAAATATTTAATGGACTAAAAATAAATTGAAATGAAATAACTTTTGATTTTTTTTCTATTTATTTTTTGGAATCACACTGGCTATACATAAATTACTATTTTAACTGTCGAAACAATGTTGCATTTTTCCATATAAAGAAACTATAATAACATGTATTGGTAAATTACAATTAATTAAAGATAATCATGACTAGTCGACCATCAAGCAATTGTAATTATATTTTGATCATCTGTATCGTTATCTGGACTATAAAAACTTTAAAACGCATACGAAAAGACCTTTTATAACAAAGGAAGTTATTTAAAGTTTAAAGATTTAAAGTTATTAAATCAAAATGTCAAAAAAGAATAAACAATTTTCATCCATATTATGCTTTATTGGTATTATCTCTATGTAGAAGCATTCAGTCACCATATTTTAATATTTATTTGGTTGATAATGTATTTAAAAAGTAAAAATGTAAAATAGAAATAATCGTTTTGACTTGTCGACTAATTGAAAAAAATTATTCCTAACTAGTCAAATACTAAAATAATATTTAATTGCAGCCCTAGAGTCACTAAAAACCGAAAAACACTTGGCACAAATACTGACAGTATATTATGACTATTTTTTTGACAACAAATACATTTTAAGTACAACTGTCGGTCATTTAGTAAACATATCATTTAAGCGGAACTATTTATTGCAGTGGCATTTTGCACGGACTGAAAAACCGGACGGACAACTGACGTGGACGAAGCTGGAAATGTTTGTATGAAGTCAGTTTGGAGTCGAGTTCTACACATTTTTAACATTATTTTGACATTATTTTTGTACCTGTCTGGGCGCCGTGAGCGTCCCGTCCACATCGAAAAGGCAAAGCGTTGTTTTGTCCACATTATCTTCAGACATTTTGAGTTTTTGTTCCAAATGTGTCACTCCTTCCTGCAGTAAATAAAGTGCTTCTTCGCCTTTTCCGCGATGCAATCTTTCAAATATTCCTCCTACTTTGGCATCTAGTTAGTGGCTGAATTATCTTTATCTGTCACTGAATATAATTTACTTTCTATAAAATAAAAATTTGCCACAGATTTACGCCTTGCTCCCAAAAATGCACAAGTCACAACAACCGGTTTGTTTGAGGGAATGACAAGAAACGTAACTATACCGCCCCCTGTAAACCGGAAAGAGAACTGAAAAAGTGACACATTTGGTGATAATAAAACACAATTCATTCAATAATTTAAAAATGGAAAACAAAAAAGCTCAATGTAGAATTGTTACTACGTTTCCCCCCCTTTGTTTTTTACGTCTATTTCACAACTACTTTTAATCACTTTCAAGTATTTTAGGTTTCTATTTTGTGCATTATTAATTAAATTGATTATAAACATTATGATAACTTTAACAAATAGTGTACCAAATCTTGACGAATAATAGGATCAGTTTAAAATGAAATTGCATTCTTAAACATAGTCAGTGGTGTAAACTTCTACTTGGCATCTGATAAGGCTAATATTGACTTTTAGGTATTTTTTTTTAGGTATGTTGGAATGATTTAAAAGAATGTGAAGTTCAAAATCATTTGAATATAAATAAATCAACAATGAGAAATTAAGACTGTTGCACAAGTGACAAATTTTAAAACAAAATATATCTTTTGAAAAGGAAAAGCACCTTAAAATGTTACATAAAACAGAAGTTGAAACCTATGAACAGGAAATTTTGGGCACAAAATATCATTAAAACAATAAAATAATTGACAATAGACTAAACAGGGTGAAAAGGAATAATCTGTGATATTCAAGTGTGAGAAAAAGTTTAGGCATTACTTGATCCTAAAAGTGTTGCAAACCATTGTTTTGGCTGTTAATTTGAATGTTTAAACACACATCTACTGCATCAAGTGGATCGATTAAAAATGAAAATACATTCTTAAAGTACATTAGTCAAAACCTTTCCTACAACTTACAGTACATTATAACTAAATTGTTGCATTTAAAAGTTTTCTTCCAAACTTCACTTTGGCATCTGATAAGGCAAATAGTGACAACAGCTTGAATTTAAATTTAAATACTTTTCCTGAACCTAAAGGTGCCTGAAATGCTCTGTCTGTACATGTGAGAAGAAAGTGGGGGTCAAACACTTTCCATACAGTCAGTTTGAAATAAGTCTATACATCTTATTCAAGTTGGGGGAATGACTTTAAAGTGCTGCCTGCATCACACTGTTATCTACCTGAAATGAGAAGGGGGCAGGTAATACATGACAAAGGTAAAATTGCAGTGGAACTTCTCCCTTTTGTTGTGGCAAATGGTTAAGTGCAAATGTGCCCCCCTCTGAGTCGAGCACTACCCCCAAATGTATGCAGCTGCTGCAGGGCCGTATAATGCACTGAGCTGGAGCGCTGCAAATACAGGCTACAACAGCTATATTTCCACTCATTCTACTGATTTATACATGTGACTTCAATGTATTTTCAATGTCTGTAAAGCACTTTGAATTGCATTTTGTTAGAACTGTGCTCTACAGATACATTTTGATGTAAGTATTTGTCTGTGTTGTATTCTATTTCAGTTCTTCTTCTTTTTTATTGTTATAATTACTACCATCGTTATGTAGTTTTATACCTTTCTAGTGCTATATAAATACATTTACTCATTATTTGGGCAATGAGTTTTAGGCCTTAATTTTATTGAAATCTTGTTTCCATGCGATGTGCTAAGACAAATTGACCATAAAGTAGTAACAAAACCAGAAAGTTAACTAAAGAAACAATTTGAAAGTAGGCTATACTTTTAATGTAATAAAACACATACAATCACTGTACATTTTATAATTTCTGAAATTGGCTAAAGCCTGTTTTATTTCATCATAGTTTGGTATTTTACCATTTTTATTTTGCACAATATTCTCCCAAGCACATTCCTAGTTTGTGAGTTTTGTTTATTGACAATGGAAATAATTTATTTCTAATTGTTTCTGATTCTATCTATTCTATCAAAAAGGACTATCTGCAGCTGCATCAAGCCTGTGTTGTATTTCTTTGACTTAAAATGGTTCTTTGGTTGATTTGAAGGCAGCAGTGCCAACTATATTACAACGCGATAAAGTACATCATCTCTGTGTGTGTTTCTGATATAAGAGAGCATTCAATTTGTGTATGTTTTTATTAAAAAAGTTGCAGAGGTCTTGACTTGACTGACCCCTGGTGTTCAGTGCATGTTGTTTTCTTCACCACATGACCCCATTTGACTTTACACTCTTATCATGAGTGAATCAGGCCCTAGTCCAAACCAGACTGACTAAAGATGCATCCGCGTCTCAAAGAAGTGCAAAAACCCTTCCGCTGTTATTTTTACTTGTCTGAAATGATGGCGCAAACACTTTAAATTAGGTTGCAATGTACAGTGACCAGGACAACGTCAGAATATACAGAATCAGAAAAAGGTTTGTTGCCATAGAACTGATGTAGACTAAACTTTTTTGGTTTGTTTTAGTATTAGTATGTACCTTAATAAAACAGTTTACTTCCTTCCTATTTTTTATAGAACAGATTATGTGCCTATTATTGTTTTACAGCATAATTGCATGCATACACCAATATTTGTTACAATTCATGATTCTTGATACAAATACTACTCCTAGATGCCAATGCCAGAACACAAAACTGTATTGTAACTGTGTTTTGTCAATAAAGTCAGTTTTTTAAGAGATCATACGTCACACAGTCCACCAATTGGATCAAGAAAAGCATATTATTTTAATTGTGCAATATTAAGTAAAAGTATTCATGCCATAGGTGCTGAATATCAGCCACTATCTGTCATTTTGTTGTTTACAACTTGTCCACTTTGAACAATCTGTAGATTATTAGAACACTTTTGTGACAACAACAACATTGTTGAAGAACATTTAGATTCAACTTCCTCATCATTCCATTTTTGGTACTTGTGTAAGTGTAATAAAGCAATTACTAGATAATACAACTACATATAACAGATGTGTAATGTGAAATAGTATGAGATGCTATTCATTTTAGCTAGTACTGTTAACACATTTATGAGCTATCTTCTTGTAGTCCTCAATACATTCTACTTTTTTAACTTATGTAAACCTCACACAGTGTAAAATAGTAAAAGTAGTAGTAATCGTAGTCATAGTTGTAGTAAACTAAAGAGGGAGCCTGTTTTGAATGGTTTTGATTCGGGGACAGAGGAAAAACAAAGAGCTTTTGGCGCCGTGCATTTAAAAGTCCGCTTCAGCCAATCACAGCGCGTGTAAGCACAACCAAGCGTTACATTTGACTGCCACGCCTCTGGCCCAATCACCGCCGCGCGTCACCACATTTAAAAGTAAATTCCCCCGAACGTAACCAATCCGGAGCCGGCGTGGGCGGGAACGTGGAAGTTTGTGCGGCTGACAAAACAGTTGCGCTTCTCTCCTTCATTCACTCGTCTTCTGCTGGTCTTGCTACGAACAGGTAAGAGTACACGTCTTTCCGCTTGATTTTAGCCAAAAATGCAGTTTTCCAAGGTGTTACGGGGTCTATATGTACGTTTTTAATCGGTATCCGTTTCCCTTGGCGTCCATGTTCTAGTTTTGCGGCGAGTTTCGTAACTTATTGTGTAAAGCGGCCATAATCTGTAAAAGTAGGTTAACATTTGGAGTCGATTTCGCGTGGTTTTACCGTCCCGAAGTGTTTATGTATATTGTAAAATGCGTATAGTGCTGTTGGTATCGTTGAAGTTCGATTTGGTGGGGTAAAATTACAACTTATCACGAAAAAGGCTGAATTTTGCAATAAATACTTTGTCTTTTTATGTGATTTTTGCGTGTTAATGTTGATTGTATGTGTTTCACCGTGAAGAGAAATGTGTGTAGAGTGTTTCGCGGTGTTTTTAGGTGATTGTACTCGCCTGTAAATGAGAAAATGAGCTTTTAGTGTTCTGTACATTCCGCCTTGTTCATAGCAGCACGCAGTTCAAACGCCATTTGGTCTAAAGCAGCGCTGCCTCCTTCACGGCCCAGCAGCGTCGGAAAAGTTAAATCCAAAGCTTTACCGCTGTTTTAAACCCCATAAAACCTTTTACAACCACAGTAAATTTAAAGTTTAAGTCTCGTTGTAAGCGTACAGAAGGGGAGATAAAAGTAAGCACTTGATTGGCAAGTTTTTTGGCGCAGCGGAGTTTAGGCGGGAAGATACAAAATGGAGTCTTGTCTTTTTGTGTCAGAGACGCTTGGAAATCCGATTAGAGCCTCAATCAGCCCTGGGGCGTCTGCTTGGCCCAAATTACGCCACGACGTGTTTAATTACACCTATTTTCAAATGCATTTTCAGTGTATTACTTTTATAATAGATAGTAGATTTTAATTTGTGGTTTAAAGTTTGCAAGCTCCTCTGGTGGTTATTTTTAGCACAGTAAACGACAAAACAATAAGTAGGACGATGGCTTTACGTTGTTTACAACTTGTTTGGCTTTTAAAATTACATACTATGAAGTCTTTATTTATCCACACTTTAAGATTTTAAGGTTTACCACCTGTTTTCGTTTAAAGTCTTAAGTTATCTTAATTTTAATTGTATTGAACCACAAATGCTTTTTCAGTGTATTTCTTTCAAGGTCCAGTGCTTATTTTTTAGCATTTAAACAAATCCTGTCCAATTATATCTGTTTTAACCATTTATAAAATCTTTAACAATAATTAAAAAAAACATGTTGTGTATAATAGCATAAAATAACTGTAAAACGTTAAATAAGGATTTCATAGTTTTTCACAAGTTTAAAGTGAGACTATGGTGGCAGTAGTGGCTATTATAAGTTAAAAATCCATATTTTAATTTTGTGTCTAGCCAGCATTAACATGTTTTTGTTTGGTTACAGAAACAGAGCCACCATGAAGGACGCAAACAAGCCAAAGGGCAAGATGTCCTCCTATGCCTTCTTCGTGGCCACCTGCCGCGAAGAGCACAAGAAGAAACACCCAGGAACCAGCGTGAACTTCGCAGAGTTCTCCAAGAAGTGTTCTGAAAGATGGAAGGTACGGGAAGAACTACTGGTTATTACAGTTTTACACATCCCCAATCTTGACTATTTTATTTTTAAGGTCAAGTTCAGTGTAGAACAAACATCTTGGTTATGGTGAAGTTCGGTTATCACATAGTAACGTTTTATACCTTTATCTTAGACTATGTCCGGCAAGGAAAAGTCAAAGTTTGAAGAACTGGCAAAGACCGACAAAGTCAGATACGACCGTGAGATGAAAGACTACGTGCCACCCAAAGGAGCCAAGAAGGGCAAGAAGAAGAAGGACCCCAATGCCCCCAAGAGGCCACCGTAAGTTTACATTTCTACTTGACTGGGTTTGTGGGTTTCACATATCAAATTGTGCAAAAATCATTAATTTTGTATCATGAAAGATCAAACATTATCTTGCCATATTTTACAAACACAACTAAGTTTTTGGATTTAAATTGAAGCTTGATTGGTGCATATATCTTTTTATCCATCCACAAGATTGGTTTCTGGTCTTTGATAATGTGTAGAATTTACATTTTTATAAACAGACATGGCAAAAATCATAGAAACTACAAAGCTAATTACACATTTGCGGTCTTCTCCCCCTTCCAGCTCTGCCTTCTTCGTGTTCTGCTCAGACCACCGCTCCAAAATCAAGGAGGACAACCCCGGCATCTCCATCGGTGACATCGCCAAGAAGCTGGGCGAGCTGTGGTCCACGCAGAGCGCCAAAGACAAGGCTCCGTATGAGGCCAAGGCCGCCAAGCTCAAGGAGAAATACGAGAAGGTACGAGGGCTTCATTTAAATACCTCACAGCCCGTCTTAAGTAGGCAAATTTTTGTTGCCATGATCGCACATTCACATTTGTCACAGTTTTGGTGTCGTCCTTTCGCCAAAACTTGCCGCTGGGTACTAAACGTTGGGCACCGCAACAGGAAACCACGACAATCTGATTGTTTCCGGACTGTTAGGATTATTTAAATGACTATTTGAACCACTTAATCTGATCTGAGGACTTGGAGGTACCATGATCAAACAGAAGTCAGATTACTCACATCAGAGTTAGCCGTTGTTTTGATCTTTATGACTCAAAAAAATCTGAACCAGTTGAGTGTACACGTATCGAATCACTCAAACGACATTTTGATCAAAGTTTAGTAGCTATTTTGCCAATGAGGTGAAAGGCTTTGCTTTTTTTACTTAATCATTTAGGAATATCTAGAAGTCATAGTGCAAATTCCTCTGGTTTCAAGTTATAACTTCATTTAAACACATACTGTATATTTTAATTCTAACGACGTCAAAAAATAACTTAAATTCAAGTTGTTCTACCCATTTATTTACTTTTTGGTTTGTAATTTCGTCATTTTCTGTTAATGTTCTCCCTGTTGGCTGTTCACCTGATACTCCAGCTGTAAGACTAGTTTTATTTTTCTCGTTTTTAACCTTCTCTCGTCGTCTCTTCAGGACGTGGCTGCCTACAGAGCGAAGGGCGGTTCTGGTCAGAGCAACACTGGTAAGAAGGGCGGTCCCGGACGGCCCGCCCCCAAGAAGGCCGAGCCAGAAGACGACGACGACGATGACGAAGAGGACGAGGAGGACGAAGATGACGACGACGATGAGGACGACGAAGATTAAACTGCTTCTGTTTTGAATTTTTTTTTTGAGACGCTTCGTTTCGCTTAAACTTGTTTTGTGTTTGTGTGGATGATTCCGGCGCACTGCAAAAAGTGTCTACACTGAGTTGAAATGATTTGAATTCAGAATATTTTGGTTTTTGTGAGCGGTTCAGACCAATTTTATGCATTTACTTGTGGAAGATTGTTTGACTTTGTTTTCCGTTCAATCAAAAAAAAACTGCTGGTGGGGTTAAAGAATTGCACTTTTGTAAGCCTATAATTCTAAACCCAACTTTTTTTTGGTCAGAAATGTGTCACTCAGTCGAGCCATGTGACAATAAATGCATTTTAATTGGTCGAAACTGCTAAAGTAAAGTTTATTCTGAATTCCAATCACTTTAAACTACTGGAGATATCAACATTTTGCGGTGTGTTTATAGCCTGCTGTCCCTGTTGTCTGCATCCATAGGAATCAGACTTTATTGCTTTTTCCAAATTCAGGGATTTAGTTTTTACTCTGTCACTTAGACCCCTCCTTATATATATTCTCAAATAACTCATTTCGTCTCATCTTTAGCCTCTGTCCCAAATGACGGGCGGATGAATTTGTGGACTGAACTTGTTCTTGGCAGTGGGCAGCAGCGAATCAAAAGTTTTAACGTTTCTCGAAGCACTGCTTGAGTTTCTTTGTTTAGTGGTGCTGTTTCTTCACTGTCATTTTACTACCAGGATTTATCTGTAGTTTATCTGATTAAAAATGTTTGCAGCCATTTTTAATGTGGATCTTTTCAAGTAGATTTTTTTTTTTTGTAATAAAATTTTGTATATTGATTTATATAAATGGGTGTGTATTCTTCATTGAACTGTTTAGACCAGGCTGCATTTAGTAAAATACTTCAATTCTTTTTTTTTTTTTTTTTTTAGTTAATTTGTGTATTTTAATCTGGTTAGTTGCCATTGTATGTGAAAAACCTGCTAGATTTAATTTAGTCTTGAAATAGGTTTTGAAAGACCTTGGTTAATTTTTTTCAACCTTGTTTTAGTTATTTTTATTCCATTTATTTCTCTTTTGATTCCATTCTCAGTGGGCAAAACAAATTTAGGACTGGTTTATATAAAACAAACTGACTGTAAATAAAGGCATCCCAATTCCATGCGGCATCGTAATCTGGATTATTGTCCGTGAACAAAATTTTCAGTTTAGGTCAGATTGTGTTTGAAGGGT
Source organism: Rhinogobius similis (assembly GCA_019453435.1). NCBI lineage: Eukaryota > Metazoa > Chordata > Actinopteri > Gobiiformes > Gobiidae > Rhinogobius > Rhinogobius similis. Next base: position 15,063,927 of record CM033622.1, read on the forward strand.
CTTGATGTTTTTTAAAAATATATTTTAAAATCCTGGTTTCTTGTTCGACCCAGTTCTTTTAAAGTGAATTTAAAACGTTTCAGTAGAAAAACCTTGTCATTGTGTCTAAAAAAACATGCTAAACTATGAAATATTCACTCAAAACTCTGACGAATTATAAACAAAAGCACACAGAATGATAAAACTAAGATAAGGGCATCCTGATGCTTAACGGTATCTTATAAACTGGTGAACTGTGAAGTAATTTCGCTTGATTTGACTAGATTCCTGTTGAAAAGGAGCGCTGTCAATCCACTTAGACTCACTTCAGCACATTCACCTGGGACTTGTTAATTGCTGCCATTAGCGCCGCTGCAGAGGTTCATTTGGGCCCTCGTCTCAAATCAGGGAAAGGTCTTGTATAATTCACAATCAGCTGGAAATGCTAATTGCAACTGAGGTGGTTGAATGTGGAAGAATATTATACAGATCTGAGGTTACAGCTTTACAAAATGTGATTCTTTCTGATACAATTGAATAACTGCATAGCATCCTTTAGAATCTATAATGTAAGAAAACCACAAACCCCTCAACTCCTTTGTAGTTTGTGCAGTAGTGTTAAATAAAATGACATTTAACTGATTTGGGCGTTTTTAATTGGCATTAACTATAATTGTCTCCTCTGAAAAGTCTTAATAATATTTTTTTTTATATTACAGGTTTTTCCTTAAACCAGAGGAGGGAAAAATCTGTCATCACAAAATATTAAACATCAATGAGACTCAAGTCCCTCAGGCATTATTTGATAGAAGATTGTAACAGACACTTAGCATTTTTAATTAATGCAAAATCATAACTTTTAGGTTTTACTGGACAACACTTTGAAATAATGAGCCCCACAATAGTTTTTAATCAACAAATTCCTACTTTTTGTGAAGCTCTAATAAAAAATTTAAGTTAGTAAACTGACCTTTAAACCCTGGATTAAAAAATACATATATATATATATATTATTAATCATCATTTTTCCCCAGTTACATTGCATTTCTTTTCCCTTTTTTAAATTACATTTCATAATTACATTTTTCTTATTTCCTTTTCACTTGTAATGCCTTACTAATTGATTTTAGCAAAAAGATAAAAAAAATTCAGAGAGACTGAGCGCTGCGTCACCTCAGCGTGCGTGGTGACGCCAGATGGACCAAGCCAATCAGGTGAATAGAACACTAGAGAGATCGTCGTTATGGAAACTTACAGTTAGAACATACACCCCAGCAGCCATGTTCTGACTGCACAATTATACACAATACTCATGGAAAACTAACAGGGATCTAGACTTTTTAAATGATCACTTCTCTTAAATACTCCCAAATCAACAAACACTTCTGGCATTAGACATAGAGCTGCAGGTGGATTTCACTGACAGAACGTACTTCACAAATGAGCTGAATACTATGGAGTACGCTTGTGTTTTTAGAAAGGAAGGTGTTTGCTTCTTGATACTAATGTTAATTTATTAGCCTTATAAGTATTAAATCAATTACATTATTTGACATAGCAGGCTGCCCTGTGATATGCTGTGGTCTGCTTCTACTATGGTTTAAATAAAGGCATCTTAATGTGGATTATTGCCATTGTCTGCACAAAATTCACAATTTAGGTCTATGACTGTATTTGAAAGGTCTTCTTGATTCATTTTATTATTATTTTAGTTTTGTTTTACCTTGTTTAGTCCAGTTATAGTAAATTTAATACATTTCAGTAGAAATTGTCATTGGCCATCGTCAGTGAAAAGAAACTCCCATGCTATGAATGATTTACATAAAACAATGATACGTTATAAACAAAACCACAATTTGAAATAAAGGTAATAGCCATTAAGTAAGTAAAAGAATAATTCGGCTGTGTCCGCACACTGTATAGGGTGCAGTATTTTAGGTTGAATATTTATTTTTTAGCACTTTAATAACAGTAATAAATTGACACATAATTGTACATTTATTACAGCCACAAAAGTACAATTATACGTCAATTCAATCCCTTAAATCAGTGAATTGTTTTTACATTATTTTTCTATTACACTTTAGCTCCTCCCACAATCACAAGGTGGCCGCCGTAATTGCCATGACAACAGATCCAACGTCTCTCTAGCTTTATTGGACCTGCACTGGACGCTTGTGATCAGCACCGGGGAGCTGTCCGTCCGTACGCGCCAACCGACTATTACGGTAAGAAAAACACCAAATAAAACACTCAAATCCCGCACATAAAGCACGTTTCATTCAGGCATTTCGTGTCAAAGCCTCTGCAAAACATGCCCACTGCACAACTGTCAAAATGTCGTTGTTATGTGTCAAAATCTGCAGTGTCTTAATGAGCAACGTTGACATTACGGTGGGGAAAATACAAAAAATCTCAAATTGTACACGCACTACGTTGTAAATCCAGGTTTTTATTGATTGATATTTTACAAAACATGCTTCCTGCACTAACCTGCGTGTATGTTTTACGAAATACGTGATGTTAATCCCAGTTAAGGTGCAAAAATGACAAGAAAGACATCTAAAAACAAACATACATCCCCACATACTGTAGTTTACACGTGAATGCTTTAAAAACCTTCACAAAACGCACACATTTCAACCCACTAAATCCTACCAGTGCCTTAATAACCCAGTTTAGGCAATAATACGGATTATCTAGTGCCACTTACTGAAACCTGTTGCCTCTAACGTTATCTTATCGATATTTATCACGAGAAAAGCAGGCAAATTATCTCAGTTTATCTTTTTTTTTGCAGCAATTTTGCGTACAGACATTGCAGTAGTAAATAGCCGCCTGCAACTCGGGATTTGAGAGTGATAAAATGTGCAAAAACGTCTAAATATGCAAATGTGCACATGGCTAGTCAAATATTTCACACTAAACATCGTTATTAGTTGAAGTTGCATGAGTTAAATCATTAAATATGGTAATTTTGTCGATTTTACATGCACGCTGTGGCTACCTTTTGCTATTTACACGCTACAGTGAACTTAATCGAACAATGAGCTGTCACGATTTCTTTAAAAACGTGATTGAAAGCTGATTTTAGGTCAGCACGTTCAATAGAAACACCCACAGTGCATCGTACAAAGTTTATCTGACCAAATCAAGCTGCTCTGTCATATAAACGCATTTTGTATTCTTCATAATGCATTCAGAGCATTTGGTTTTTCCGCTGTTGTGTGGCTGTTATTGAAGGGAGAGAGCACACCATTCTTCCACAAATTATGTATTATTTGTTCGTACAGCAATTTTGTCTGGCTTTTGTGACACCTCTAGTAGCAGCTGTCATACTTTTCATTGATGCAGCATGAATTGTATAAAAAAGTGAGATAATACATAGAAAACACGATACTATATATATATTTCCTTGCAATGAAATCAACCTTTTTTGGGTGTAATGACTCTCAGGGCTGTAATCTAACGGTATTTATTGCGAGTTCAGTCTCTCTTTGTGCAATACATTAATAAAAAATATAATACTATGAGTTTAAAGGAGTTAAAGGACTTAGGAATAAACTATAAGATAATTAGATAATTATTTTACATGTTGTTCATTGCAAACTGCAAAATGTATCTACAATGGCTATGGCAGGTTCTCAGAATTGTCTAATTATGACTTAGTTTGGTGGGAGGGCACCCGTGGTAAATATTTATCATAGTTTTACATCTGTGAAGTTACAGTTTGTGAAGAACATTTGAAAAATAAAAGGTTAAAATTACAGGAAGTGGTGCAGAGTTCTAAACAGAATCCCTCTGTGATGTCATCAAAATGCAACGTGCCATTGAGAATACAGAGACAATTTACAGACAACTGACACATTTTACACAGTTTAAATGGTCATTCAACAAAAAAAGTTCATTATTTGTCAAATCATAACTATTGTGTAATTTATATGGATTTTGGTCCTTGTTTTCAAAATGGTTGCTAGGTAACAGCTGTGGAATCACCATATTTGCTGCTCATGTTCAACCAGGAAGTAACATTTTAAACATTGCAGAAAGTGTCAAACTGAGGATAAACAGACAAAGTGTTTAATAAAATCTTAAATATAATCATGTTCACTATGTTTTAGAGAAATGTGTCGTCTAAAGTGTCATATAGACTTCAATAATAGAAATCTGAACATTGACTTCCTGTTAAAAAATGCAGAATTGATAAGCCCCGCCTCTTCATATGGCATTTAACTGTCTCAAGCAGCTCATTGTCATTTACTTGGTTTTACTGTTGAAAAAATACAACATTCCTGAACCCTGGTGAATGGCTCGGAGTCTAAATCTTTTTCAATTAGTTATTATTGAGAATGGGCGGAGATAGGGGGTAGGTGAATACAGACATTTTCTGGGCACGCACAACTTTGAGTAAACAAATGATGAAGAAACACAGTTATAACTCATGAAGGTTGATTTTGCGTATTCTAGTCCCTTTAAATTAGAATTTGTTGCTCCACATTCAGCAACGTGCCCCTTTTTTCTTTCAGTTTGATAGACACTGTACTTTTGTTGTTTATTTGCACTTTGGCTCTCAAACGCTTCCTCATCTTTTTAAAAACAGCATAAAGATTAATTCACAGATCAGAGGTGTGGAGTGAATGAATAATGCAGTGTAAAGCATCTATGAGTGTTAAAAATATAGAAAGGCTTTATGCCCAATACTGTATCTTTTATTATGATTAGCATTTATTTTGTATTGTAGAAGTGAAGGATATACCTAAAAAAAAAGATAATATAGCAATTGTTACTCTCTAAGAACTTTATTCTTCTCATATTCACAAACTTAATTTATTTTCAAAGACAATAAGTGAGGAGTTGTAATTACCTCTTAACATTTGTGTTTTAGATATATGCAAAGTTAGTATTATATTGTCTTTAATTAGAACTATGACCTTAAAAAGAGGCAGAATTGTCAAGTGTAATATCTCTAACGACGGCATAGAGTGATGTTTCTGCACTTTTGTGGTTAATTTTATGGCCTATTTTACGTTTTGAGCGATACTTGAACGTCGACAAAGACATTTACAGACACTTTTAAGCACGTTCTTGATGCATTGTTATAATGCCGTCTGAGTATCGAGATAATGTTGAACAAGTTGAGTTATTTTACTGTGTTCTTGCCAATTTAAAAGTCGATTATGTCTTTGGTGCTGAAACATGCAATAGGTTCATGCTAACGTACGTCAAACATCAAGATTAAAGTTAAGTTGCGGCTGGTTGGAGACATATTGTTTCTACGGAAAGTGACGAGTGTTTACTTTTTGTACTTTGCTTTTTTTTTTTTTTAATAAAAATTGGGTCATAGATGTTGCCTGAAAAGTGTTGGTTTTTCTAAACTAACATCTCACAGCAGTCAGTGCAGATATAGGAGCATTTGAACGCCTTTTTCACAACTTTACACTGACTTTTAACTCACAAAGACCTTCATCAAAGTAAGCACTAAAAGCTCAAAATCACACAAAAACTTAATTAATACTTAGTGCAGCACTATTTCCGCAAACAGGAAAAGTTTCAGACACTTAAAAGACACATTAGACAATTTCTTCGAGCTCATTATGTCTGGCCTGTATGCTACATCAATGCTAATAATTTATTAGCATCTTCTACATAACTTTTATGACAACAAAGCCACATTTGTGTTTTAAAATGCTTTTATACAATGTTATCTGTTGTTGTTTAATTGTCAGAACCACAGCTGACGGTGGAGATCAGGACTGTTCTGATATTTGAGCAGTTTATGCAGATTTCTTTTGGAGTTTACATATGTTTACATTAGCGACCAGAATCAAGATGGCTGCTGGGTGGCATACATGATCTGAAAATTAGAATATTGGATCATAGAAAACTCAAAATTAAATTCATTTTGGTGAGAAAAGTCCATTTAGACATAAGCTACTTCCGATTGACACAAAAGTAATGTATCATAATCATTTTAGACAAGCATTTTTAGCCAATCACTGCAGAGATTATTTCAATCCGGCGTCTATAATCCCGTCTAATTTGAGGATTGTCGCTGTCCGCTCCGCGCTGTGAATGCTCCCCCACAATAGAACAAAATGGGCGCCGCAAGACAAGAACAATGGCACTTAAATCATGAAGCGTCTTGTGCAAGGACACATTATAATACTCATGTAAGACTCATTCACATTTCTGAACGTCTCGGCCTGTGGAGTAGTTCAGGGCTGCAAGATTAGTCACAATCACGTCCAAATTGCTCTTTGAGTGGTCACTTTAGCAAATCGCGAAGGCTGCAGTTATTTATGTAATATCATGTCTTCTGTAGAGAACTAAATAACCTTCTGTTTCTGCTCATTCTGGATAAACTCAGAGTATAGACGCTTTAAAGGTTTGTAAACAGATACGCTCTAAACTCTGAAATGGAGGCAATGGATTGACCACAAATATGAAATACCAAGGCGTCTTTGGCAAATGAAAACCACTGATTCATTTGAGTGATATTAGAGCCATTAAATGTTTACAATTGTATTTTACGTTATTTCTTTATTTAATAGAATTAATAAATCGCAATTTGTAGGTTTTACTGGACAAATACTTACAGAAATGTTGAGGCTAGACAGAAACGCAAACAAACTGACATTTGTATCTTGGAAATTCAATGGTTGCTTAAAAAAACAACGAAAACATAAAACCTCTTTCAGTTATATCTGATTTAATCACTTAAACTTTGAAAATGTGTTATGATCAGAATCAGATCTATTGCCATTGTCAGTGATCAAACTTCACAAACACAGGAACTTGTTTTGACGTAAGGTGCAACATAAAACAATGAATAAAATAGTAGCAAGATATATAAAAAAGGCATGCATAAAATTTAGAATTAAATAAGATAAAATAGACTTAGAGTATATACAGAAATGCACAGTAGCCGGACAGTAGTGCTAATTGTTAGTGCAAACAGATAGCTCTTTCTGCCTCTCTTTGCCTCTGCATCTATTTTGACACTTTCTTCCGACAGACCATGTTAAAGTGTCTGTGTCTGACCCTGCTGTGTCTCTGTTGTTGCAGGTGAGGATGGCGAAGGTGAAGCAGGTGGGGCTGTTGGCGGCCGGGTGTCAGCCGTGGAACAAAGACGTGTGCGCCGCCAGTGGAGATCGCTTCGCCTACTGCGCCACTCTCGCCATCTACATCTACCAGGTTTATGCTCCTCACTCCTGACCTGGCTCATGGTCAGATTTAAATGTACATCACTCTGAATTGTGTTCAGTCCAGGCCAGGATGTTGAATAAATACTTCATGCTGATTGGTTGAATCGTCATAACACCGGAATTAGCAGAAAAATCTAAATTATAATCATCTTTCCTGTCCACAAATGCACAAAGCGCCTCTCTGTGCATGTTAAAGTAGAACTAAGTAACATTTACCTTATTAAACGTCTTTGTAAGTCCGTGTGGTGGTTGCAAATCCCCCGCCGTCGCCCCCTGCTGTCTCTGAGCGGAAAACCAGCTGCAACTTTCCTGACACCGATTCAAAGACAACTCTCCTGAGAAACCTTGTCTCTCTTTTTTTATATTTGGTGAGATTAAATGGTTTTATATGTGACTAAACTTCCTTATTTCAATAAAAAGGAAGTATTTTGCCATTATTTTACTGGGAGTGTATGTTCACAAGAGACCTGCAGGGGGAGCTCTGTCGCTGACGTTACTGAGTTCTGCTTTAAAGGTCCCATATTCTGCTATTTTGCCCTTTACACAGTCTATTCTAAGGGCTTTATTGATAAAATTTTGCGTTGTGCAATATCCATAACATAACAGTTTCCAAAAAACACCCATTTCTTGGACTGGCCCCCCTCCTTGCAAAAGCAAACGGCTCACTCTGAGATCTGACCCCCCCGAACAGAGAGCAGGCTGCCTCCCCCGCCCAACTCACGCGCCTCCCCCGCCCAACTTGTGCCGAAGCCTAGAGCGGAGATAGTGCGCATGTGCCGTGTGCTCCAGTAAACAGCGATACACAAACACTGAATAAACCTTTTATCCGTCCTGACGGTGCGTCGTGCTGAGTCCTACGTCCTGGATCTGACCCGGAGTTTGACGTGCTCCAGTACCTCGACGACGGACGTTGCCGTTTGGTAAATAACAAGCTAACTCTTCGATCTGTCGTATCCATTGTGTAATTACTGTGTAGCATCAGCATTAGCTGTTTTTATTCTGCGGCTGCGCGCTTCCTGGAGGCGTGGCTTAAACACCGCGTCATCCTTGTGAAGCGCGTCATCCATGGGATGAGCCCCCGTCTGCTGCTCAGCCGAGGGGGACGGAAAAGACAGTTCTCTAGCGAAAACATGCGGGAATCAATCAAAAAACCACTTTGGGCACAACATACGAGGCCCAAATAGCACTGTAGGAAGGTTAAAACCTCTGAAAAGTCGATTTTGCATGTTATGGGACCTTTAAAGTCTGTATTAAAGTCTGTATTTCTGCTAAAATAGTCTGAAGGAGCGTGTGAGTGTAGACCTGTTTGTTTTGCTTGGGTTGGACGCTTCACATTTGGCTTTTGTGCAAAGGCCAGAAAATGATGTCTCGTCCTGCCTCGTTTTTTCCTGGTCAAGTCCTACCTGGTGTCCTGCTTTAGTCCTGGTTAAGTTCTAGTCTTAGGTGGACGTACGCTCACAGTTTTGAAAGTGTCCTGGTCTAGTTCAGCTGTAGTCCTGGTCCAGCCCTGGTTTGCTCCTGGTCTAGTCTAGGTTTAGTTCTGATTCAGATCCTGCTGCTGTCGAGCCCCGCCCTCTGAGTCCACGGTTTTAGGACATTACGCTTTTACTGACCGACCGTGTCCCGTCTGCAGCTGGACCAGCAGTACAATGAGTTCAAGCTGCGCTCCATCATGTCCGAGCACAAGAAGACGATCACGGCCATCAGCTGGAGCCCCGAGAACCCGGACCTGTTCGCCTCGGCCTCCGCGGACAACCTGCTCATCGTGTGGAACGTGGCCGAGCAGAAGGCCGTGGCTCGCCTCGACAACACCAAAGGTACAGCTCCAGAAACGCACTTTTAACAATGTCCGTGTGACTCTAGTGGTGGTGGATGGCATTATATTAGGGCTGCAACTAACGATTATTTTGGTTATTTAGTCTAGTGATTATTCTTTTGATTAACCGATTAGTTGTTTAGAATGTGGAAGGTCTGGGAGTATGAGATTTTTACTCAGTTTTACGCAGATAAAGCTGAAGTGAAGCTGTTTGAGAACGTGGTGGAGAATATTTACAGACAAAAGTGTATTTTCATCAAAAACACAACATTTACACATTTCCCGTGTCATTTTTTGCGATTCCAGCTCTGCACGAGCCATAAAACAACTCTCAGCTCATGGCATGTTTTAGAGTCTGTGTATAGACCAGTTAACGATTATTTGATTACTTTATTCATTGACAACTATCTCTATACTTAATTAGTTGAGCTTATTTAATTAACTTGTTGCAGCCCTTCACTATATTACTGTATTACTGATCTGAACAGCAACTCAACTGGATTTATTAAAAATAAGTGAGGAAAACAAGGACATTTGACAGATTTTTAAGAGATTAAGAGTGGGAATTTACATCTGAAGGAAATTGTGGTTTCCAGATGATCTTGTGTTTTGGGATTGTTGTTCATAAATATTGAATTGAGATTAATAAAGCACAACAAATTATTTTCAACGTTAACATCCCACTTTGTACTTTGGAGATAAAACTCCTGCAATGGAAACAACAGATGGAGACTTTTGAAACATATTTTTTGCAAACAGGAAAAAGAGGCACACAGAGAATCACAAAGAATTGGACCTTCACAGTTAATTTGAAAAGGACACATGGGACAAATAAGCCACAAGACAAATGCCAGACATTTCAGGATGATTCATACTTGCTTTGTGTTCCTTCTTTATGTCTATTTATTTTTGTTTGTACAAAAAATGTGTTTGTAGAGACATTTTAAAATAAACCATATATATATAATGTCAAGTCTCAGGCCATCAAAATAGTAACTCAAGTCTGACTTGAGTCCAAGTCACAACAGCAAATCTCTTCATAACACAGACACTGAAAGACAGATAAATATAAATTAAAATAAATAATTATTCAAGTACAAAAAACACAAACTGCCAAATTGCCTTTCTCTCTCTGTTTCTCTCTCTCTTAACCTTCTCTTCCTCTCTCTCTTTCTGTTTCTCTCTCTCTTTCTCTCCCTTAACCCTCTCTTCCTCTCTCTTACTGTGTCTCCCTCCCTCTCTCTCTCTTTCTCTCACCTTCTCTGTCCTGCCCCCCCCTCTCCCCCCCTCTCACTCTCTCTCTCCCCCTCCCTCTCACTCAGGAGTGCCTGCGTCTGTGAGTTGGTGCTGGAACTGCTCGGAGGGCGTGGCGTTTGTGTCTCAGCGCGGGCCTCTCTACATTTGGGTTTACGGGGGTCCGGACCCCGGTGTGACGGTGCATAAAGAGGCCCACTCCTTCCTCTCAGACATCTGCCTCTTCAGGTGGCATCCCACCAAGAAGGGCAAGCTGGTGTTTGGACACACCGACGGGAGCTTGTCCATCTTCCAGCCAGGTGAAACTACATGTGCTTGTTGTTGATTAAAAGCCTGTTGTGACAGATCGGACGCCATGACAGAACAAGAAGACCATTTACCGTTAGAACTAGTGCTTTTTTCCACATATTTTAATTTAATAAAATCAGTCGCTCACTGATGTAATGCTGATGTATGCGTGCGGTCCCAGCATCCTAAATATTCACTGCAATGAGTTTATAAGCACTTTTCATGAGTCTCTGACCCAAAGCCAGTTTTGCCGTCCCGGGTAAAGCTAACAAACATTAGCGTGCTAACGACGCACTTCCTGCTTGTCGTAGAGTAAAACGCTATGAATGGAAGCAGAGAAAGCGCTATGGTCTCATTTTCTCTCAAATAGATGCTTTTACAATATATCTGAACTGTGGCAAAACAAATTTTTATTTTATTACGTGCAAAAATGTTCTGTTTTTCATGTTTCAAAACAGAGAAAAAAAATCAGGTACAGCGCCTTTAAATATATACAGCAGTGTTTCCAGTGCCCTTAAGTGGCCGCAAACATGTTAACAACAGTTTTCTGTCACTTATGTTTTATTTTGTTGTTTTAAATTCAGTTGAATTGCCAATTTAAATATTTATTTTGCAGAATTAACTAATCAGAATCGGTTTAGTTCATATTGTGTATTTGAGCAGTTTGTATCATGCTTCAGTGGTTCTCAAACTTTTTCAGTCGCGACCCCGAAAATACAAATAGTTCACATTCGCGACCCCCAAACACAAAAAATAGGGAACACGCAAAGTAATAAATTAGCCTTATATCTAATGTTCGAGTTTCTTTTGAGAATATAGACGTAGAAAAATAACTTTGATTGGCCGACAAATAGGAATCTACATTCCCCTCTGCATTTGAAGGTGTCCAGCCTTGTTTAACACTATTGTATACATTTTTCCCCGTCATCTGGGGACCCCTGGAAATCATTTTGTGACCCCCATTGGGGTCCCGACCTCTAGTTTGAGAACCACTGGTCTAACCTGTCAAGACGAGTAATTAAATGTGTCAAATGCACTTTCATTGCTGTTTGATTAAATGATATGGTAGCTTTTATTTTGTGTTATCATTTTTTTCAGGTTGTAAAAGTCAGAAGCACGTGTTACGACCGGAGGCTCTGGAGGGAACAGATGAGGAGGACCCAGTCAGTGCTCTGGAGTGGGACCTTTTATCCACCGACTATTTACTGGGTAAAAATAACAGTATTTACACATTACACATTTAATGCTGATTTTATAGAATATAACAGCCTATAATTAGATATGATTGTTGGTGTGTGTTACATGCATAAGAGAAATCTGAACATCAAAAACACTGTGTGACACGTGTCAGTTAATTTGTGAATTTTTAGAGTGACTTTTGTTTTTGGAAGACACATTTTAAAACAAAACTTTCTTCTTAGTTTATGTCTTTGCTTCATTAGTTTGCCCTTTTTCACCTAATTTTCTCGTCACCTGCACAAATGTGAACAATCAGAAAGAAATCAGATCACTCACATCAGACATACATGACAATTCTATAATCTGATAACGAATAAAATGATCAGAGTTTGTGTGCGTGTAAACAGAGCCAGTGTTAGGATTGTATATGTTCTTGTAAATGTATCTATTTTAGAATAAAACTATACTCCAAAGTACTTTCACATCATCTTAGTAATGTTGTGTTTTGAAGCTAATTATTTTGTGTGTATCTCTTCCTGTTCCTGTTCTCTCAGTGTCGAACCTGCACAACGGGATCCGGCTGGTGGACAGTGAAGCCTTGGCCTGTATCACGTCCTTCTGCTTCCCCTCGTCTGCGGCTTCAGTGCAGTGTCTGGCCTGGGTCCCCTCTGCTCCGGGCATGTTCATCACTGGAGGTATCAATGGGAATATTTTCTCTAAAATGTGCCAGGAACACTAATGTGCCTTAAAGGAGATGTGTTGTACTTTTTTCAGTTAGTTATTATTGAATGATCACATAAGTAGATCATTAGTTTACATTTTTTAAATTGTAAACTGCAAAAAGAATCTAAAATGGCCTAGTAATAGAAACAGGTCCACAGCCCCGCCTCTTTATGACATTTTACTGAAACAAGTAGCAGATTGTTATTTACATGTTTTTACATTTGAAAAGAGGCCAAGTAACATTTTAGAACCTGACATCTATTACTTCAGCCTTAATTTTTCAAATGTTCACAATTAAGTGCAGGGATGTGGGCGGGGATAGGGGGTAGGTGAAAAGAGGAATATTCTGAGCACTCGTGCCTCAGTTGCCGGACAATAGAGGATTAACTCAGGAGTCAATCAAAATACAACTTTGAGTCAATTAATGATGGGAAACACTGTTGTAACAAGGTTTAAAGCTCATTAAAGTTCATTTTGCATAAAAATTGACATTTAACCGTTTTTCCTTCTTATTAAGCCACTCAATGATTCATGCAAGTTTTAGTAATTTTTATTCTTCTGCAATTAAGACGTCATTGCTCTGACAGTCCTACTCCATTTTAACATCACCTCGAAAGTACGGATGTCACAAAACACAATTTTACTGTTCAACATACAAGATTATAGTGGTTTACCAATTATTCACAATTACGGAAACGAAGAAAAGAATGAAATCTTTAATTTTCTTTCATTCACATTGTCTAACACGTTACTATTCCTCAAGTTTGTGGCCAGCTTTGCAAAATCAATTCTTCTGAACGACAAAACAACGTTTATGTGACAAAAACAGCCAGATAAAATGTACCTTACACTTTAGATATTTTTTTTGACTATAGATTGAATTAAAAACACTCAGTTTTGCTTCTAAAATAGTCATGGCTATTTTTTTTTTTTAAGTAATTTGATTATACTGTGACCTGAAAAAGCAAATTAATCGATTAACTGAATTATCTTCAACTCATCCCAAGTCAAAAGTCTATTTAGCACAATGAGCTTCAACTTGGCGCTGCTTTAAACACACACCTGCTGCTGTTATTTACTTCTTGTATCAGCTGTTATGTGGGACATTCTCACACCACCATCTGTCTGTGTGGAAAAATAACATTTGAATATTCATGAACACTCTGTAGTACACTCTGTTTTTGTCCTTTTCACCTCACTTTCATGGTTTTAGAGCAGACAGGAGAGGTTTTCTGACTTACATTCAAATCCTTGTCCAGTTTTGTCTTTGCTGAACCAGTTTTGCGTTTTCCTCACAGATTCTCAGGTGGGCGTGCTCCGGGTGTGGAACGTGTCGCGCTCGACGCCTCTGGACAGCTTCAAACTGAAGAAGACTGGATTTCACGCTCTCCACGTCCTCAACTCTCCGCTCACGAAGAAAGGTGACACTTCAGAGCGGTTCCTCAGACACACTCAGGGCTCTGCTGCGTGACGTCATCAGCGCTCAGACGTCAGGATAACTTAACATTCAACTCACGATCGAATGCGTCATGTCTTTTCCTTATATAAGGTTTTCTATATTATGTAAACATTAAACAACGAGGAGTCGTGCATTAAACGGTTTTAACACACGAGGCAGAGTCTTAGAACACGACGTGCAGAGGAGTGGTGTTAAAATGGCTTAACACATGGATCGGAGTTGGTGAATGCACTTAAACCACGACCACAAACTGAAATGTTCACTTCTGAATTTGAAAAGTCTCTTCCCAGTCCCTGTCTTAGATAGTAGTTGTTTCTGTGTTTTACATGACGCTTGTCCCTCAAAGTAGTTGAGCATTTGTTTACCTGTACCTTGTCATAGGTTTATGGTTGTGTTATTGTTTTCCTCAGCCCAGAGTGCGTGTTCTCCCAGTAAGAGTCAGCACCTGAGCTCCACCAGTGAAGCTGTGCCTCCGCCCACACTGTCCCAGAACCACGCCTTCTCTCTGCCCCCGGGACACGCCGTCTGCTGCTTCCTCGACGGAGGAGTCGGTCTCTACGACATGGGCGCCAAGAAGTGGGACTTCCTACGAGATCTGGTATGGGCTTTAAGTAATTGTGGGGTTTCTGTAACCAGCAAGAGGAATGCTGGCAATATTTGTGAGTTCACAAACTATTGAGAGTTACACATCAGTCCTGAACCACCAGTGATGCCTGGACCAATCACAGAGCCAATGCTGCCTTGTGATCCTGTCCATTGGTTTGAGCGGAAGCCAAAGGTGAAGAGCCTAAACAAATCAAAACAAACATGGCGGCTCTGTCAGACGTTAGGCCTTTTTTAGCAAAATTATGGACTATTTTGCACATAAAACTTGCACATAGAGGCACTTTATGCATTTGTGGAGGAAACAATGTCTGGGCTTTTCTCTCTTTAATAAAAGTTTGATTTTGTGGCTTATTCCTCTGTTTTGATGCATTGACCAATCAGCTTCAGATAGTTATGTAATGACCTACCATTTTTACAGACTGATGTGAAAATGTTGATGTTTTGACCTGGTTTATGGTTAGAATCTCTGTAATTACTGGTCCTATCCACGTGAAACAAAAACTGACAATGGTCTCTGTTAGAACAATTAAACTAAAGGTTAATTTTGTCACTTTTCCTGCTGTTTTCGCAGGGCCACATAGAGACCATCTTTGACTGTAAATTCAAACCAGACGACCCAAACCTTTTGGCTACAGCCAGTTTCGATGGCACCATAAAAATCTGGGACACAAACACTCTGACTGCGGTGTACACCTCACCGGGGAACGAAGGCGTGGTCTACTCCCTGTCATGGGCCCCAGGTACACACAACTGTCACACACTCTAACACACGTTCAGTATACACATCTGAGAATGTAACTACACAAGGTCCATTTCACATGGAATAGTTTTAATCTTTGAATTTCGCCTCAATTGTTTTATAGGAGATCTAAACTGTATCGCGGGTGCAACGTCTCGTAACGGAGCCTTCATTTGGGACGTACGAAAAGGAAAAATTATCACACGCTTCAATGAGGTGAGTGTATTTTTTTCAGATTAAAACCTAAAAATCTATCTTAAATAGTAGATAACAATATACAGTATATTACATTTACTTTTTTCAGCACGGGAAAAATGGCATTTTCTGTATATCCTGGAGTCACAAGGATTCAAAGAGGATCGCCACCTGCAGCGGCGATGGATTCTGGTGAGAACCAACTGGAAATCAGCATAAAACACATAATATGTGCACATAATTTGTCAGTTATTCATGATTTTTTCCACAGTATAATTCGGACGATTGACGGCAAAGTCCTGCACAAATACAAACATCCAGCTGCTGTTTTTGGCTGCGACTGGAGTCAGAATAACAAGTGAGTCATGTTGTATTTACTACAGACGTGTCCAGAGGAGTCTACTATCAAAAGCCAGAAAAGGAGACAAATATCCTTTGTTTTTTGGTGGATTGATTTGAGATGGAAATACAAATATAATAATGCATGAAAAACTGGAAAAACTAATTTCATGTTGCCAAACTTGTGCTCAAATGTACTACACAAAACAATAACAACTAACTTAGTTTAGAGGAGGTTTTATCATTTACACAGAGCCAGTATTATAACAGAGCATGTTACTGTTAAAACCCCTGCAGCGCTGTGTCTGACTGCACTGCTCTGTGTTCACAGAGATATGATCGCCACGGGTTGTGAAGATAAGAACGTGCGTGTGTATTATTTGGCCACGAGTTCGGACCAGCCTCTGAAAGTGTTCACGGGACATTTGGCCAAAGTGTTCCACGTGCGCTGGTCTCCGCTCCGGGAGGGCATCCTGTGCTCCGGCTCCGACGACGGGTGAGTCCAGGATCAACTGAACAGTGTTTTTTTACACATCCACTGGGCTTGACTGGCTGAAGGATTGTCCCTCTTGTAAATGTGTATCCAGTTACCATATTATTCTGTATGTAGAGTTTTATGAACCCAAATCACCCCCTCGCTCTGATGGTTTGCATTCTTTACTTTGAGTGGATGAGAACTCTGCGCCTTATGCCTGAAGAGAAAATGTTTTTGATTGCATTGAAAGGACAAATAGTATGCAAAATGTTTTTTTGAGCTTGTAACCCTGTTCCGTCATTAAAACTATACCTGGAGTTGCATTGGGTTTCACTCACACTAGTTTGATGAATTCTGGTTAGAAAATCCTCTCCCTCCAAGCGTCAAAAACACTTTTCTGATTTTAATTCCATAAATAATGGTCAGACTCGCTCTGAGCATTTCTGGCGTCTAATCTCAATCATTACAACTGCGTACTGCATCAACAACGAGGCATAGCAAACCACTGTGTATATACACATTTGAGTAATTGCCTCTGCAGCGAGATGATGGAGCCACAGCTAGGTTGTGATAAAGTCATATTGTTCTTTGTAAAAAAACAAACAAACAAAAAAAACATTTTATTTTTAGTTCTAAAAATTGAGATGTCAAAGTATAGACACTAAAGATCATGTTTAAAGACCAATACCAATACAAATAATGTGTAATATTTGTCCTTTAAGTTTAAAAATCCACAAACCTCCTTCAAATATCATCAGAATCAGAAAGCGGTTTATTGCCAGTCAGTGAAATTCACAAACGTAGGAACTTGCTTCGGCGTAGGTGCAACATAAAGCAATGGATAAAATATAAAAAATCATGATCAAATTAAAATCATGATCAAATGAAACAGTATCTTCCTCTCTTTGCCAGCCTTGCCTCCTCTTGATGCGTTTGCTGTGTTTGTTTTGCAGCACAGTGCGTATCTGGGACTACACACAGGACGCCTGTATAAACGTGCTGAGCGGACACACAGCTCCAGTCAGAGGCCTCATGTGGAACACTGAAGTGCCATATTTACTCATCTCAGGTGAGACTTGCAGTGATTAAGATGGTCTCTGTCGTCAACATTTCCAATTACATTTCCCTCAGGTTCTTGGGACTACACCATCCGCGTTTGGGACACGAGGGACGGGACCTGTCTAGATACAGTTTATGACCATGGAGCCGATGTCTACGGTAACAATATTATTACTACTGCAGGATTATTAAACCTGGACTAAAACTTGAGACTCAGCTCTGGGTGGTCCACACTTTGTAGAGCCATGTTTCAGTTCTCAGGCCCCACATGCACTGTAGAAGTTAAACCTAAACTCAAAGATATTCAAACAATAAAATGACTGCACGGGGTTGTCTTGTTTCAAAGTAAGATTCATTTTCTCTATTTCTCTATTTTTTTCTTTGTACATTATTAGAAACAACCGAAAAAGACAAGAAACCAAAAATACAAAATCAAAACGAATTAGAGTAGCCTGAAGAAATAGTGAGTCTGGCATATGTACAGTATGTATATGTATGTATATGTATGTATATGTATGTATGTACCGGTCGTATCTAATAAGATTCATTTTCAATGTGATTTCAATTTTCTATCTCTTTTCTTTATTAGTGATATACATGTATATTTTAAACATATTACTGTATATATTGTATTTTTATTGTTTTGCACATCTTTATGGTCTGCATTTTCAATTTTCCAAGCGGACCCTAGGCTAGCAGAAATTAGTAGCTAATGTGAATCCTAATAAAACAATAATACTATTAAATAATAAATCAAATCAAACTTTATTTATAATGCGTGTTTCATGCATATAATGTAACACAAATTGCTTTCTATGGATAAATCAAATCTAAACCAGGACTGCATGGTTCAGAACCAAACCAGGAAGTAAACCACTGCTGTTTAAATATAAAAATTCTGTTGAAATAAGGACAAAAACAGGAAACCATAGGAAAGCATGTCAGTGGTGCCACTACAATAATCTTCAGTCTTTATCTGAACTATAAAGACTCTAAAACACTTAAGAAAATACATTTAATAACAAAGACAGTGACATTATTAAATCAAAATGTCCCAAAAATATAAATAAAATCAATTCAGATTTTCAATTATACACACTTTATTTGTAAATAGCCTTTATCTAGAAGCTTTCAGTCCTCATATTTCAACCGTTATTTGGTTAAAAATGCATTTAAAAAGTCTCAATGTACAATAGAAATAACGTTTGACTAGTCGACTACTAAAATACTTCAGCCCGACTTCAGTCCTTTACCACACTTTGACAACCGTGTGTCTTCATTTTCAGGTCTGACGTGTCATCAGAACCGTCCTTTCACGATGGCGAGCTGCAGCAGAGACAGCACGGTGCGTCTGTGGTCGCTCACGCCGCTCATCTCTCCTCTGCTGCTCAACATCCTCACGGACCAGCCCTGGGAGCGGATCGTCGGAAACACAGGTACAACACGACTGCAGAGTGTTAGTGCTTATGTGAGGGAAGGGCACTGGTGATGTTTGTCCTCTGTTCATGGATATCATTGTTATAGAAATTAAAGCTATTTCAATATTAGAAAAGCCAAGTTAAAAACAACAGCATTGTACCGAAGTGCTTCATAGATATGACCGCAAGAAACAAAAGAATAAAACATCAAATAACATAAATATCAGCTTTATATATCACAAATTCAAAGCCAGATCATTAAAGTGAGTTTTTGGTAGAGTTTTAAAATGATTAATAGACATGACATTATATTATATTATACATTATATTATAAACAAAACAAATGGCAAATGAAAGTGATTTAACTGAAAGATGACTGAATGTTTAGATTATTAATATATGTATTTCTTTATCCATATATAGTTTTTATATGTCTTTTTTCCTCTTTTATTTTATTAACATGTTAACGGACATATGTAACCTTTTTTCTTTGAGATTGTTTGTTTATATTATTAAGTACCTGCTATGTCAAGGTAAGTCACAGGGAAGTAACATGTGAAATATTGTAATTTGACACAATAAAGTGCCAAAAAGGACGAAGATTTAAATTGGTTTAAATTGTATTATTATTATTCATTGTTTTACATTACTCACTGAAAACAGCAATAAAACCTTTTCTGATTCTAAAACACGAACAAACAAAATCGTTGTATTAGCAAAGGTTTAATCCTGTGCATGCAACAGTGTCTTTGGTGTTGAAGTGGTCGTTGTGTCCTTGGGCAAGACACTTCACACTCCTCGCCTGATTATGCAAGTGTTAAATCACGTTTGTTTGTGTGGCAGATACAGCAATGGTGCCTGGCTCTCCGCCGCTGCTCTGTGGAAAAGTGTCTCGAGACGTCAAACAGGAGCTGGACAAACTCAACCTGGACGTCAGGGCCAAGAAGCTCCGCCTCTTCTCTGAATGTTTCTCTGTGAGTTCACGCTCATCCCTAAAGGCGCTCTACCTGATTTTGAAACGTGAGACAGGAACATGTTTTGGTTTGAACCGTTAGCCCCGCCCACATAGTCCTTTCTTTCACTCAATATTGCACCATGACTCAGAAAAACAACATCTGTAAAAGTCTTATGCAACTGTTTCCATATAATTCCTCTAACTCTTTTTACAGCACTTTTGAAACTGCACCTTGACTGAGAATCACAGTCTGGGATAGTGTCAAGCAGTTATTTTCCCATGATTCAAAGTGAACAATGTGCCTGACTGGCTGAAAAGAGGTGACCCTGGCAAACACTTGCACTAGTTCTTACCAAACAAAGTGCATTTATAATATGCACAGATTATACACATTACAAACCCATTGTCTTTCCATAAAGTTGCTTCTATCAAACAGTGTGTGATGTAAAGAGAATTTATCTTAACTAGAGTAAATAAAGATCAGGTACTGGGTCTGTAAAGGCACTGTACTTGATTTTGACTGTCTGAAAACGTGAAAACAGCTAGTTAATTTTAAACAGTTTGCAGCAGTCTATATTCATTCCTCACTTTCCTAACGCATTCTGAGCACCTTAATTATTCATTGTGAGAGTTTTCAAGTGCTTTTCAGAGCAGAGTTTTGCAGTTGTGGTAAAGTTAACAACAACTAGCAGCTTCCTGTTTCTCAAACGATACAACGCTTTAGAATTAGATGCGCACAGCACACAGCGGCCTCATTTTGACCCAAAGAGCTGCTTTTACAAAATATCTGTTCTGGGGTAAGATACATTTTGCGCAACTACTTGGAAATAAAAAATCGAGTACAGCTCCTTTAAGAGGCGTTTGGACAGGCAGAGGTTTGGAGGTATGATATGTTTAATGTACAATGAGAAACGTTAAAAATACAAACTTCACTGTTGCTCTCTGTGATCTTTGTTGTGCTCTGTTTGAGTTCAGTGGTGGACTTAGGAATTTGAGGTACTTTTTGTTATGTTTCTGTTCTATGATAAGATTTGAGCAGAAGAAATGACTTTTTTTTAAAAACCTCATTATAGATACAAACTAACTACTTAAGTGTTTATTTCTGCTGTTTATTTATTGCAGGTCATGATTGTTTTTTTTAAATATTGTACATTAAAAACAGCTTAAGGATTAACTTGTCAGTGGCATAAGCTAGTTACTATGTTATTGTTTGTTTTCTATATTTTCTTCAGCAATATATCTCTCAAAGTTTGTCATTGTGGCCTGTGAATGTTAAATTTTACATTACCGTTGCTGGAATTTATGTACTCAGGGAAAATGTATAGATTTCTAGGATTGCCTCTGTGTTCAGAATAAAGTTAAGTCATTAAAAATGTGTTATCTTTGAAGAGTGTTGACATCAATATTCCTCTTTTTAGCTTAAATAAAATTGTGCTTTTGCATGTTTTAGCCTCCAGGGGGCAGCAGTAACCTTTGGGACCTGGTTTCAGTCATAAACGGACAGGACGACTCTCTACTGCCCCCCAGCTACAGCAAAGGGGTCATGCACATGAAGCACCTGCTCAAGTTCAAAACGGTGAGTCTCTGCAGTTAAGACGAGGAAAGAAGTGCGTCTGTTAAACTTGAACAAAACCGTAGAGTCTTTTCTCCTTGTTTTCAGTCTGAGGCCCAGGAGCTGACAATTGTGAAGATGTCTAAGTTTGGAGGAGGAATCGGAGCGCCGAGTAAAGAGGAGAGGCTGAAGGAGGCGGCGGACATTCACCTCAGACTGGGACAGATCCAGAGATACTGTGAGCTCATGGTGGAGCTGGGACAGGTACTTTTTCATGTCTTTCTCTGTTATATACTGAGGAAACGTCCCAGTTTTTGAGTCATAGGATCTGGCAAGCCAAAGTGAGGAGCTCATTCTGCTTTCTGATTGGACAATTGGCCTGATAGCATTAAAATAATAATCACTAAAGTAGTTAAAAGTCAATAGCCGGCTTAAACATGTTCTCTTCATATGTAACGATACAATTATAAAACCAAAACTCACGGTACAATATCAGCGGATTAATTTTACAGTGCAGTATATATTTTGGCGAAGTGTACAGTGTTGTAGAAATACTTCTTTCTTTTTCTTTGTATATATACCTTAAGTGCTGTTATTAATGTTAATATTAAGATATAAAAAGTGTAATTTCTTCATGTTGGCTCTGCTGAAATGAAACAAAGGACCATGGTCTACTCCAGGCGTCACAAACAAACTTTCATTGAGAAAATTTCCTCAAGCCAAGGTCAGGAACTTAATTTTATATTATAATGTAAAGGGTATTATAATAGTTATTTTCCACAATATGCAAATTAATTATATTTTAAATATCAAATAATGTTGGTTTTAAAATTAAACATACTCTGGACTCGCTACATGCAAAAACCCTGTCCTTCTGTACACAGGAGGAGGAGAAGCTGCAGGACACAAACAGCGCACGTACCTTGCTCAAAACACGCACATACACACATATACACACGCACATATATACACACATACACACACATGTACACGCACATATATACACACACACATACACACACATATACACACACACATTCACACACGCTCTGAATATGAGGCATTTCTGTCCTCTCTGAGCGCGGGGCCTAAAGCGTGTGTGCTCGCTCCTCTCACTTCTCTTCTTCTAAATGAGCAGAAATCTTCTATCTTTCAAACTCTCTGTGCACTGCTTGTTTCTTAAAGTCAGATGAAGCTTGTTAAAGTTTTCTACAGCCGCTGAACCTGGTAAATGAGGGGCTGTACATGGTTCAGTCCAGAGTTTCGTGCAGCGATCGGGTCCAGATCCTTCTGATGAGCCAGAGTCTACTCTTTGCAGTTTTCTCGTGACGCAACAAAACACTGTATTCAGATTTAAACTAAGGAGAATGCACTTTGATATATAATTTAAGTGAAAGACAGTATCTCTTGCTGTACCACAAAGTCACAGTTATTGTTACTTTCCCTCTAAATTAAACCAAATGTATTTTTTTCAGTGGGAAAAAGCCTTATCTGTTGCACCAGGAGTCTCCATGAAATACTGGAAGAAACTGATGCAGAGGTAAAAGTAAAGCACTACAGCTGTATTAGTCCAATATTTAATACTTCTAATAATCAATGTGTTTATTCTGTTTTGTAGAAGAGCAGACCAGCTGATTGCAGACGATAACGACGACGCAATCCCATACTGCATTGCCACAGGAGACGTAAAGAAACTAGTGACTTTTTTCACGGGGAGAGGACAGCTGCTCGAGGCTTTACTCATCACACAGGTACTGGATACTAACACTCAACAAAAAGTGAAATCTGCTTCTAAAATCTTGTGTTATTACTCTTGTTTGGAGATGACTTACTGATCGGTTTTTCACAAAATGAAAATAAAATATGAAAACGTACAGCTATTTTTAAATTTGATAACAGTATATTTAAGGGGAAATAACACAAAAACTGCTAAAATTAATACAATTATTTGTTCTCTTTTCCCAAAACAACCTTGATTTTCACATTTTATAACATCTAATCCTAATTTCTACACTGAAATTGCATTATGTTAAACTATACACTTCACTTTTGCTTCAAGTTGACTCCAGTTTTTGTATTTGTTTACAAAAGTGTATATGACAGGTTAGACTACACATTTTACTAAAACATCGGGAACATGATTATATTTAAGATTTTACTAAACATTTTGCCTATTTATCACCATTTTGACAGCTTTTGTAATGTTTAAAATGTTACTTCCTGGTTGAAAATGGGAGCAAATATGACATAGATGATTCCACAACTGTTACCTAGCAACAATTTTGAAAACAAGGGCCAAAATCCATATAAATTACAAAATAGTTATGATTTGACAAATAATAACACCTGAAAACACCTTTATTTTGTTGAATGATGTAGAAAATTGTGTCAGTTGCTGTAAATTGTCTCTTGGCACGTCGCTTTTTGATGACATCACAGGGATTCCAGCACTACTTCCTGAAATTATAATCTTTTATTTTTCACCATTACTTCACAAACTGCAAATTCACTGACGTAGAACGATAGTAAAACAGGTGCCCTCCCACCAAACGGAGCATCTCTGAGACAAGCTGGAAAGTTACACAGTGCTCCTAAACGCAACGTAGAAATACAAGTGTTTGTTTTTCCAGGGGGCGTGTGAAGGCAACATCCGTGCTCCTCAGAGTTCTGCGATCAACCACACGACGAACGACCTGGACAACAGACAACAGTTTCAGGGGTAAAAGCACTTTACTTTACAGACGAGGCATTTTAAACTGACTTTTCTTTGATAAAAATGTCCTTTAAAGTGCCTCTGACAGGTTGGACTACTCATTTAACTAAAATGCAGTTAATAAATACATTTAAAATTGTGCTAAAATCTTAATTCTTAAAATCTAAAATCCAGTTGAGCAATTTTTTTTAGGTTTTTAATTCTACTTCCTGGTTTTAAAGTATGACAGCACTCTGGGAAATGACCAAGAAACCATCCTGTACACCAAAATTCCTCTAATGTCACACATTTTTTCATTTGACAAAAAATATATATATATGTGAACACCTTTAGTTTGTTGAATCACTGTTCAAAAGGTCAAAATTGTTTCTTTTGTGTAAATTATTATAACCTTTGTCTCCACAGTGTGATGTCATCAGTCTGTTTACTTCCTGCAATTTTAAAGATATTTTTCAACTTTTCTCCACAAACAGCGACCTGATTGGTGTCAAACTATAATTTATATTTACAGCAGGTATTAATACACAGAATAAAGTCAAAATTAGAAAATCATAAAAACCTGTCATACACACTTTAAGAAACGTGCATAATTGTTATAACTCCTAAATCCCTTTATGTTTGTATGTTGATTTTTTCAATGATTCTTAATTGGTTGTGTCTTTTGTAATATTTCTGCAGCGGTCAGAGATCACCATAAGCCTTCTTTTCTCCCAAATATCACATGCGACATACTGAAAATCCATGTAACTGTTTTGCTTTCAGATTTTGAGTCAATATTTCATTAACAAAAATAATACATTGACAAAAACTACCATGAAATATATTACACAACAGCTGACAATAATTCAATATGTTTTATTCAAGTAAAGTTAAGTTAAGTAATTAGTAACTTTCGTTTTAGAGATAAAAGTGTTTTGACAAAATACTACAGTTTGGGCATAAAATGTTTTCAAAGGAGACATATAAAAAATGTGACTTTCAAAAGCTTTTAACCGTGTTATAATTGTTTATGCCATCTCAAGGTCATTTTTATTCTCCTGCATTCATTCAAGACTCCAGTATGGTTTTTTTCTTAAATGGTGATAAAAGTTTTTATGTAGTTATTTTGACGCCAAACAAAATAAATCTGCGCTGACAGCCCGCAGCACTTTGTTGTGATTATATTTACGGTGATCTTCTGTAAAATGGCAGGTGGAAATCAGCTCTGCAGCTCTTAAAAGGAAGTCAGCTTTTAGCTCATTATTGGGATTTAAAATGTCCAAAATGTAACAATCCACAGGTGTCATAGATTATAACTGTATAACTGTATGACAGACGCAACAGAAGGTAATGATTAATGACGTAACAGACAAAGTGTTAAATATTGCACAGATTTGGTTATTTCCAAAGAGCAGATGGAAAAATTACAAAAACAAATAGAGCTACAACTAACGATTATTTTGTTAATCGATTAGTCTAGTGATTATTCTTTCATTTAATCGAGGCCCTTGAATATGAGACTTTTACTCAATTTAACACAGATAAAGCTGAAGTGAAGTGTTTGGTGACGTCTTGCCGGAGAATAGTCACAAACAAAATGGTATTTACATCAAAAACACAACATTTACACAATTCCCCTGTCATTTTTGAGTGATTCTTGCTCTGTCTGAGGAACAAAATCTATTTTCTCAGCTCATGGTGTGTTTTGGAGTCTGTGTGTAGATCAGTAAACGATTATTCAATTAACTGTTTCAACTGTTTACATAATCGATTAGTTATGATTAATTTATTAACGTGTTGCAGCCCTAAAAACAAATAATATCTGATGTCAACATAAGGTCTGTGTCATTTGTAGACTTTGACTGTCATCTATAATCAAGTAGGACTAAAACTTTGGTGTCTAAAAACGACTCTAAGAGAACAACTTCCTCAAAATGTTTCTGAAGTAAATGTACGTTCTCTGACTTCATTCCGTGGCGTTATAAAACAGGCTTTATACGTCAGATGTTTGAACTTAGATCACAGACTCTTAATCTCATAATTATACCCTCAAAGTGACGTTTTAGACACAGAGCGGTTATTTTGTGTTTCAAATCCATTCACAGTTTGCTAAATGTCTGTGTAAACTCGGACGCTTACAATAACCGCGAGTTCCAGTCAAATCGCGCAGTTATTTGTTGTAATCCTGCAAGAAATCAAAACCCCACTGTTTAGAGTCGATTTATGTCACTAATACCTCCTTAAACTCACTCATCTCTGTCAAACCGCCTTAAACCTTATTGACGTTAAGCTTTAGACGTTTAAATGCAGTCTTTTCATTCTGATCCCTCATATGCGTCACAGCACACAAAAGAGCGGCTTTGGTGCAGATTAAGGCGAGACACTGCAGGTTAATAGGTCAGTTTCTTGTCTAGTTTACTTATAGTTTAGTTTTCATACATAAATAAGGAATTGAATGTGTAAACAAATGCATATGTTTGGAATAGGTTTAAATTAGGGCGATACAGCAAAAATATCATCACAGTTTTCTTGGGGCCAGATCATGATTTCAATTTTATCATGATTTGAGTTCACTTTGTATAATAGAGCTGCACGGTTTAGGAAAAATATCTAATTGTGATTTTTATGACCAATGCAGTTAAGATTAGATTTGCAATGTTGTCACTTTTAGTTTAGTTTTGTCACGTTCAGTTGTGTTTGTCATGTTTCAACACGTCTTTGTCACTTTTAGTCGTGTCTTTGTCGTTTTGAGTCATGTTTTGGTGCATTGAGTCAAGTTTGTTTTTTGTAGCTGTGTTTTTGCCGCTTTTAAACGCATTTTTATCTTTTTTTCGCTGGTTTCAGAACATCTTTGTACAAATCCAAACTTGTTTTTATTTAAATCAAAGCAAGACATTTTGTTGTTTGTGCAAGAAATTAGCCTTTGTGATTTGATAATTGCATCCATTAAAACTGCAATTTGTGTTGATTTGGTTTAATTGTGCAGTTCTGGCCTTTAAGAGGTAAATAAAGTCATCTGCTCAGAGGCTAAACAACAGGAGAAAAAGTGTGTTTGAACAGACAGCTACATTAAAGAGACAAAAAGTGAATCACGATACAATGATTTCACAAAAATAGCCGATTGTCACAGGAACAAGCTCACTATTCGATTTTTATCACAGTATCACCCAGCCCTAGTTTAAATTAGATACAGAAAAAAATAAGTATCTTGAAAATTGGATGTAAATTGGAGTACAAATTCAAATGTTGCCTCTGTATGTACCGGTGCTTCAATGAGCTTTTAATCTTGGCATTTCTGATGTCATCATGTACAACCAGGAAGTAAAACAAAAACCCTAAACAATAGCTAAACCGGGATAAAAAAAGTATTTCAACAAAATTTGAAATATATTTATATTAACTGCGTTTTTGTCAAATAAGTAGTCCAACCTGTCAGAGGCACTTTTAGTACAAGAGGATGGTGTGTAGGTGCTACTTTAAGTGTTAGGAAACGCCCTTTGAAATTACAATGTCTCATGCAAGTGGATTAAATGAAACAGTAATACAACATCTTCAGGTGCAGACTGGACAGTTTTGTTGATTCCACTTCAAAGTTTGAATGTGGAGTGGACAAACAGGTCTAAAAATGACAAAAAAGTGAAAGGAAAAGGCAATTTGTATGCCTTAAGAATGCTTTTTTTTTGCCATAAATGATAATAATTGCCATCTTTATGTTGTTTGTTCTCAGTCTTCTGCATAAAGTCTGTGAGGAGCTGGCAGAGTGGTATTTCCAAGATGGCTGTGCTGTCCTCGCTGCCTGTTGTCATCTGGCTGTGGACAATATCAAGGTATCTCTACAAACAAAAAACTATAATATACACTGGAGTTAAAACGACTGGAGTCCAGAATCATTATTTAATTCAGGTAGTTTTGTTTGTACATATATGGACATATTTCTAACAAAGGTGGGTTACTTTTCAACGAATGTTATTTTATTTTATTTTATTTTATTTTAATTTTTCCAATTTTAAACACATAAAACACAGAGTGAAGAACACGACACAGAAAGAAAACTAGAAAACACAAATAACATATAATATCCAATAAAGTTAAGGGACATTAGTATGTTTTCAAATTAAATTCAAATTTCAAATTTTACAAATTTCTTCTTCCAGTTTCAGTTCTTTTTATTTATTTTTTAAAATCAGATGAATATTTTTTTCAAACCAGTCAGAAATGCATTGGAATTTGTTGATGTAGGCCTTCTTTCTAAATAAATCTAATTAAAACAACCCAAAACAAAATGAATATTCTTAATACAACCCATTTGCTTTCTTGTAGATAACTGTCTTAACAATGTCTGTCTGAATCAGACAGACATCAATTTAACTGTGCCTTTAGTTCATAGTGAATGAGAATAAGGGATAAAGAGTGTCAGAATCAGAATCAGAATCGGTTTATTGCCATTGTCAGTGATCAAAATTCACAAACATAGGAACTTGCTTCGGCGTAAGGTGCAACATAAAACAATGAATAAAATATATAAAAGAGGCACGCATAAGATTAAGAATAAGATAAAATAAAATAGACACATGTATTCTGTGTTTGAAGTTGGCGATGGCGAGTCTGATCCGGGGGAACGAGCTGGAGCTGGCGGCCTGTGTGGGCATCGTTCTGGGGGAAGAGGCCAAACAGAGCACCGCGTACTGTCTGGAGCTGCTGTCCCGGAAGTACATGACCACTGCAACATGGTGGGCACCTCACAGTGCGCTCTAGTGTATACTGTATGACCCCTGCACACATTTTACATACATTTGTTTCCCATGATTTTACATGTAGACCTTTTGGGTAAAAAATGTATACAGTATTAAAGTGGATATGACGGTTAGACGTCACAATTCACTAAAATGTAGTGAAGATGATTATATTTAAGATTTTACTAAGCATTTTTTCTGTTTGTCTCCAGTTTTACTATTTTCGTAAAGTTTAAAATGTTACTTCCTGGTTGGTCATGTGCAGCAAATGTGACAATGGTGGAGGTCATTTCACAACTGTTACCTAGCAACTATTTTGAAAACAAGGGTCAAAATCCATATAAATTACACAATAGTTATGATTTGACAAATTATATACATGATAACACCTTTATTTTGTTGAATGACCCTTTAAACTGTCAGAAAGATGCCTCAGTTGAGTGTTAACTGTGTTTATTTTCAACAGTACGTCGCTTTTTGATGACATCACAGAGGGATTCCATTTTAGTCTCAGCTCTACTTCCTGTCATTTTAAACTTTTATTTTTCAAAATTTTTTCACAAACTGCTACTTCACAGATGTCAACTATGATAAATATTTACCACAGATGCCCTCCCACCAAACTAAGTCAGTATTAGAGAAAAATGAAAACCTGTCATACAGACTATAAAGGTTTGAAAGCTTACTGATGGTTAATTAGCCATGTGGTAACTAATGAGCACAAAACCTACAATTGATCTGTTTCTGAAACATTATAAACTGCTAAGTTATTAAACATTTTGTCATTGTGTGTTTTGGACTTAAAACAGCTGCTATATGGATATTTAGCTAGTTTAGTTTAGTCTTTATTGTCAGGAACCAAGTACAGATTCATTCATTTAGGTTGTGCTTCCATCTGCAGCAGGTGCACACAACAATAAAAAGCATACATTACATTTGCAATTACAACAAGCTCGTTAATAACATTAGCTCGGTAAAATACACAGTAAAATGTCACATATTTCATGGCTTCCTAAAAGTACCAAAATAGTTCATACACATGTTAAAAAATGTGTGCTGGTTAGGCTCCATTGAACTCTTGATATTTGAGTTTTTCCAATAGTCTATGGGGAAAATAATAGGAAGTTTACTTCTTGAACCTCGGCAGGCTTCGACTGTTGAGCTCTAGTCTGAAATGTCATGAAAATCTAAGTCTGAGTCTCTTAATATGAAGCTCTGCCTAACTGTGTCCCCTGCAGGCAGCTGTCTGCAGACCTGTTGGGCATGATTCCTGAAAACCACCTTCTTTTGGCAAAGCTCTGTGCATTTTACCCTGGAAGCACAACAGAAATCAACCAACTGCACCAACGGGTAATGTCACTTGTCTCTATAAGTTTGAATATTGTCAATAACTTAGTAGTTTATTTCCCTCCATTTTCTTTCCTTCAGTGCGGACTCCCTTTATTAGACGAGTGTAAGTCTTTAGCGGATGACGCCATGACTGAAGGAGACCTGTTTTCATGTATTAAATATCACCTGCTGAGCTCTGAACCTGAGACCGCTCTGAGGATAGGAATCAGCCACGTCAAAGGTACTGCTGTAAAATGAGCTAATGTGACTTGAATGGAAGTCTGCTGGAAGAACAAATCTTACGAACAGTCAGGAACACTTTTATGCACATAAATTCTACTGTCTTTGAATATTATATTACTATATAACTAGCAAGAAGGCTCTTCTGTCTTATCCTCAGTGATCTGGGCCACAGTTACACAACCCCCACATGACCCCCATGACCAGAGACCAGAGCACCCCCCACATAATTACGACTTAATCATGCTCCCTCTGAGACTGTTCATGTGTTTTTAGACAGCTTTAATTGCTCCTGTCCTGAAGCTGTAAAACGTGTGTTCTACCTGACTTACATGTTCATACGTGGAAGTTTATTGGGCATTTCCTTTCAACTCAGACCTGTTTTTCCTAAAATGTCTGACTAAAATAAGCCTCATTTCAAACTGAAGCTGTTTCTGAAACATTTAGAGCACAAACTATTGTCTGGACTCTTTGTGAAGATGAGACTCTGCAGTTTTTATCTCTGGCGTCTGATTTACTCTGATTACAAGTTGAAACAAGCTCTGCAAAGAGAAAAACCAAAATTTAAAGTCCGCATAGATTTTCTTTGTTAAATATATGAAGAAGTAAACCGTGTCTGTAGCAGGGCCTGATTTAAACTATTTTGGGCCTTTGCTGAGTTTTGACAATTCCTCCTTCAAAGCTGAAGCTAATTTAACCAAAAATGAGTTTTAGGGACTTATAATAAAGTAAAAAAATGTCCTGGCGGAATCCTATATAAAAGTCCTATTATAGTTTTCTGAATTTAGTGTCATTATTTAATTTGCTTTTCATATTTAACATGTCCAGCAGCTTCATAGTGTCCTTTTATCAGATGGTGAATAAAAAGGAAAACATTTATAAGCCGAATAATAACAGGTTAACACATTCAAATTCATTTTAAGGTTAAGGTTACAAAACATTCATGCACAAGTTGCATTTCTATTTGCCAGTTTCTTCCTTAAATCTTTGTATTCTGGTTTCAGAGCAGCTGAGTGGATGTGAGTGGACGGTGGACAGTCTTCAGCCAATCCTGGACCTCCTCAGTTACATTCGGACAGACCGCCTCATATCGGCCAAGCTCACAGAGTAAAAACACACCTGCTTTCTCCGGACCCTTTTAGTACATATAATTTCTTTGAATATATTTTTGTGTCTTCGGATCATTAAATACCTCTGTATCTCAGGTTGCGCAGTGAGTTGCTGATCCTGTGTGGATACATAGGAGCCCTCCTGGCCATCCGCAGACACTACACCAGCATCGTGCCGGCTCTGTACGAATACACCAGGTGAACAGTACAGCGGGTATTCATGTTTTGCAGCGATCCACAGCTCAATTTCACGCTCCCCCAGAGGCAAAAGACGACATTACTAAGGTCTAAATCACGTAAATTGACTGCTTCAGTGTGATAGAATTTAAATCATGATCTTGGCTCTAGAGAATTGTGGTAATGCGGTTTGTTTTTGACCCATCCATGTGCTAAACACTTCTACTCTTAGTAATGTTTTCTAACGAGGCTTTGGTGTAACTCTTGTGCGGTCGTCAGTGGTTGTCAGTCGCCAAAACAGCCCTAGTTTTTCATAGTTTGTGATGTTCGGAGGCTAACGCTATCCATCCTTTTCCTGTTGAAAATGCATTGAAACAAACGTATGGACCTGTACCAGCCTTTAGAATGCAGGCGTTCTGATTACAGTCTAGTCTAGTGCTGTGTTTTTTGATTTGTGGCACACTTTTTTTGTTGAAAATATTTAGCTGAACACTACCTTCTAAAACACTACCAAATCAGACCTTTTAGTAAAAATGTATTTATAATATAATGGTGCAAATAAATCAAATCAAATTTTATTTTTGTTGTGCCCAAAATCACAACAACAGGTGCCTTGATGACCCATAGATAGAAAGCAGTTTAAATAAACAATGTTCACGAATATTTAGCAATTTACCCTCCTTCTTGGCAAAAAAAAAAACCCGTGGGGAAAAAGTAAGTTCATCCAGTGCAGAGAGAGTTCCTCCAGGCAAATGGGACCATCCAGGACACAGGTCGGGGTCATGAGACGGAGGGGGTCGTCACTGGAGCTCAGTCTGAAACAGTCTCCACCCGCCGAGGGAAGTGGAGGAAGAGAAAAAGCATGTGAACAGCAATGAACAAACTACAAGTGAACTAATCTTAAATATTATTGATAGTGAAAGTAGAAGAACCAGAGGACAGTGTTCAAACTCCATACTTCCCCCAGCAGAGTTGCTCCTGGGGCAGCGTAGCTAAAACTGTATGTTTTTATTTCTGTTCCTAACGAGCCATAAGCTGTTTCAAAGAGGAAGGTTTTAGCCTGGTCTTAAATGTGGAGACTGTGTCGGCCTCTTTAACATGAACAGGGAGCTGATAAAATAATGTCTGTGCCACTATTTGGATCATTAAATGTGGCAATGGTGTTTGTTTTACATTTTTTTGGTGTAGACGTATGTTCCAGACTCACCAAAATAGTAACTTTTTCAATTAAATCCATGTGTGAATTCAAATTAAACATTATTTTAAGGCACATCTAGCAACACCTCAACACACTCACACTGGTTGAAAATGACTGGTTTGACACTTGATTAATATTGTTTAGTGTCAGTTTATTTGCTCGTCATGTAACCAGCCGTCACATTTGTTGTTGTGTGTTGTTTCTCAGTCAGTTGTTGAAGAGGAGAGAGGTTTGTGTCCCTCTGAAGATCGAGCAGCTGTCGGTGGAGCTGGACGCCTGGAGAGCCTCATCTCAGACCACAAACAGGTCAGTTCAACACACTTAAGACCAGCAAAGACTTGTACAGACGGGGGAAGTGAGTAACTTTGTAATACAATTGTACTTGTTTTGGACAGCGTACTTTTACTCCTACTTGAGTAATATTTAGTTTGAAATGAAGATACTCTTACTTTGCTTTGGTTCCTCTTGAGTAAATCTACAAGTGTCAAAAGCTTTATGTTGACAATATTAAATTATTTGAACATTTGTGTTTCTTGCAACGCTCCTTCAGAATTGATTTACTTTTTCTACTTTTTGTGTCTATCCTTTTGAAAATACCAGGTTTTGTGCATTATTTACTATTTTGCCCTTCCAATTAAATCAACTTCCAATTATAAATCAGATGTTACTCTTTCAGTTACTCATATTTGAGTTGTAATTTCCACAAATACTTTTTACGAAACTTGAGTCATTTCTTAGAACACTACTTTATACTTACACAAATATAACAAATATAAAATTGGAAGTACTTGAGTAAAATTTTTGTGACAAGTCTGAATGCACTCTTTGAATTGAACATTTCTGTTTACATTTCTATAATATTTCTCCTTACACACGATTGCTGCCATGTTTGTTTTGTTACTAGACAAACGTACATTTCTTTATTTTTGTATATTTGTTTTATTTTATAGAAAAACTACAGATATACAAACAAACGGTACAAAACTTAGAGAGGAAACAAAACAAAACAGGTGTAGATCATATAAATTAGTTAAATCAATTAAATGAAGTCTGGCATCTGTCTTTTAATGTTTTGGCGCGTTTCTTTCTTCTATTTTTAGACTTTCACTGAGTCACTGAGGCCACAAAGCACCGCTCTAATGTTGTAAATTAACAACATAATTATCAACAGAGACGAGGGCTTTCTGCTCCTCTTGACCTGTGATTAGAAATTCATTAATTCTGCGAAGGATCAGAGTGAAGAGCACCACTTTGCATCTAATCACAAACACTCACGCCTTCACAAACAGCACAGAGAGAAGGAACACGAGGCAGATGAGAGTGTTACCGTGGAAACGCAAAGAGGACGGTGCAGATGGGGGTTTGGTTCCCGGGTCTGATGAGAGCAGTGGTGGACTTATCATTAGGCAACAGGACACAAGTGCTTTGGGGCCCCAACCTAAAGGGGCCCCCAATAAGATGGCCTTCCCGATCACAGTAAACACAACGCTCTGAAGCAGTTCTCAATATCACACTAAAGCAGCAGTAAAACAAGAAAAAGACCAACAAAATAGTCTGGGATTGTCAAATGTATTAATTCTGCCCAAGGTAATAAATCCCCCCTAATAAAAGTAAATAGTGAAAAATGGGGTGCACGGTGGCAGAGCGGCTAGAGCTTCTGCCTCTCAATAAGGAGATCGTGGGTTCGAATCCCAGACCACCCCAACATCGTGGTTTCGAATTCTGAACCACCCTAACATCACACGATCTCTCTGGGTGGAGTCTGCATGTCCTCCCCGTGTTACCGTGGGTTCTCTCCGGGTTCTCCAGCTTCCTCCCACCGTCCAAAGACATGACTGTGTAGGTTAATTGACAACTCTAAATTGTCCCTAGTGAATGAATGTGAGAGTGAATGGTTGTCTGTCAATGTCTCTGTCTCTCTGTGTCAACCCTGCGACGAGTTGGCCACTGTCCAGGGTGTACGCCGCCTAAGGCCCAAAGTCACTGGGATAGGCTCCAGTCACCCGCGACCCCTAACGGGAATAAGCGGTAGAAAATGAATGAATGAATGAGTGAATAAAATATAACATTATAAAATTACAAATGAAAACCATCTATTTAAATCAGCTGGAACAAATGCACCAACATATGGGGAATTTCTTGAATATTGTTCTGGGGAAAGATCTCCAAACCCCCCTTTTTAAAGCTGTTTGGAACATTTAAGCTATTGTACAAATTAATTTCAATTTTCCAATAGTTCACTTATCACCCCAAATTTATGAACCATCGTACATTAAAAAAACAAAACAAAAACAACCAAAACCAAAAGCTTCCTTTCAAGAACAGTTCAAGAGACACAACATACAAGTTATAGAAAATCACTCTTGATGAAGGGGGGCCTGTTCTTAATTTTGCCTTGGGCCCCCACATTCTTAGGTCCACCACTTTGTAAGAATATATGACAAAAAAGCCAGATAAATGAAATATACTGTACATTTTATTGACTACAAGGTGATGATCAATAATGAGGAGCTGAATTTAAATGTAAGTGCATCTGTACAAATGAAGCTCAGATGTTTGTTTGAGCAGACTGACATTATTTTAGTTGTCAATAAGTCAACGATTATTTCTTTAATTAGTCGACTTGTTATTTCAGTTGTACAGTTAGACTATTTAAATACATTTTCAACCAAATAAATGTTGAAATGTGATGACTGTAGGCTTTTACATACAATTGTTTGTTAATTTTTGATATTTTATTTAACAATGCAGCTGTCAGGGCTGTTGTATTTACGTATTTTTACATTTCTTTTTAGTAATTTCCTAGAATTGAGCATAGACATTGGACTATTGGAGCCCACTAGCCGCTGTGTTGTTTTTTTTAGATTTCTCCTGATTTTGAATATTAGATTAATATTGCAGTTTACAACATGACATAAAATAATAATCAATGTATGTTATAGTTTGTCCCTAAATACCATAAAAACCTTCATGTGTCTTCTTGTTTGTGTTGTAGTGCGCCTTCAGAAAGCCAAAGGGAAGAGTTCAGCTGTTTGGAGCAGAGACTACAGCCCACAGACTCAGGTACCTGATTGGCTGCTGGTGTGGACTGAATACAATCAGATAATAATAATAATGTCCATTTATAGCTGTGGAGAGAATCTGATATTCTTTACATTTTGGTGTTAAGTGGGTGCGAACTAAACAAGAACCATAGATACAGTCAGCATCTGAGGGAACGCACACTAACGGACCTATGCGGGGGAAGCAGTTCATTGATTATAATGTAGAAGAGCTGCTGTGTGACCCTCTGTGCAACAGCATGAGCAAACATGCATTTTTAGAGTTATATTATATTATAATTTGCCAGAAAACGACTCGTAACGGAGGAAAAAAGCTGCATTTTCTTTTGAATCAATGAAAAGTTTTCAACCACACCAGACCATGCCCCCCTCTATGGCAGGTTGCTGACTGTATCTTTATCAGGTATATTGTACGGCTGAAACAGAGCTAAACCTGTAAAGTGTCTTTTAGCCAACACTAGTGTGACATGAGTTTGGTGCGTTTTGTCCCTCCTCAGCCGTGTTAGTTCTGGTCGGAGCAGATTACGTCACTGGTTCCAACCTGCCCAGTCACTCTGACGTCCAGCCCTCGTGTTTCACCGGACACAGGATTCAGGTGAGACGCTTTTAGTCAAAACCATGAGCAGCAAGAGACGTTTTGTTGTTGCATGTTGATTATGTGAAAATGATATTACTAAGAGATAAGGAAAGAATAATCCAAACAGTTAAAAGTGAATAAGAATTTGGTTTAAAAGTAACGAGGAGCAGATCAATATAATTAACCACAACAGATGCCATTTATTTTATTTTATGTTTTAGCTGCGTTTTAGCAAAATTAGTAATTCATCTTGTCTTTGGTACTTTAAGTTAAACCCTAAAGACGGTATTTCCTCCTTGTTCCTCACTCTTGTCCTGTGTGTCACAGTCAGCCAGTCACAGCCTGCTCAACTAATCAACGTTCAAATAAATACACTTCCTCTCCGTTATTCTCCACTTTCAGCTACATCCTTCCTCTGATATTTCCCTGCATCTTATTTGTCTGTTCAAATTGAATTGTGGTAACTCGTGTGTTTTGCTTTTCCAGGGCCCAGTATTTTTGCTGGAAGACGGTAAATCTGCCATTTCCCTGAACGACGCGCTGATGTGGGCAAAAGTCAACCCCTTCTCTCCCCTCGGCACCGGGCTACGCATTAATCCTTTCTAGAACCGGACGTCCCGAATCAAAAAGACTTTTACATAATTTAAAGGTCCTATATTATGCATTTCAAACGTAAACCAGTGAAAACAAGTTCAAATGAACTCAAACACAGCCGCTAATTAGCTGCTTCCTTTTGAGGACACATGATGCATTATTTGTGTCGTTATTGGCCTTTAAACAGGCTCTTAAAGGTGGAATGGAGGATTTCGGGCAACAAATCAGAATCTCATTTCCTCGTGGGTAGCACAAATAACTGGTCCGCTCAGGTGTCAATCATTCTCTGCGTGCTAGTGCACGCCCGCAGGCTCGTCCAGGGGAAACGCTCGCTCCCTTGGCCGCGCATGCGTGGTTGATATGCTAGTATGTTTATGTAGCAGGAGGTTAGCGGCGAGTTCCGTCATTGTAAGTCTAAACTTTCATCCGCGAAGTACCGAAATGGCTGAGGGACGAAAGAGAAAGACTGTTTTCGAGCTTTCACAGAAGAGACGAAAGTCTGCAGAGGAAAGAAACAAAACGCGTGTTATTCTGGGGGAATCGTTTACGCGCTGGCGAGCATTGAAAGAACAAAACAGGCTGATGCCTCCGCTGCAAACTTTCTGCTGGACAGGTAACTGTTTATCTGACTCTTTTTTTAGCTTATTGTATGTGGAGTGTATTATTAAATCTTCTTCGCGGAGGTTGTCGTGAGAAAGCGACACCAATCGTCTTGTAAACAAATGCGCATGGGCAGTGCTGCTGGGCGTGCTCGTTCACGAGGTTTGGTAGGCGTTCACTCAGGAGAAACGGGGCGGGAGGGAGGGGGAACCTGCGCATGCGCTTTGTCAAAAAAAGGACTAACAGTCGCAGATTTTCAAATCGGCGAGAAATCCTCCATTCAACCTTTAAGTAGCTTTATTTTGGCATCTTGGTGACACTTTACAATAACTACACTAATAGCTCTAATAAAGCATGAACACAGACGTAATTTATAATGAACAAATAGTTTATTAAGAAGAATTTAAGCTTAGTAACTTAGTCAGTACCCTAACCATGCTTCTCAAACTGTGACACTAGTTTTATTTAGAGACAAATCTATTCATGTTTTTGTCGTCCTTTGGGTTTATTGTTATTAAAAACTACTTTATCCATTTTAGACCTGGTTTAGTCTCATTGTAGCCCTGTTTTAGTCTCATTTTAGACCTGGTTTAGTCTCATTGTAGCCCTGTTTTAGTCTCATTTTAGACCTGGTTTAGTCTCATTTTAGACCTGGTTTAGTCTCATTGTAGCCCTGTTTTAGTCTCATTTTAGACCTGGTTTAGTCTAATTTTAGACCTGGTTTAGTCTCATTTTAGACCTGCCTGGTTTAGTCTAATTTTAGACCTGTTTTAGTCTCATTTTAAACCTGGTTTAGTCTCATTGTAGCCCTGGTTTAGTCTAATTTTATACCTGTTTTTGTCTCTTTTTAGACCTGGTGGCACTCAGAAAACCAAATTTAGGTGGTACTTGGTGTGAAAAGTTTGAGAATCACTGACTTAACTCCGACTCTTTTATTAAGTACTTACTGAGCCTGAGTCATTCTTAATAAACCATGTGTTCATCATAAAGTCTTTATCGTTTATCGTCTAATGAAGGTGTAGTTGTTATGACTTGGTCCCAAAGCAAGTCATTTCTTCAACTCGACTGACGTACTAATATAAGCACGTAGATGTAATGGACACGATTTGACAGTAGAAATGTTCAGAACGAGCCTGGTGATGATTTTGGACTTTAAACTGCGCAGATTTTCCACATTTGACGTCACAATGTGCGGGAAATTAGAACGAAGTTATTTCTGGAGTTTAGAGCAGGACAACCTCGTAAACAGTATTAGTGATGAAAGAAGCGTGACAGAAGCAAACAACTCCAGGTATGTTTTTAATGAGGTAACGTTATGACGTGTGTTCTTTAATGTTTCATAAAATTAGTCTAGCCTGGTAGCACCTAATGACATCACTAGATAGATCAGCATGGGAGAGAGAGCATTATACAGGACCTTTAAATGTAGAGTTTACAAAAGCCACAGGGACCATTTCACTGCATTTAAGACACAGCCTGTAGTGGCTTAAACTGCACATAACAGCAGCAAAACAAGCACATGGTTAAAGTAAAGGAACAAGTTAGACCTAAATCATTCACACACTGAATATGAAGTCCAATTTTTGTTTATTATTTATTACTGTTTATTATTTATTACTGTTTATTTTGACAGAAATGTTTTTTTCCTTAACTTCAATCTTGCAACTTATTTTTAGGATGTATTCATTTATTTCATATTTGAAGAGTTCATTAGCCAAAACAGCTATTTCTATTTTGATTTTTTAATACCATCTTCAACACACATTATTAATAACAATAGAATTGAAGGGATTTGCTCAAGAAGAAATTAAAACACGGCCAGAAAAAGAGTAAATTGCAAGCCTTTGATTTATTCACCTTATTCCAGAAGTTGCCGTACGCGCCGCCACTTTTTTCCGTTGTAGTTTACATGGAGCAGACGAGCTCAACAGAAAATAAGTTCTACATGGACTAAAAAGCTGTTTTCAGGCCGCCCAGGTGCGTTGCTGACTTGTTTTTGCACGTGTTCATTAAACAATTTACACAAATCAATCTACTTTATATAATGTTTTAGCAGAGAGACTTTTCCCTTGTTCGCTATTAGCTTTAACAGAGTTCAAACTGTAGTGCGTTTACAACAGAAGTACGTATCTGTGGCAAAAAGAGGCAAAAGTGGGCGGGGCAGAATAAGGTGAATATTTTTATAAATGAACACTTCAGTTGTTAACAAAAGTACATTTAGGTTCTATCGGTGCACTTTCAGCTTTTTAAAACCAATTAATTGATAGCGTCATTACACGATGTTTCAATGAAAATGTTACGTCTGGACAAAAACTCCCAAATATTAATAGCATTTATTTATTTATTCTCAGTGTTTTTCATTGATAAAGGAGACTATGGTGCCCACTTAGTCTAAAATTCTCCTATAAATACAGTCAGCATCCAAGGGAACATCCACCAACAAACCTTGGTGGGGAAAGCAATCCGTTTATTTCAATGTAGAAGAGCTGCTCTATCACCACTGTTCAACAACTACAAGAGAAAACACAGACTAGGAGTTTTATTGTGCCAAATACAGACACAAAGACATGGAAAAGAGTAAAGTGATCCAACTGCACACATTTACATAAATATCCAAGATGCTAACAGTAGCTGCGGGATGAGTTAACACCAGGTCAATAACGTCCAATGAGACTCAACTGTGACCAGACTTGAATTACTTGAACTGAAATACACACAGAAACATCTGAAAAAAGGGAAAAAGTTAAGTTTCCCTTTGAATCAACAAAGAGTATTCGATGCAAAAAAAGAGCGCTTAAAGATTAAATACTGGCAATAACTCATATGTGTACTCCACTAATTATATCACAACATTATTACTGCCACTATAGTCTCCCCAAAATCTATGGAAAACACTGTGGACTTGATGGTCTGTGTGTGACTACATTTGGGTCTAACTGTAGATCTGATTTAGCCTTTAGCACTTTCATGGCAGGAGCAAACTCATTCACTGTGCATCATTCCTTCAGCAGCAGTGGTTTGTACAAACAGGGTAAAAAACAAAGGTAATTTATTGTACTGTTGTAAAAATGGATCATTAAAGCTATGTATTAAATTGTGTTGTATGCGTTTGTGAATATGACTTTGTATTTAAATGATATTTTTAATATTGTAGAAAAATATAGAAACAATCAGGAGATTTTATTATCCAGTTTTTGTATGTAATTAGTTCACTTGGTTTAGACCCTGTGGCCCTCATTCATCAACATTGTGCAGAAAAAGGTGGGAATTGTTTATGTACCTTGGAAATACGAAAGAGGGTGTGTGAAAAAACTCTAGTACTGTACTACTAGTAAAACTGTAGTACGCACAGCAGCTGATGATGAATGTGGCAAATAAAAAACAGTGTAATTTGCATGAAACTGTCCGAAATATTCACATCTCAAGTGGGCTCACCCCAGGGATTTACGGCATAAATTGTTAAAGCAATTCTTACATATCTAAAATCAACGGGATTGTTCAGGAGGATTTAAGAACTGCAGGGGCCTTCCCGGCCCACATTCCATACCACACGGTGGCGGTAATGTGCCTTCAGTTGTGTGCAAACCGCTAATAAACAGAAGAAGAAGAAAATTTACGGCATAAGAGCACGGAATACGACAAAAAACAGGGCTTACCTTAACAGGAAATCACGAAGAAGTGCATAAAACGATGAATCATATAGTTGTGGCTCAATGGAAAACACAGAAAATGAATCGTAGGTCTAAATCTAAAGAATTTACCTTAAAACAATAATTTGCTATTAAATAATTAATTAATGTTTAATGGTTTAATCAATTGATCAACTTGAAAAAGCTGTGCGATAAGTGATGGGTGGTGGGACTAGATCCACACCCAGGCGTGAACCCGCGGAGCAGCTCTGGTTCAGGCTCAGATGAAGGAGCGGGGAGTGGCGGGAGGTGTTCGGCCTGAGCAGCCTCTCTCTCTCTGTCCTGTCCGGGAAGGAACTACTGCAGGGGACGAGCTGCTCCGAACAAGATTCGCTGACCCGTGCAGAGGATCCGCGCAAGTGTTTGCTTTACCACGTAAAGGTCGAGTTCACGGTGGACGGGGGGCCAATGTGAACCGGCCTCACCGGTCCACTGCGCCGGGTCTGTGCCTTTCTTCCTGGACTGGATCCGCTGAAACACATCGCTCCACATCTGATCCAGGCGAGTGTGCGGGGCGGACAGTATCGAACCCG
Organism: Rhinogobius similis; assembly: GCA_019453435.1. Lineage (NCBI taxonomy): Eukaryota > Metazoa > Chordata > Actinopteri > Gobiiformes > Gobiidae > Rhinogobius > Rhinogobius similis. The sequence goes on from CM033622.1 coordinate 15,105,701, forward strand.
CCTGGACGTCAGACCACTGCACGTGGGTGTAGCACCTCTCCTCACCTCCAAGGACTGGATCGGCGCAACATATTGGGACACTAGGGACCGAACCGCCCGGACTCTGTCTGCTGTAATCTTTCCACCCAGGGTCGGGACCACAGCGCTGGGACGTCACGCTCACACCAACAGCCTCTGAGAACCACCAGGACCGGAGCCCGCGCCTCCACAGACCGTCCCGCGCCTCCACAGACCGTCCCGCGCCTCCACAGACCGTCCCGCGCCTCCACAGACCGTCCCGCGCCTCCACAGACCGTCCCGCGCCTCCACAGACCGTCCCGCGCCTCCACAGACCGTCCCGCGCCTCCACAGACCGTCCCGAGCCTCCACAGACCATCCCGAGCCTCCACAGACCGTCCCGAGCCTCCACAGACCATCCCGAGCCTCCACAGACCGTCCCGAGCCTCCACAGACAGTCCCGAGCCTGAAACGACGCCCCCAAACCAACCCATGTGAGGACCATCCAGGCCGAAGAGTCCGCTGCGGTGAGTACGACCTGCGTTATGCTGTTGATGATGATGAAGTCATTCATGCTGTACTTTTATGGTTAATGATGCTGGTTTTGATTAAATGTGCTTTGATAAATGTAATATAGACAAACATATCGTGGCTGAATGATCATGATTTACGTTTTTCTCCACATTCCTGTGTTCGTTTGATATTGGGGTAAATTTACCTCCTGATTTACACCGAAGTCCACGTCATGAATGTCGGTGCAGGGATTTGGCCGTACACCACAGTTTACCACGTACAAGCCCACGTTTTGGCGTACACAACTCTGATGAACGAGGGGCATTGAGTATTTGTTTAGTCCTAGTTCTGATTTAGCCTAATGAGCTTTAGTCTTGGTTTAGTCCTAGTTAAGCTCAGTGGCAGCAAGTTGTATTGTTTTTTGTTTTGATCTTGGTATCTTGGTCATTGCATTATTTTCTTTTTCATTTGCTATTGCTCGAATGCCACAGATAAAACATCCTAAACCTATAATATTTAATGGAGACTGGAGACAGTTAAAATTATAATTGCTTCACATTTGCAGAGGTGGAACCAATTTATATGATTTTTGTAAATAGTCCTCGCATATAATCACATACAGAGAAGAACATGTCCCTGTTCAGTTTGTTTCTGTCAAGTTAAGCACATTCAACTGTGTAAGGGGTTTGGGAAAAACATGTATTTTATTTAGAAGAAACATCAAGCAATATCAAGTAACTGTCAGGGCTCCCAGCCTTCAAGTCCCAAGTCATAGTCCATTTTATTAAGTCAACACTAAAGTCATCAAAATTGAGACTCAAGTCCTAGTCACACATCGGACCATTTGTTTGTAATAACTCCAAGGGTCTAGATTAATATGACAAATGTGTTGACCATCCTCTGTTTGAATCAAAGCATCACATGGTGATATTTGATCACACAGTTAAGGCTTCAAACTGCACAGTGTCAGTGAAGTGAGGTGTGTGAGATTGAGATAGAGATAGATAGAGATTCCTTCTCTAATCAGTGATGAATACATGCATAAGACACATTATTATGCCTTTTCAAACTATAATATAAAGTAACTAATTGTTTTTACGTTCTCTGATTAGACCATGAAGCGAATTATGTTACAAAACATTTTAATGCGAGTATTCAGTATTCTGCAATTAAATACATTTTCAAGTATTCTTCTTAATACTGTTCCTAAGAAATATAAAATATATTTGTGGATTTTCAGATAGGACATTTCCTTCAAAAAGGGAGTTATACTGTCCCCATCTAAACTACTGCGATATCACGTTCTAAATCGGTATGTGATGTAATGCTTGAACTCTGTAGTGGTCATTTCCTCTTTTAGTTTCTCACACACAGTGTTAATCAGATTGGCAGTGATTTATGGCCTATTGTAATTGTAGGTGCCTATTGTGAAGATCATAAAAGGCCCTTTTCACAAAACCGAGCAGCTAGTTCCGGTGGCCGTTAAAATACGGGGCTTCACTTCCTGCTCCATTCATTCCTAATGGACAATTAGCCGAGTGCCGCTAAAATAAATCAATCAATTAACACAAAGCTGAGAGCGAGTAACAGCTGGATAATCACTTGCAGTGTTTTATGACCTACACGTACGAAATGAGTGCTTCACCAGGGGAAACCTGTGATTCTGTCTCAAATCTTTGACTGATTGATGGCTTTATTTCGAGCTTATGACAAAGCACAAGACATTTGTGTTTTACACATCATTCTTGTACACCTACAAACAAACGGGTACCGTGAGATGTTTTTTATTTTAATTTATTGTAACAAGATTTGGCTAATCCCCATAAAGAATGAATGGAGCAGTAAGTGAAGATCCGTACTTTTACGGCAACCAGAACTAGCCGAGCGCCAACGTGAAAAGGGCCCATAGGCCAGAACAAACAGAAATGAGGAGAGTCCCACTTTGCCCAGAGGTGGAGTGGCCAGAAATTCTTCTCTCAAGACACTGTAGCTAAAATCTAATTGCCTCTTTTTGGTCATTTTGCTTTCTCAACATGATCATTCACTTGTAAAAATAACAGTGTCAAATCTGCACCTAAAGATGTCATTAAACCATTTGCATCCACAGATTTAGGACATTATGGTTTTAAAGTCTGTTTTCTCCAGATGTATTTTTCTCCCATAGAGACAAAATATCAGCCTTAAAGTATTTCCTGCACACACCAAACTTTGCGACCTGGGACTTAATAAGATGTTGACGAATCGTAGAGAAGGATTTGTGCTACTGAGTACTTCCTGTCCAACTTTTTACATTTCAAGTTTGCATCAGTTGTGAGAAACGGTTTGCTTCGCCAACTTCCGCTGTGCACAGAGCCCATTACAGGCCTGATAGATATGAGATTTAACTCCAAAAGATGACACGAAATTTTACATTTTTAGTACATTTTCAGTAACATCTAGTTTCCTCAAATACTAAATAAGATCATTCCCTCTGTATTTTTGTAACTAATACAGTGTGTCACCAAATAATGTGTCATAAATTACAATATTTTGTCCATTTTTACATGAAATGCCTTATTGTTGCATCAGGACACTACATGATGAAAATGTTGTGATCCATTTTTCTTACATTGATATTAGTAAACTAGTGGGCAAAGTTTATCTAGAAACTTTTCCTATTCACCTGTTGTATCTCGCCTTAAAGTGCACGTTGTAACTTTTCCGATGGGTCTGCCACCTGCTTGTTCCTTTTGCCTGGAATATTTCAAACGTTTTAAACTCTATCTTGCATTTGTTCAATTATTGCTCGAGTACTACGCCACTCCTCGATAGAAAATATCAGAAAACCCCTTGACTCTTACCTCTTGACCTCACATCTGCCAAAAGTTGTTGATGTATTTCTTGGCGTGAGTCGCTCCATGACTCGGTTTGACCCTGATCCCTCTCGCTCTCTCTCTCCATCTGTGCTGTTGTTTTCCCGCTGGCCTCATATTTAAACTGTTTAAACTGGACTCACTGTAAAAGAGAAATGTTTGTGCAGATTGGAGGTGCGGCGCTGAGTTTCTGAGAGAACTAAACCAAACAGGAGGAAGACGAGAGAGAGAGAGACGTAGAATAATAATAAAGGAAGAGAGAGTGGGTTTATGTTTAGATTGAGAGGTGATTGGCCAGAAAAAAATCAGATGACTAGAATACTCAGATAATCTAATCATTAGATCTGAGTTTGTTTGTTTACAATAGAAATCTGACAACACCTGAAGAGTTAAACAAAGGATTTTGAGAGTAACTGTTGAATTTTGAAGACTGTTGAAGACGAAGTACATTGGATTTTAAAATAACACCTTTAATCTGTAACATTTTCTGTATAATTTTTGCCTTTGTAAAATGAATCCGGCTGAGGATTTAAAAAAATGTACAAGGAGAACGGAAGTGTCATGTGATAGAACTGAGTGTCATGTGCTGTTATTTAGTGAGAAATAAAGCAAAAGGATGAAATGCGTGTGGATTAAATCTGAGGAGCAGGTTACATTGACTCATTGTTGTCGAGATGGCATTAAAAACTTTGTACAAGCTCTGTGTTACTTGATATTTTCTACATTTTGAGAGCCGTCGTTCAGCAGCAGAGCCTGGCCCTTAAAGGCTGCTCTGATTGGCTGTTGTAAAGTTCCTCATGTAACATTTTGGAACCTTACGATTTGACAAATGGTCGTAACAGAGCCACACTGACCCACAGACATGACGAGAGCCACCACAAACCGCTGCTCGGCGACAAATCATACTTCAAATCAGGACAAACATCTTCTAGTGTGCAGAAGGCGTTGCCCCTTTTTTGCATAATTTTCCTTGTCAAAACCTGCACAGATGTGAACAATCAGAAAGAAATCAGATTCACTCACAGATGTTTACACTTCCATAATCTGATTGCCTTGTGCCAAAACACTGTCAGCTCAGCTCTTGTTGTCTTGGCCGACGTCGTCAGAGGCACATTACACTCTGCAATGGAAGCAGAGCCAGACTGAACTGAACTGGACTGGACTGGACTGGAATGCATACAATCGCAATGTCTTAGGGTTCATTTTTTCACGTCCCAGGTCTCGTACTGATGGAAATATACTTCTGTGTTAAATCCCCTGCCTCGTGCTTCTTCTCTCTGTTTATTCCAACACTAATAACTCTAGAAATGAAATAATTATCATGTTTTGGTGTGCGAGGAAAAACAACCTGGTGAGAGGAGCTACAAAGAAGGAAATGTGTAACTTTCCCAAAATGTAACAAAAATGTACAAGAATTTTTTTTTCAATTAAAAACATTTTATTCATATACATATACATTGAATAAAGTACAGATAAATAAACTTTCCCATTTCCCCAAACCATAACATTTACATTTCTCTATTTATACATTTAGTACAACTTTAAAGCTGCACTATGTAACTTTTCTGGTGGAGATCCATTACCTGCTTGTTTCCATTGGAGATGTTGTTCCTTGGTCCATAGATTTCAGTAGGATGAAAAAATAGGACTGTTGCCATAGAAATTAGGAAAGCAATTAAAACTGAATATTATATATTTTGAACAGTGAAAAATGATAAACATGAAGCTGCAACTTATGAATAAAAAGGGTAATGTTCCACAGTATGGCATTTAATTTATCTATCTCCATGGAGACAAGCAGGCCACGCTACCAGGGCAAATTATAGGTCAGATCTGTGGAGAGGCGACCTCGCTCACAGTAACCATTCACGTTTTAAAAGGTATTAAACACCTATGAAATAAATCAAGACTGATACGTTTAATGCCATACTGTGGAACATCCCAGGCAAAGAAGTAACATAAAGACAAGTAGGTGGCGGACCTTATGTCAAAAAAGTTACATAGTGCATCTTTAAACAACACTGAGCTGCTGCAAATGTGCAAGTTTCACCTCTTGAGTCAGACGCGTTGGGGCCTGGGGCAAGAAATCTCATATGGGCCCCTCTAATATAAACTTCCAGGAAGAGGGTCCAATTCTGGGACCCGGCACCCTGGGGCCCACGACAACAGACCTGTTTTGTCCCCCCTGGGCGCTCACGTTCTGGAATTTGTTCATGTCATAATTTCAGATGAAGGGCAAGAGCCAGTGTTTTGCTTTATTGTTGAAAGAAATATCCAAAATAGAAATCCAATTGTTGCTCCTTCTCATTATTTAAGTTGTCTTATTAAAGCTGAGGTACCTAAGATTTCAGTCAAATGAGGAAGTATAAACCTTTTTAACTCATTCTTCGCTGTCACAAACTTTTGGCTCATTACTAGTTTCACATGCGTGGACTTTTGGGCCACTATAGCTTCAAAGATTGTCTTATTATGGGGTATTGTCCCTGCTCAGCCAATCAGCTCTCGTCCCGAAGCGCCGTGACTCACATGACTCTTTTTAGAAGTTTGAAAAGATAAAATGTTTAAGTATTAGAATGAGACAGCGTGTTGAGGTCTGATTTGTTCTGTTTTTACAATAAACCTAATGCGGAAAAAATCAAAATGTACAATTATGAGAGAAAAAAAAGTTGGGACCCCAGCTTTAATCACATGGTTGAACGGTTCATTTCATTTCAGCTGACAACAAACAGTAATGAAACCACTTGCTGAAGCTATTTAGGAAAAAATAGTTTAACTTTAGTTTATTTTTGGTGACAGAGAAGATGTTTTTGTTCCATGTGGATAGATCCAATAATTACAAAGATATGAACCATAAACCAGGCCAACAAATCTGCAATCTGAGAGTTACACTTGGAACGTGAACGCAGCCTGTTCACATCTGGTATTTCAGTCACAGTTTGCAGCCTTTGTCCAGAATCCTGCAGCTGACTCTGTCCTAAACACGTCATATGTTTTGTTTCGATATTGGAACATCATCAGTAATTTTAAACATATCTATATATCAGTTCATCGTCTCGCCTTCTCGAGGTTTCTCTTTTTCCGCACTGGGTTTTTTGGAGTTTTTCCTTGCCGAGAAGAAAGATCTAAAGACAGGACACTCTGGTACAGTCCTCCATTTTGTTTATTTCCAGCGAATGTTATTTAATCTTTTTGTCTTTTTCATTTTGTAAATCCGTGCGAGGCGACTACTGTTGTGATTTTGAGTTCTGCAAAAATACATTGAACGAAGGGGGGCGCTATAGTTCCAGTATTATTAAAGTGCCTATGGGTTGGACTACACATTTGACCAAATTGCAAGTAAGATGAATATATTTAAACTTTGCAAAAAGTTTACAAATTTTGTCTGGGTTTAGCAGTTTTTTTTAAAGTTTGCAATACTAGTTCCTGGTTGTAAAGTTATGACATCACACCAGGAAATTACCATGAAACTCATCTAATGTCACAGATTTTTGTTTTGTTTGATTGCAAATATAAATGCAAATATGCGCGAACACCTTTATTTTGTTGAATTAATGTTTAACGGGTCAGTAGTTTATTCTGTGTACGGAATTATGACATCACATGTCATGTCCCTAATCCCTAGTCCCTAATGTGATATTAATAATTTTCTGTCATTTTAACAGATTTTTTCTTCTCAAACTGCCACTTGCCTGGTTTGAAACTATAATTTATATTTCCAACAAGTATTAATATACCAAATAAAGTAAAATTAGAAAATCATAAAAATCTGTCATACGCACTTTAACTTTTTGGTTCCAGTAGAAATTGATTCAGACCTGGTTTAGTCCTGGTTCGGTCCTGTTTACTTTTAGTGAATTCCTGGTTTGTCACGTGTGGTGGTCCGGTCCAGGTTAAGTCCTATTTGCTGGTTTAGTTCCAGTCTGGTTTACTTCTGGTGTTGTCCCAGTTTAGTCCTGCTTTATTCCCGTCTAGTCCTGGATTATCTCTGGTCTCAGGTGGACATGGCTTCACAGGAATAAAAATGTTGTGTATGTGACTTTCCACTTAATATTTGTGAGTTTTACGTGGAAATGTGCCGTCCTGTCCTAAAGTTTTACAAATGAGACCCCTGGCATAGTCCTGATTTTGTGAAAGTTCAGTCCTGGTCCAGCCCTGGCTCAGTCACAGTCTTGTCTTGGCTCTGACCTGGTTTAGTCCTGGTCTCGGGTGCATTTTAGTCCCACATGAATCCCATAGTGAGCCGTTTATCTGACACTGCAGCCGGTGCGGGTCCAGGTGAGGTGTCGGTTTGCGGAAAGAATATTTTTCCTGGACTCTGCGGCGGTCTCGAGCGGTTTTCAGACAAGTATTTTTTTGTGTTCTTGCATAAACCTGCAGTGTTGCTTAAATACACACTGAAGTTTGAGTAGTCTTCTGGTAACTGGCTCAAAAAAAGCCCCAAATTGAAAGTAAATGAGGCTTTAGTTCTGGTCCACCCCTGGCTCTGCCCCGGTCTCAGGTGGACGTGGGTTCCAGTGTTGAAGTGAATTCCTTTGGAGCAGTCCAGTTTCGATCCTGGTTCATTTCTGGTTTCGTCCTGGTTTAGCCCTCCTTTAGTCCTGGTTTAGGCCTGATTTCGTCCTAGTTATGTCCTGGTTTAGTTCTGGTCCACCCCTGGCTCTGCCCCGGTCTCAGGTGGACACGGGTTCTGGTGTTGAAGTGGATTCTTTTGGAGCAGTCCTGGTTAATTTCTGATTAATTTCCGGTTGCGTCCTGATTTATTTCTGGTTTAGTCCTGCTTTAGTCCTGTTTTCGACCTAGTTTAGTCCTGGTTTAGTTCTGGTCCACCCCTGGCTCTGCCCCGGTTTCAGGTGGACATGCGTTCCGGTGTTGAAGTGGATTCCTTTGGAGCAGTCCAGGTTCATTTCCGGGTGCGTCCTACTTAATTTCTGGGTGCGTACTGGTTCATTTCAGGTTGCGTCCTGGTTCATTTCCAGTTAAGTCCTGATTTAGTCCTGTGTCAGTCTTGGTTCAGTCCTGGTTTAGTTCTGGTCCACTCCTGGCTCTGCCCCGGTCTCGGGTGGACACGGGTTCCGATGTTGAAGTGGATTCCTTTGGAGCAGTTCAGGTTCATTTCTGGTTAATTTCCGGTTGCGTCCTGGTTGATTTCTGGTTCAGTCCTGGTTTAGTCCTGGTTTAGTCCTACTTCAGTCCTGGTTTAGTCCTGCTTCAGTCCTGGTTTAGTCCGGGTTTAGTCCGGTCTCAGGTGGACATGGGTTCATAGGTGTGGAAGTGGATTCCTTTGGAGCAGGTAATCTTCATCACGGCGCCATGGAGAGAGTCGTCCATGATCAGAGTCATCATTCCCTCTGCGATCAGCGACGGTCTGAAGTGAGACACAAACATGAAAATAACATGTATATATTTGTTGTTGCTTAGTTCTTATTAAAGATAGATTTACTAAAAACACTGCAGAAGAAATTTAGAACAGAAAAGTAGACGTAGTAGAAAGTAGAAGAGAAGACCAAAACCAGAACTAAGAGGTCATGGTTCAGTTCTGATTTATGGTGCATTCACATTTGCACAAACACAACATTAAAACTGGGGCTGTAACAATTAATTGACTAATTGTGACTAGCTGACTATAAAAATAATCAACAATAAATGTGATGATCGCCTAAACGGAACTATACATACTCTAAAAAACATGTCAGAAGGCCTTTTATAACAAAGACAATGGCTCTGTCACATTATAATGTCAAAAAAGCACAGATTATTGCTGTGTTCAACAATGCACTTTATTCATGAATATTCTCGATCAAAAAACCTTCAGTAGCTGTATTTCACCCTTTATTTGGCTGATTATGTTATTAAAAAGTTGTATAATAAAATAAAATAACAACAGTGGACTTATCGAGAAAATGAATGCTGAGTGGTCAACTACTAAAATAATTGTTAGTGACAGCCCTAATTAAATTGAGAATAACCTGAGACTAACCTGCGACTAAACCCAAAACTAAACCTGGACTAGACCAGGGATGAACCAGGAATAGAACAAACCAAATCTACATCTGGATTAAAATGGGCTTGATTTAGGACTAAATAACGACAAGAGAGAATGCAGCTTTGTCTGGATTGAGTCCAGGACAAATTTAGATTTACATTTGCTCATTCACCACATCAAACCGAGACTGAACCCAAAACTAAACTTGGATCAGGACTAAAAGCTGACCAAACCAAATCCACATCCGGACTAAAATGGGTTAATAGGTTCATGTGTGACTGACACTTTTTGCTTTGTGGCCGGACAAAGTAGGAAAAAGTGGGAAATGTTCTACTTTTCCAGCGACATAAACAGCCCAGAAACAGCCAGTTATTTTGTTTATCATTATCAATCATCCATTTTTCATCCGACTGAGAACAAAGTCACTTCCTGTCCCCTCGCTCCAACTCTGTCTTCTGATATCTCGAGTTTAAACAGGACTTGAATTGTCTTCTTTCACAAAACATAAACACATGTCAGCGTTTATAGATGATTTGACGATTTCCAACTTTTCTCTGGAGGAACATCCGAAACAAAGACTTTTGTAATGTCCTCATTAGTCGGAAAGAACAAAAGATTAAAGAAAAGTGCGCCATGAATCTTTGCTTGTTTTTGCTTTGCCTGGAATGTTCCTCAGTGTGGCATTAAAGGGGCTGTACCCTGATTTTTTGCTGTTGTAAAACAGGAAAAACAGAACTACACCATGTTCCCGATTTTTTTTTTTTTTTTTTGCATGTAATATTCAAGTTAAAATGAGACCACAACTTTTACTCTGCATCTATTTACAAAGCCTTTTATCCTAGGAGAGAAACAGGAAGTGTGCTGTTGGCATGCTAATGTTTGTTAACTTTACCTGTGACGCTCTGTGACGCTCTGGGCTCAGAAACTTGTGAATAGTGCTTCTAAACTTCTCACGTTGAATATTTAGGATACATTTGACTGCTGTAAAAACTTGAACATAAACTAGTTCTGTTTTCCACGTTTCAAAACAGTAAAAATCAGGTGCAGGGCCTTTAAAGTTGTCTATGAATGTGGAGACAAACTGGTGACATCTCCAGGCCAAGTTACAGGTCAGATCTGTGGAGAGGCGACACCGATCACAGATTAATAAAGTGTTTTTGAGCAATAAAAACACCTCTAATTTAATAAATGCAAGATAAGTTTAATGTCACACTGTGGAACATCACAAGAAAATCATTAACATCTCCATAGAGACAAGCAAATCACACGTCATTATTTTGATCCTTTTGCTGATATATTTCGAGTTATTGTTGTGATTGTAAAAGCACTTTAAATACTCACTGTAAAACTCCAAAATGATTCATGCTTTTCTTGAAATCGTCTTTAAACTTGACGAACTTTCCCATGTTGTCCTCTTGTTCCACCGAGTGCAGCAGAGGAGTGTCTACGAAGGCCGGGCACAGCACGTTTATACGGACGCCGTAATCACCAAACGAGGAGGCATCCTAGGAAGCAAGGAAATGAGGAGAGGAGGAGAGAGGAGACAAGGAGAGAGGACGAGAAGAGAGGAGATGAGATGATGAGACAAGGAGACCAGGAAAGAGAAGAAAAGGAGAGCGGAGAAAAGAAGAGACAAGAATAGAGGAGAGGAGAAGAGAGGTGGAGACAAGGAGAGGAGGAAAGAAGAAGAAGAGGAGAGGAGAAGACGAGAAGACGAGGGAGGATTAGATAGGAGAGGAGGAGACAAAGAGATGTGGAGATAAAAGAGGAGGAGACGAGGAGAATGGGAGAGGAGACAAGGAGAGAGAAGACAAGAAGAGACAAGAGGAGAGGACAACCGAGAGAAAAAGGGAGATGAAATGAGGAGAAAGTAGAAAGGAGACAAGGAGAGAGGAGATGAGGAGGCAAGGAGACAAAGAGAGAGGACAAGGAGACAAGGAAACAAGGAGAGAGGAACCAAGAAGAGAGAGAAGACGAGGAGACAAGGAGAGCGTTGAAAAGGACCGAGGAGAGAAGAGATAAGGAGATGAGGAAACAAGGAGAGAGGAGACAAAGACAGAGAAGATGAGGAGAGAAAAGACAATGAGAGAGGAAATGAGGGAGGAAACGGGACGGGACAGATAAGAAAAAGGGAGCGGAGACAAGGAGAGAGCAAACGAGGAGACGAGGAGAGAGGAGACGAGAAGAGAGGAAAGTGGAGACAAGGAGAGGGTTAAGTTACATTTATTGTTGTAAAAAGCAAAAAGAACCACATTAGGGAGTAGAGCTGATTCTTTACTTGGCCGTTTTGCTTTTGGTTTATTATAACAGATCATCACATTATCAAAACAATGGGCTGATGTTAAATGAGGACTAATTCAAATAAAAAGTCTGACTTACGGCCATGGCTCTGGTGAAGCCGATGACTCCGTGTTTGGTGGCGGTGTAGACGGGCTGATGTGGAGAGTGCAGGAACGCTACACAAACGAAAACAAACAAACATGAAGACACTGTCCCAATTTCATAAAAGTGTTTGTAGCGTGTAAAATGACAATTACGCTGGGAGAAACTAAAAGCTGGACGAAACTTGATCTTTTTGCTGCTTTTTGAACCCCATTTTGTAGCCAGAGAAGTGTGCTTTTTTGAGTAAAGCAGTTCAAATGAGGCCAAAAACAATAGCTGTTGGCTTAAAATCTGAGATCCATCTAAGAGGACAATTTTATTCTATTTATTTTATTTTGATTTTATTTGATTTGATGTGATTTTAATTTATTGTTTTGTTATTTTGATTTCTTTTCTTCTTTGACCTTAATTAATTCTCATTTACAAAGAGAGTTAATCTGAGCGATGAAATTATTACGATGAGTCTGGCAAATTAACGTTATTTTGTCTTTTGTTGCCCCAAATGAGTGTTCAGTTTAAACGTGGATATAACAGAATATCACAGGGTTTATTCTTAGAAAGAGAAACAAAAATATAATTACGTCATTTATTTATACTTCAGATCAGGAGAAGCGTATCTTCCAAGAATACATTTGCTCGATGGAATCTATGGAATCTACCGTGACAATTCAACTTGGTAAAAGCTCAAAAAGCATCAGAATATAGATGTTTTCTTTGGCAATGCATCGATGAGAGATTTACATCATATAAAGTTGGCCAGCTGAAAATCCATCAGGTCTGTTTTACATCAGGCTCCAGCTCGTGTCCTCAGTCGACCACGGGACACTGACCTCATCATTTCACAACTGTTTTAAGTTAAACACCAAAGCTCTTTTCAGATTTCAGATTACGTCGAATGAGCCAGTGAGTTGACACAAGTTATCCTGACCTTTTTTATCTGCTCACATACACATCAAATGGGCCAAAACCCATATAAATAAAAGGATAATTAGGAATACACAATAAATAATACCTCATAACGCCTTTATTTTGTTGAGAGATCTTTTAAACTGTCCGAAAAATGTGTCCGTTGTCTGTAAATTGTCTTTGTATTTTCAATGGTACTTCTTACTTCTTACTACTACTACTTCCTGAAAATTTAAACATTTACTTACCAAAATTTCTTCACAAACTCTAACTTTTTGGATGTAAAACGATGATAAATATTTAACATATCCACCAAACTGAGTCATAATTAGAAAAACATGACAATATTCAAATTTATGTGCGTTTGGGGGTAAATGCTTAAAGGACTACCTGATTTTCAAACCATGAAAGAAGGGTATGGGTCTTTAAAGGGGACATATTATGCAAATTCAACGTTTCTGCACTTTTAATCTTGTTACAGCAGTATTTCCTCATCTTTAGTTTACTCAAAGTTGTATTTTATTGAGTCCTGCATGTCTGAGTCAATCCTGTTTTGTCTTGCAACAGAGGCTTGTGTGCTCGGCCAATTCCTGTTTTCACCTACCCTCTATCCCCGCCCACATCCCTGTATTCAGCCAGGGTTATTTGAAAAATTAAAACTCCGACTGACACATGTAGGTTCTAAAATGTCACGTAACCACTTTTCAAAAATGCAAACAAAAAGTAAATACATTCTGCTGCTTGTTACACAGAATAATCACTATAAAGAGGCGGGGCTTATCAGGAAGTCAATGGACCTGTTACTGTTAAGTTGTTTTGGATCTATATTGCGGTTTACAACGAAAAAAAAAATAAGATGATGATCTACTTATGGTATAGTTCAATAAAAAATACTTGATAAAAAACATAATGTCTCCTTTAAAGTGCATATGGAAGGTATTCATGATTTTCTAATTTTGACAAACTAGTATTAATACCTTGTTGTAAATATAAGCTTTAGTTTTACATCAATCAAGCAGTCATTTGTGGAGATATTTGTTGTGAAAATATGTTCAGAATTACAGAAAGTAGACAAATTGATGACACCACACTGGGGAGACAAAAGTTATGCATAATTTACACAAAAGAAACAATTTTTTTGACCCTTTGAACATTAATTAAACAAAATAAAGGTGTTTACGTGGGTTTTTATTTGTCGAAAAAATCCGGGGCATTAGACGAGCTTTGGCCCACTGTACTGGATGGTTTCTTGGTAGTTTCCCAGTGTGATGTCATCATTTACAACCAGGAAGTAAAACCAAAAACCAAAAAATAACTTAACTGTGAAAAAATGTGTAAAGTATTTTACCTAAATTTGAAATATTTATCTGAACTGCATATTTGTCAAATGAGTAGTCCAACCTGTCATACACACTTTAAATCTATCAAACGTGTTCATGGCGCTCACAAACTCCCAGGCAGTTTGCTAGTATTCACATGCATGTTTTTAGGACGCTAACACAGCTTTAGAATGGCTTTTTAAGATGTCTTAAGTTTGCAGAAAATAAAATGTTTCATAATTAGGTGAAGACAGTGTGTAGACGTCCGATTATTTATTTACGAGATAAAAAAAGTTGTGTAGGTCATCTTAAAGTCTAATAATTCTGTCAATAGTGAGTGTTTGAGAATGCTAGTGAAGTGTCTATAACAGTAAATACATGTGAGTGTTTAGAGAGGTCCACATACATTCCTGGCTCTGGGTGCGTTTGACCATGTTTGGACAGGTCCTGTGTTTGTTATGTGAATAGAGCTACTCACAGACTGATGTTATCACAGTAAAAACACTGCATTTCCTTCAGCACTGAGGGTCGAACGCACGGGCCAGCTGTGCGGCTCACAAATACAGGCCGGAGACGAGGGAAATGTGTGAATCTGCAACATTATACTAAAGTTTGAAATAAGTGTCAAACTATTTTGGACACAAATGGGTGGGCATTTCATGAAGAAAATTCAACTTTAATTTGTTTTATGAGAAATTCAAAACAAGGCACTACACTTTCTTGCCTTCTGCTGGTGCAATGACAAGTGATGTAGTTAAAATTAGGCTAAAAACAATAGCGGAGACTGATCTGAAAGACTCTGGTCGAGGTTAAGCGCTCACAGTTAAAGAGCCTCTGACAGGTTGGACTAATTTAACTAAAATGCAGTTAAGATAAATATAATTCAAATTCTTCTTAAGTCTTTACAACTTTTACCCGATTTAAGCTATTTTTTTGGTTTTTAATTTTAAAATTATGACATCACACTAGGAAATTACCACAAAACCATCCTGGACACTGGACAGAACTCCTCCAATGTCACAGATTTTTCTATTTGACAAAGAAAAATACATGTGAACACCTTTATTTTGTTGAATCAATGTTTAAAGGTACAAAAAAGTAGTTTATTTTGTGTAAATTATGCAGAACCTTAGTCTCCCCAGTGTGATGTCATCATTATGTTTACTTTCTGTATAATTTTCAACATATTTTTTAACTTTTCTCCACAACCAATTACCTGATTGGTGTAAAATTATAATTTAATTTACAAGAGGTATTAATACACTGAATAAAGTCAAAACTAGATAATAAAAAAAACCTGTCATCTCAGGGCCTAGTTTTCCCAAAACTTCTGCCTAAAATGAGCCCAAATTCAAGCTGAAGCTATTTCTGAACCATTTGGAGCATAAACTATTGTCTGGACTCTTTGTGAAGATGAGACTCTGTAAGTTTTGGCCTCTGATGTCTGATTTACTCTGTTTATAAGTGAGAACAAGCTCTACACGGAGGATTATCTGATTTTAAATTAAGTCAATATGTTCTTAAGGAGGAGTAAAGCTGGTGTTTGTGGCAAGGCCATTGACACAGTTTGAGCATTTGTTAAATCTTGACAATTTCTCTTTAAAAGCGGACGATAATTTCAATAAAAGTGTTTTAGGTACTTGTAATAAAGTAAAAGAAAGTCCAGGTGGGATCCTTATATAAGTTCTATTAAATAAGAACTTATAGGGAATATTTTTATTTGTGGGTTTGGACAAAATTACCTTGATTCACTGAAAATAAGAGCGTTTCAGCTTTCTTTTTATGTTTAACAGGCCCAGCTGCTGACAGTTTTGTTTTATCAGATGGTGGACAAAAAGAAATAAATTAAGAAAAGTCAGAGGGCCAGTGAAATCTCCTGAGTTTTAAGGCAGATGGTTAATGTCGAATGCACGTAACTTTTAAAACAAATCTTGTAGTTTTGATCTCGCTGACTTGAGACAGAACACAATCATAGCTTGTGCTGCTGGAAGTAGAATTTTTGACGTGTTTGTGGTTGGCGTGTCCAATCCTCTGTGCAGATAACACTGTAAATGTGTCCACAGCTGGATAATGCTTTGTTTAATGTGCAAGATACAGTCACAAAGGTCAAACAACACACTTTAGTCGATACAGGAGCGCTGCTAACAATGTCTTTAGTAATATTACTCCACTAAATAACCCATTAAAACATAAATAGATGTTAAAGTTTAGTATATTTGCCGTTTGTAGTTTAAATACCGCTGGAACCCATGTGCAAAAACTCAAAGTGCATAGTAAAACATTAAAGCAACCACATAAGCCATAACACATTAAAAAAGAACTTAAAAAATGATGTTCTGCAACATTTTTCAACTTTTGTATGTGACCCGGAGTGTTCATTTTTTCAAGAATTGCGACTAAGTGCTAGTATTTTGGACATTTCTGATCTCAAACATCCCTGAATCATTCAAAATCCAACTTGAAGCAGACGTGTGTGTTTACCTGCCATAGACGACACGTTGATGATGCTGCCTCCCGCTTTGCCGTACTCTTTGCTCATGTGCTCGAGTCCCAGGTACGTCCCCTTTATCACCGATGTCTGCACAAAGTAGAAATGTGACAGGTTTGTTTGTCTGTGGAATCCCTCAGTCGTCCAGATACGCTCCATTACAGAAAGTGGACTCTCATTTTTTTTGTCGTCGTCATAAATATTGTTTCCAGTTGACAGAATCACATTTTCTTTTACGTTTATTTTTTGACTGATTTGAGAGTTTACAGTCTGTAGTGCTGTGTTACTTAACTACATTCAGTACATTTCAGACAAAAATTGCATCTAAATATAACTTTCCTTGTATTATGATAATAATAATAATTAATTTATCCGATAGCAGTTTTCCAGACGCTCAAAGTTGCTTTACAATGTTTAGCATTATCATTCACTTCATACTCTGTGTGGTACTATTACTAGATACTATTGTTGCCACAGCTGCCCTGGGCTAGACTGAAGATAAGGCTGCACAATATGTCGACCAAATCAAAATCACAATTTAAGTTGCAGCAAATCAGTGGTTCTTCGTGGTATAGTGGTTACTTTATTTGCTAAATTCTCTTGAACATTGTTTATTTTGAATTGAATTAATTTCATTAATTAATATACAACTTAAATCAGAATTGATCCCATTCACATTATAATATGTACATTTGAGAGGAAAAACATATTTGGAATAGTGTGGGAAATAATATTGTTTTCATTTAATCTATTTATTTATTCATTTGATAGGAACAGTGCTTATTAATGAACAGATTAACACATATTACAGCAAAGGTGTTAATTCTGTTGGAGGGCCCCGAGTGCGAACGCCGGATCAGAAGGAGATAAATATTAATTTAGATAATAATGTCCTCTACAGAGAACAACATTTCTTGTCTTTTTTATGGAAAAATCTTGCTGTACCTGCAGTTTATACATCTACAAACTCTTTCTGAAATTCACGGTATTCATTTATCAGTTCATATTTCAGTCTCACTCAACTGTTAAAGCTCCCAGATATGTTTACAATGTGCACTTTTAACACACTCCTACTTTTTAAACATATATCGTCATCTAATCTAATGTATTGGAATCTAATCGCAATTCCAATACATGTCAGAATTGCAATTCTTGACTGAATTGAATGACTTTTTTTCCCTCCAAAATTGTACAGCCCAAGTCCTTAATTAAACACTCACAAACACCACATTCATACATGAACGAGGCGAGTGAAGTGTCACGTCTAAGGTTTAGTCTCGATACAGTCCTAGTTTAGACTGATACACGCTCCTTTTCTGCAGCGAAGCATTGCCTTAGATAAACAGGAAGTGCAGTTAGCCCGATTTAACATGTCCCGGCCTGACGTCGACTCAGTCAGAACACCGCGACATCAGCAGCTTTTTCATAAACTGTAATTAACGTCGTGTCTCGTGGGCATGTTCTGAGCCTCGGTATAGTTTCATGTTCACAAAGTAAACAGGAAGGAAACCCGGCCAAAGGCTTCCTCAATGTGAGACGCACAATATAAGTAGTAGTAGCAGTAGTAGTAGCAGTAGTAGTAGTAGTAGTAGTATACAAATTGTAATAGCAGTAGTTGTATGAATCCTCATTGAACCAGGTCTAGAGCCTCGGGCACAGAGTGACACTGGGTTAAACCTTAAATCTGTTGAACTCCAGACCTGGCCTTGTGCCTACAGGCCTGAAAAAGATTACAAAATACTTCTCTTCTTTGAGACCTGTGGGTTTGACTAAAACGACACTGAAAATACACTGTAAAATGCTGTTTTTTAAAGCAAGCTGGGGACGACTGAACGCTAAACTTATTGTCAAAACAACCATTCTGGAAACAATCAGGACCAGTTTAAACTCCACATTCACAATTAAAAATAACCTTAAAATTCACAACATTTCATATGGCCTGGACTTAAAAAACAAACAAACAAAACTTAAATACAAGAATTCTTTGTGATATTGGCTTCGGCTTTGAAGAAAACTGAAATAGGAAATCACAAAAACAAAATAAGAAAAAGAAATAGCAAGAATTTGAGCTCTAATTTTACTTCGGGTACCACTTACAAAGAACAAAGCAAAAAGCCCAGACATTTGTTTGTGCTCCAAAGGGTTCAGAAATAGCTTCAGATTTTTAGTCAGGTGTTTAGGAGGAGTTTTAGTTCATTAAAGTACAGAACAATGCTTCTATTACTGCTGTTATACTACTGCAGATACTGACTAATACTGCTAGTCTCATACTACTACTCCCAGTACTTCAGCACAGGTCACTCTACACCTGAGGGTCTGGTTCAAAGAGGACCAGGACCAGGATCCAGACCAGATTAGATCCTGGTTTGGGGCGGCACATACCTGAGCTCCATCAGACCGCCATGTTTTGACTGAACTCACCCATTCATTATGTTTGTGTCACGCTCATCTCAGGTTACTACAGGTCACACCTGCCGCTAATACGATACTACTACTACTACTACTAACTACTACTAACTACAACTATTGCTAATACAACTACTACAACTTGTACAACTTGTACAACTACTACAACCATTGCACGTTACAGACTTGGGCCCCTACACACAATGAGCTTTTAACCCTCCAGTACGATGTGAACTGGACACAACTACAAAACTACAGCTACTAAAACAACAACTGCTGCTCCTATTACTGCTACCTGCTTAAAAAACGACAACAACTTTCAATAATCTGGAAACTCAAAGGACTCTGTGTTGCTTCTCATCTTTTATCAGTCCATTATTCAGCCTTTTCCACCTGCTTTTTCAACCTGTTAAACTAAACTAAACTCACGAAGGTCACAAACACAGCTGCAAAAATCATTGGACTCTCCACACCTAACCTTGCAGACATGAACCGAGCCATTCTCCGTGGAACAGGACTCCGCCCCCTCTCACCCCTCTCACCCTCTCGCTCCTCGCCCCTCTGCCCTGAGGAGGGAGGTGCAGGGCCTTTATATTTCTGAACAACTGAGTGCACTTTACTGTAATTTGTCTAATGCTGTTTTTGTCTGTCGGTGCATTTGTCAAACAAGTTCTGCGTTTGTGTAAAAGAATTTCCCCTTGGGGACAATAAAGTCTAAAGTAGGACTGCAGCTAACGATTATTTTGGTAATCGATTAGTTGTTCAGAACGCAAAGACCCTTTAATATACTGTAAGACTTTACTCAGTTTTGACAAAACAAAGCTGAAGTAAAACCGTTTGACGAGTAATAAAACCTGTTCTTTCAGCACAGAGTGTTTTGGAGTCTGTGTATGGACCAGTTAACTTGAGTATTTAATTAGGTGACAACCACTTTTATTATCGATTAGTTGCAATTAATCGATTAACTTGTTGCGGTCTAAAGTCTAAAAGTCAAAAGTGTAAAATCTTAGTGTAAAATGCTTCTTGTGCTAATTTTGATGCTCTGTTAATGCAAACGTTTCGAATGTTCTGTTCAAGTTAAAATGGTTAAAAATAAGCAGACTGGAGGGACGATGACTCAGTCAGGACACAGAGAAGGGAGCGCTGCAGCGCCGAGCGGAAATGCTACAGGTCAAAGCTCCAGATTCATCAATTATAAAGACTTATAAAGAATGTTGTGTTTAATGTAGAACAAAGGGGGGATTTTTTTTCTTAAATGATTGGAAAGTTCTGTAAACGCTACAGCTCATGAACCTCTGAACCAGGACTAAACCAGGACTAAACCAGGACTAAACCAGGACTAAACCAGGACTAAACCAGGACTAAACCAGGACTAAACCAGTTCAAAATGAGGACTAAACCATGTCTAAACCAGGACAAAACCAGGTCTAAATTAAACCAGGACTACCCCAGGACTACCCCAGGACTACCTCAGGACTACCTCAGGACTACCCCAGGACTACCCCAGGACTAAACCAGGACTACCCCCAGGACTACCCCAGGACTACTCCAAGTCTGAACCAGGTCTGAACAGCAATTATGCGTCTTATCACAACTATGTGCCCCAGTGGACTCACTCTGTCAGTGTGGACGCTCCAGCTGCAGCTGAACTCAGACAAGACTCAAATCATTATTCCACTGACCTATATGCACAATTAGGTAATCGTCACTTAAGATCTGGAAAATAACTTGGGTCTCGTGTTAGTCCTGGTTCAGACTGGGTTTAGACCTGGTTCAGTTCTCACCAGATTGACTTGAATGGTCTTCTCCCAGTTCTTCTCGTTGTTGATCCCTGCGTTGTTGATGACGATGTCTAAACGTCCAAAATGGTCTACTGTCTTCTGGAAGGCCTCTGTAAAATAAAAACATCAAAGAAATGGGAATAAATAAACAAAAGTAAATAATGAATAATTTTGTTGGCTTATAATAATAAAAAAAGGTTTAATGTATTTTTTGTTGTTGCAAATTTGGAAAATTAAACTTCCCAAAAGTAAGACTTTAACGTTAGAAGTTGTTTTTACATGTCCATTTAAAGAAAGAAAAAGAAAAACTGTCAGGAGCGACGAGTGCTGCACCTGGAAACCCAAAGACAGCTCAATACAAGAAGAACAATCTTAAGTCCATTACGTTCATTTGGAGACATATTTAGCTTTTAAATTAAATTCTACACGACAGGTTAGATGTCACAAGTGAACATGATTATATTTAAGATTTTACTAAGCATTTTTCATTTTTGTCCCCAGTTTGAGAGTTTTTTTTAACTTTAAAGTTTAAAGTTTTTTAACTTTATTTCCTGGTTGGACATGAGCAGCAAATATGACAAAGGTGGAGGTAATTCCACAATTGTTACCTAGCAACCATTTTGAAAACAAGGGCCAAAATCATTTTACAAATTACACAATAGTTATGATTTGACAAATAATACCTGATAACACCTTTATTTTGTTGAATGACTGTTTAAACTGTCAGAATGTCAGTTGAATGTTAACCGTCTATTTATTTTCAACTGTACGTCGCTTTCTGATGACATCACAGAGGGATTCCGTTTTTGAACTCTGCACTACTTCCTTTCATTTTAAACTTTATTTTCAAATTTTCTTCACAAACTGCAACTTCACAAATACAAACTACCATAAATATTTAACACAGGTGCCCTCCCACCAAATAAAGTTAGAGAAACCTGAGAACCTGCCATATCGACTTTAACTTGCTAGCATTATCTCAAACGCTGCACTATCATCGAGCAGCCGCATTCCTCTGCTCTGCCGCTGTCTCTTTTTACACAATGAGTCCTTGTTCCACCTGAAATTTAAACACTTAAAACACAAACGCACGAAACAAGCACAAGCAGCTGGCAGTCTCTCACCAAAGTTAGTCATTTACACATTTCTGAAGCAGCTGCGACTACAAACGTTACCACTGAGTTTAGCCAATGCATAATGAACGAATGACTGTTTTGTGCGATGCAAATATAACGTGCCGGTTGACAGTGGAATCAAACCAGGAAACATCTAGTTGCAAGGCTATAAACGTTACCCCTTGAGGCATTTATACACAAGTTGAGTCATTTCTGTAAATCTTCACATAAACTATCATTTACAGTGACTTGTTTCCTCGCGATACAGATACCCACATAATGTTTCGCCTCGCTGACTCTCACTAAACTGTGTCTCTTGTGAAAATACTTCTCTGACAACAGTATTCTTATTTACACCAGGAAGTTCAAACACGTTACTCAACAGTTTGGGCCGCGGCCAAAACCCTGTCAAAGAATGTTGTATTCTATTATTACTAAAACACTAGGCGCGTTCAAGCTGCTCAAAGAAATTAAATTAAGAATGTTGGCACTTATTAAGTCACTGCGTTGAAGTAGATTTCCACAGCTTGTACTACCTGGTGACACATTCGCCTCACAACTAGAAGGTTTCCTGTTTGATTTGTTAAGTTTCTTACTTCTGCCTCATCAACATGAACATGATACGATATTTTGTTGAGTTGTTTTATTACACAGTGTTGTTTTCCAGATCATTTAACTTACAATAAAAGTAAATCTGTCTATGGGTTAAGGCGTTTTTCTCTGTTTACAAAGTTAGTGCTCACCCCATACAATAAGTTAGCTTGAAAAAAGAAATTATATAATGAATATGGCTGCAACGATTAATTGAACAATCTTGACTAGTTAAAAATTAATTGTATTTCATATTTGATATACAAATCCTTTTATAACAAAGACAGTGGCAATATTAAACCATAATGTGAAAAACTGTATCAATAAAACACATTATTTATGAATATTCTAGAATCCCTGTCATCATATTTCAACCTTTTTTTGCTTAAAATGTGATTAAAAGTCTCAATATAAAATAGATATAATCATTACAAGTTGCCAAATCGAAAAAATAATAACTGACTTATTGACTACTAAATCATTTGCAACCCTTGTAACAAATTTTGATGCCAAATCACCAATAACGTTATCTAAACTAAAGGTGCACGATGTTTTCTGCCAACACCTCCTGCTCGTCTCCATGGTGATGTTATTGCTTTGTCTTGAATGTTCCTTTGTATGGCATTAAACTTATGTATCTTAAATTATTTTCAATTGCAGGTGTTCTTATTGTGAGCGGACTCTACTCTCCTCAGAACTGACCTGTAGCTTGAACTGGTAGCGTCACCTGCTTGTTTCCATGGAGATAGATATCAGTTTAATGAGATACAGCGGAACATTCTTGGCACTAAAACCTAGTGAACATGATGATATTTAAGATTTTACTAAACATTTTACCTATTTGTCCCCAGTTTGACAGTTTTTGCAAAGTTTATGATGTCACTTCCTGGTTGGACATGAGCGGCAGATGTTACCTAGCAACCATACTCTAAACAAGGGGCAAAAGCTACTCTAAATTACACAGTAGTTAAGATTTGACAAAATAATACCTGAAAACATCTTTATTTCTTTGAATGATCGTTTAAACCATCAGAAAAATGCACCTGTGGACTAACTCGATGGAATGTCTCATATTAATGACATCACAGAGGGATTATGTTTAAGTACTCTGCACTGCTTCCTGCAATTTTCAACTCTCCTTTTTCACAAATTCTTCACAAACGGATGTAAAACTATGATACTTATTTACCCCAGGTGCTATCTATCACCAAACTACATAACAATTAGTAAAAATGAGAACTTGTCACGTGCCCTTTAAGTATTTTATCTGGTGTAGAGGGTTGTTTTTGTTGTGACTGCGTTTCAAACATGCTGAGATTACACTTCTTACCTGTGAGTGCGTCTGCGTTGGTGACGTCACACTGGAGGAAAATGGAGCAATCGTCCCCAAACTCTGAGTCCAGCTCCGACTTACACTGCTCCCCACTCGAGGCGTTCAAGTCCACCACTGCTACCTGTCAAATAAAGCACTATTAGTCTACCATTTACTACCTTTTACTACCTTTTACTACCATTTACTACTACTGCTTCCCACATGCTGCATTTGAATCTACCACTGCAAATAATAAGTACCAGTATTTTTACTACGCTGTGTACATTTACATGTCGAAAAAAAGCTAAAACACAAAAATTAGGTCAGTTTTGTGTTTACGTGGCAAAGCGAAATCTGATTTATGCATTAATTAGTAGATTTTAAGATCTAAACATTTTCTCTTTTTGTTTTTCCACATCAGTTTTACCGTTTTTATTTTATTTTTGCTAAATTTTCCACGTTCAAAATCAGTACTAAACAATCAGAGAAATCATATTACTGTTTACATAACATTTCAATAATTGGATAACACTAGAAATTCGATAATGATCAGATTTCTACTACTACTACTACTTCAACTACTTCTACTGCTACTTCTACAACTACTACTACTTCTTCTACAACTACTACTTCTACTTCTACAACTACTGCTTCTACGACTACATTTACAACACTTCCCTTACGACACATTAAGGTCCACAGCACAGGAGTATGACTGCAGTACTAATACTTCTGCTACTACAATCACGGCTGAGCGACTCTTGGCTGTTTTCAGAAAGTTGACTGTTGACTGTGCTCATGTCCACAAGGACAATGTTTATCCTAAAAATATGAGCATGAAAGCACAGTGACCCCTGGGTGGCACTGAGCACTGACCAGAGCCTGTCGGGTTGGAATTAGAATTATTTCTCAATTAATGGAAATGTTTTTACAGGATGCATATCATTAAATCAAGAAAATAGTAATCATCAAATATGTGACCATTATCTGATGTAAACACTGATTGTTCACACGTGCAGGTTACGATGAGCAAAATGAATCAAAAAAGGGAAAATTAATGTGACAGCGACAAAATTTAAAGTGTTAGGGTTTTTGTTTTTTTACTGATTGTATTTTGTCTTCCAAGTACAATAGAGGTTATACATTGACATTCTTTTATTTGGAAAATGCTTCTCAATGTTCTGACTGGGTATTATAGGCAGCACAACTGATAAAATGGTTTTCTTTGCTTTTCTTTGACTTGATTTTTGTCCATGAAGCTTTTGTTTTTATACATTAAAATGTAAACTGAAAGTTTCTCGTTGTTGCTGCGACTGTGCAGAGCTTAGCTAGCTTGTTTGCTGCAGTACAACATATAATTTCCTCAACACTTGGATTCACAAACATTTTACTTTAAGTCTATATGACAGGTTCATCGACACATTTCACTAAAACGTAGTGAACATGATTATATTTAAGATTTTAGCAAACATTTTGCTCATTTGTCCCCACTTTGACTGTTTTCATAATGTTTATAATGTTACTTCCTGGTTGGACATGAACAGTAAATATGACATAAAGGTGATTCCACAACTGTTACCTAGCAACCATTTTGAAAACAAGGGCCGCAATCCATATAAATTACACAGTAACAAATAATTTGACAAATAATAATGCCTGAAGACACCTTTTATTTTGTTGAATGAGCATTTAAGCTGTAAATTATCTGTATTTTCAATGGTGCGTAATTTTTTGATGACATCACAGATGGATTCCATTTTAGAACTCAGCACTTCTTCCTGTAATTTAAAATTTCTTCACAAACTGCAACTTCTCGGAAATAAAACTATGATAAATATTTGGAGCCCTCCACCAAACTAATTCATAATTAGAAAATCATATAGACTTTAATGAGATAAAGTTGTGAGTGATCCCAAAGTCTGTATCAGTGTTAAATGTGAGCGTAGCTGCAGTGTTCCTGTTGTTTAGCTGGTTGTCTACCTTCTTTTTTAGATGTCAAGTACAAACTATATATTTATCAGAGTTGTAGACTTTTACGTTTGTTATTAAACTGTGGCAGCCTTTGCATTTTAGTTGTTTTGGTTTTGCTTTTACAGGAGAAAATATCTTTTGTAACTCATTAATTTTTGCCACTCACTGCTAAAGTTCAGAATGTTGTCGAGCTCAGAGCTGGTACCATGAAGTGTGAGGGAAGTTGCATTAAAGTATCTGAGGTGGAGAAGTTGTGGTTTGACAGAGGAAGCTCCAGCCACAGCGCGTTGTGAAGTGTGAAGGAACTTTCCGCAACTTAATGATGATGAATGAACTATTAACGTTTGTACATTCATCAGGAGCAGCACAAACGTAGATTTATTAACATTCAGTGAAAGACTGTGCTGTCGTGAACTCAAAAGAACCTGCAGAATGCTTGGAAAGTGATGAACAAGTTGAATTGAACTGTTTATTCAGCTGTTTTGTTTGACTTTAACGACTTTTACCGCATATTGTGTTCGCACGTATCTGTCAATCGATGTGAAACGACCTTTTCAGTGAGTTAAAGTTTAATTCATTCAAGCTTAAGTAAACATTGGCTCAGTCGGACTCTGTTTTTGAATACGTTTGTGACTTGCAGCCTCATTTGACCCGCTCAGAGTTAATAAATGCACTGACTCACTCAAATGTCACTGTTCCTCATTTCGTTTTATCTCAAATTGCAGATGACACAGCGGAGATCGAGCTAATGGATAAAGCAGCATTTTTGCTCTGAAATATTATCATTTAATGGGAAAAACAGTCCAAACTTAATACTTTCTTTGGCGTTTATAATCTGATTTGAATTTGAAAATGGCTGCGGTCCAATAAGAAAACACTGTAAGAGGCTTTATTGATGTTTTTATTGGACTCTAACCATTTGGCAAATTCAAATCAGATTATAAATGTCTAATAAAGTTTAAAGTTCAAATGAGGCACAAATCAATTCTAAAAGAGTCTGATAATGCTAATGTTTACTGGAGCGCTAAGACCCACTGTAGTCCTGGGTTAAACCTGCTTCAGGCCTGGTTTAATTGGCTGGTTAACCTGGTTCAGCTACATTTCAGCCATAATTGACATACTGCCTAAAGCCAAACGCAATGTGCAGCTCAGAGAACCATAGTTATTTGCATATTTTGAGGAAGCTGACAGAAAGATATGAGACCGACAAAATACGTGTGAAGTTTTTTGTTCTTTAAAATGTATTTGTGTTTCATGTGGATTCCAGGAAGAGTATTATTGCTGTGGTAATAACTAAACAGGATCCAAAGAAAATTAAATAAAAAATATAGTAATAATAATAAATAAATCCAATAAATAAAATAAATAGACTAAATAAAATACATTTAAAAAGATAAAATAAATGCTACTTTTTTTGTACGAGTGATTACTGACAGTGCAAAGATTTAGAGTCATAAAAAGTGCTTAATAACAATTATTTTCATGTTTTCTGCACTGAAATCGAGCAAAGGATCATGGTCTATGGAGTTTTTTCTAGTTTTTTTAGCTGTTGCCGCAACAAAACAATGTATTTAATAATAATAGTAATAATCATGCAACATCAAACTTATAAAGCACTTTTTGGACACTCAAAGATTGTTAACAATTCAGTAAATAAAGCAAAAAATACCAAAGTGTGTAAAAATTAAAGAAATGGAAGTAAACAAAGAAGCTTATAATTTGATATTTTCTTCTAACACGCAACATTATTGCAAGACTTTTTTAAATATGACATCACAACTTCAATGAATCACCTAAAATACTATTTAAAAAATAATCTTAGTCATATTTTGATGATCGAAATCTGGACTTTACAGACCCTTGTAACAAACAATGACATTATTAAATCAAAATGTCAAACAAGTCCAAACAATTTCAGACTTTCATGAACAATACAACTTATATTCTCTATCTAGAAGCGTTCAGTCACATTTTTCAACCTTTATTTCGCTGATAACGCATTGGAAAAAGCCTCAACGTACAATAAATTTGACCAGTCGAACGCTGGAATAATTGGTTCTTGTTTCGACACTTTCTGCTCCTGTTACACGTGCACAGAACAACACAAACTGCACAAACGACGACAGTAAACCAGGTAAAGTGTAAAAGTGCACTGACCCGGGCCTGGCTCTGCACCAGCGCCTGCACCGCGGCTCGTCCGATGCCCTGAGCGCCTCCCGTCACCAGAGCCACTTTGCCGTTCAGAGCCATGATCCTCTGCAGCGTCTGCCTCCTGCACCAGCTCCAGGTCTGTGTGGACTCCAACTGTGTCCCCTCCTCCCACTACACTCCCTCCCCCTCTCTCCTCCCATTTCTCTCGCTCTCCCTCCTTCTATCTCTCCTTCCTTCCGACCTCTTCCTCTTCCTATCTGCTTTCTTTCTTTCTTTTCTCTGGCTTTCCTTTCTTCTATCCTTTCTACCTTTTTTTATTTCCTTCCTTTTCTTTCTCACTCCCTCCCTTTTTCTATCTCTCCTTCTTTCTTTCTTTCTTTCTTTCTTTCTTTCTTTCTTTCTTTCTTTCTTCTTTCTTTCTTTCTTTCTTTCTTTCTTTCTTTCTTTCTTTCTTTCTTTCTTTCTTTCCTCCAACTTTCCTTTCTTCTTCTATCCTGCCTACCTTTTTTCTTTCCTTCCTTTTCTCTCTCACTCCCTCCCTCCCTTTTTCTATCTCTCCTTCCTTCCTACCTCGCTTTCTTTCTTTCCTTTCGCAGTCTTTACTTCTCCCTTCTCTCTCTCTCCCTCCTTTTATATATCTTTCTTTCCTTTTCTCTTTTTCCTTCCCCCTTCTCTCCCTCCCTCCCTTATTCTATTTCTTTCTTTTCTCTCCCTCTTTCTTTCCTCTCCCATCTCCCCCTTTCTCTTACCTCTCTTTCTTTACCTTTTCCCTCTCTCTCCTTCTCTCCCTCCCTCTATCTCTCCATCCTTCTTACCTCTTTCATTCCTTCCTTTTCTCTGTCTTTCCTTTGCCCCTTCTTTCTCTCCCTCTCCCCCTTCTATTTCCTTCCTTCTCTCTCTATCAATCTCTCCCTTTCTATCTTTCCTTCCTTCCTCTTCTTGTTCCTTCCCTCCCTCACTCTGTCTCTTCTTTTTCTTTCCTTCCTTCCTTCCTTCCTCCCCCCTCTCTCTCTCCTCTTTCTTTCTTTCTTTCTTTCTTTCTTTCTTTCTTTCTTTCTTTCTTTCTTTCTTTCTTTCTTTCTTTCTTTCTTTCTTTCTTTCTTTCTTAATCTCTCCCTTTCTATCTTTCCTTCCCTCCCTCACTCTGTCTCTTCTTTTTCCTTCCTTCCTTCCTGCTCTCTCGCTCTCTCTCTCTCTCGCTCTCTCTCTCTCTCTCTGTCTCCCCCCTCACTCTCGTCTTATCAGTGTCTAAACAAACATCCAAACTAAGTAAACTAAGACACCGCAGCATTCCACCTTGTAATACCTGCTCTCCCTCTCCCTACCTCCCTCCCTCCTCCCCCTTTCCCTCTCCCAATCAATCTTCAAAACAATATTACACTTTGCTGCCCTCCCTCTTTTTATCTCCCCCTCTCTCCCTACGCAAACAAACTCACCAAACAAAGACAACACATCATAATTCCTCGTTTTTCTTTGCTCTTCTACCCCACCTTCTCTCTCTTTCTCCCCCCTCTCTCCCTCCCTCCCTCGTGCACATTTCTGTCACACCTTTCCCCTCAACGTCATGTCTTAAATTTCAAGCGTCATGCACCGAACAGTTCTCCTCCTCTTTCTCGTTTCTCTGAACAGTCGACGTGTTTTGTGTCGTACAAACGTTACACAATTGTCGTGCAGAAGCGCGGCTCACACAAATCAAACAGGTCCCTGCATGTCAGCGCAGAAGCAGGTGGCTAGCGCAGCAGAAAATCCCAATAAAGTTTTAAAACAGAGTTTTTGTATTTGTTTTTAACTGAAGGTAATGTGTTTGTTAAGATGTGGACTCTGAAGCAATGGCTAATGGACAAACAAACTTAAGTCTATTTTTATATTTTAAAGACCCAATAAAAATACAAAGGTTGGTATTTAATATAATACATACTTTGTCATTGTTGTTTTTCTTTGGCACATTGTATTCTCGTGCAGGTCATGCATTTTTGGGCGTGTGCACACTTTCAAGTTTAAAGTACTTTCAGATTTATGATCAATAAAATGTTCAAGAATTAGCTGACAATCCATTTAAAGGATTGTATTCTGAGCTTTAAACTATGTTCTAACAATGTTCTTTCATTAAAACCATATCTGGAGTTGCATTCAGTTGCATTCACGCGGTTTTGAGGAATGTTCATTCAAAATTCCTCCCCCTCAGAGCGTCAGACACACTTCCTGCTGAACTCCCTAGATCCGGGGCGTATTTTGGATCATCTCCGAGAATCTTTGGCGGTTTTAAGTCCCTAAACCATCACCAGACTCGTTCTGAGCATTTCTGCATTTAAACACGATAACTGCTGCAGCAAATCTGCATCCTAGCGTCTTTTCAGCGCTAACTTCACTAGGTTGTAAATAGCGCTGGCGCCATCTTGGGCTGGATGCACTCAGTAAGTTTAATTTCATACTGGCTGATAAAATATTGAATGAATAAGAAACATATTTTTTTGTTGTTTTAAAACATGAGATGGCAATTTTAGGTATTCAAGAGCATGTTTAACGGCTAATAATATGAAACATGCAGAATATTTTTCCTTTATGGTGGAGCGCAGCATAACTTCAAAAGCTTCAGAATTTCTTTAGCTCCTGGTCATTTTATCTAAAGAGGAGCGACACAGTGAGATGACTGGACA
This sequence comes from Rhinogobius similis, assembly GCA_019453435.1. Classification (NCBI taxonomy): domain Eukaryota; kingdom Metazoa; phylum Chordata; class Actinopteri; order Gobiiformes; family Gobiidae; genus Rhinogobius; species Rhinogobius similis. The sequence goes on from CM033622.1 coordinate 15,136,125, forward strand.
AGCGAGAACTCAGACTCAGGCCAAAACCAGACGCCAAAAGCAGATACAAACAGAAAAAATAATAATTTCTCACTAAGCACTGGCTGGATCTTGTGATAAACCATAATATTGCTAGTGATGAACTTATGTTGGGCACATTAGCATCAGCTGTTTCCTGTTCATCAGCGCACTCTAGGCAGGAGGTGGAGCTGATACCTGATTTTTCACATTTTTACATATCTCCATTGATATTCGATACCAGTGTCGGTATCGGTACATAGTAATGACACAAAGTTATTGTTTAGAATTTAATGATAACCATCTAAAGAAGTACAAAGATATGAATCATAAACTAGACCAAAACATCCACATAATGCACCAAATAGGCTCAAATCTACAACTGAATTCAGACCCGTCCAAGTTACAGACTTTATGATGTCGCTACAGCCCTGGCCTGCAGCCTCTCCTTGTTTTCTGAGGATTTATTAAACTATTTCTTAATTTAACTCTGCTGTGAGTCCCCTCCTGCTGCTCAGGTCAGCTCCTGGGTGTCTGCTGCCGTCAGGTCCCTGATGGTGAGGTTTCTCCAGAACTCAATCTTCTGCAGAAGCCAAACCTGAGCACTGCACCTGCCGTTCAGGGCTGCACCTGCCGTTCAGGGCTGCACCTGCCGTTCAGGGCCTTTGTGCCATGACATCTATTATGTGTCTCTTGTTTGTCTGATCTCTGGTGGCTGCCTGACACTTGGGTTTGCTTATTATTTTGTGTCTCTGTTTAGTTGTCACTTGATTCTGTTTGTCGGCTTTAGTTTGTTTTAAGCCTGGTTGACTCGTGTTTCTGTTTCTTTGTTTAATCATAGTTCTTTGGTTTTCTAAGTTATACATTTGTATTTTGGTTATCTTACATTTACATCTGAAATTACTTTCTTTATTTAAACACATTTTACATCTGGGTTTTTCGTTAATCTCCCAAACCCTTGCAGAGTCGGCTTGTATAACAAATGTAGAACAAAATGAAACCATTGCTAAACACAATATGAATCCATAAAGTCAGTCAGAGTCAGAAATGGATAAACGGCTCCAGTGCAATACTTTTATTTAACAGAATCAGACAGATTTCCAATAATAATTCACTTAAATTCCATTGTCACTTTTTAAAGCTGTTACAAAGTGAAAGCCAAATGAAACTTCAAAACCAGTCACAGCCTCACATTTGTACAAGTTTCAGAATAATCAAATAATTAACGTCCTCCTTTCTTTAAAAATAAAATGATATAAAAAGTTAGACATAAATTAAAGCCGATGGAAATGACTCATAATCTAATGTTCAAAAGTGCAGTATGTGTTTTGGTGACATCTGGTGGTAGCATTTGATATTGCAATAATTATTCTCATTAATAAAACAAAAATCATAAGTATACCAAAAGTTAATGAATAAAGGAATCAATAAATTACACAGAGCTGACACTTTTGCTTTTAAAATCTTGAGATTATTTTGTGAAAATTCAAGAAACATAAACAGTTGTCAGTTTTTATAATGTGAAATTGTTTAAAAATTTAAATCCACACCTTAATTATCTATGGGTTTCAGAATGATGTAAATACAAACAGTGGCCATCGCAATAAACAACTGAAAACAAAATATATCAGGGTCAGAAGTCCTCAAAATGGCGCCCTTAAACATGAAACTAAAGCCTGAATATCATGGAGAATGTACGGTGGCTTTGGTGTTTGTGCACAGTATAAATTGGTCAAGTTTGTTTTTCCCACTTTTTCTCTTAATTCTGTAAATTCCACCTCGACTGTACAACATTTTACACATTTTTACACCTGGTCCTTTTAGACACTTTACATACTGTACAGAAAAACCCCAAGGGATTATTGCACCAGCCCCCAGACTCCCACGTGTAAACAAGTCTGACATTTGTACCAGTTAAAAGAGGAGGAGGTGAAGAAGCTGGTGGTTCTGCTGCTGCTGCGGTGGAGAACGGAGCGTTGTAGTGTGTTATTATGAAAGGTGATTGATAGTGTGCAGGCTGTGGAGCGTTGAGGCAGTAAATTGAGGGAAAATAACTATTTTTGTTTGATTATGCGTACGTCAGAAGGTCAGGATATTCCAGCACTATTTTGTCGTAATCAGAATACAGTTAATTTTCTCAAATCAGAGCAATACATTACAGCATTTGAGCACACGATTTAGGCTTTGAACTTCACGAAGAAAGTGAGAAGAATAGAAAACACAGCTCTAGTGAGAGAATGTACAATTTTTCCTTCTCTAATCAAGATTTTTTTTTTTTTTAATCTTCTATAATAAATGCAGAACAGACTATGAAACAATAAGATGTTTAAGCTTTGTTTGTTGTTTGCTATGTTTTTATAATACAATGTAATTCAATGTGAAAATATTCACAGTATAAGTATTCAGAATAAAGTACCCACCAGGACCAAGTAAGACAAATTCAAAATACATTTTAATCCAGGTGTTCAGTGTTCTGGAACTAAATACAGTTTCAAAGTTGATGACAATATTGTGCCGCATTATAACAAAGAAGACTAAATGGACAAATTGTTATATATTCTATTATTTAAAATAGTTTATTCTCAAAAAAGACAAGACATTTAAGAGTTAAATTATTTAAATGACTGCCTTAAAGACTGGGGCACCGTTGGGCCAGTGAAGGACACGCCCCTGATGCTTCAATGTGTCGTACATGGAAACCTTTGAATTTATACTTAATCTTATATAACGTAAACTGTGGGAATTGTACATGTTAAACATAATTTTAATGTTTAAATAACTTTTTCTGACGGCTTGGTGTCTATCGCCATCTGCTGGCAACAGTGGGGAATGCAGCATGTTGAAAAGGCTATTAGCAGCACTGCTAATGGCAACAACACACTAAAGATTAGAGCATTAGAGTAAATGCGATTTCAGCATTTAAACTGAAACAACTTTCAAGAATGAAATAAATATAACATGATTAAAAGTAAGAAGTGGATTTAGCATAAGTTTTTGTCAGAATTATCCAAAAAGTAATTTATAAATGTTGAACCAGATCATTTACTGTATATTAATGGTATAACGTCCACTACCCTGCAATATTAATCCAACCACACCAGAAAAAATCATCTGAAACTACACAAATTCAGTGTCATTAAAAGGTTATTATATTTCTTTTTAAACTAAGAAAACCTTGTCCATTTTGCTGTGAGTCTTTGTAACGCTCGGAGGTGTGTACAGAGCAGAACAGGGAGGACAATGTTATCTGCTGATCCCAAAGGAGGTCAGGTCTTTCTCAGACATATTTCCCACAATGCAATGCCGCATAAACCTTCCAGGACCAGTTCAAATCCTGTTAGAGGTCCAAGGTCCAGTGTTTGTTTTTTCACAGTGATTAGAAAGTAAAAGATAAAGGAACAATTTTATCTCACAAGGAAAATGTATGTACAAAGTTGGCACAGATCATGTAAACCAGAAACATTTGTATTTGTATTAAAAATATAACCTCCACCTCACAACCTGGATACGTTTAAAATATTTTGTTATTTATCTTGTTTTTTTTTGCAATGAAAAAAACAAAAAACAGTTCCACATAAAGGACACATATTATGCATTATGTGTGTTGTTGGCTCTCGAATATCTTGGCATCTCATGTTTTAGAACTTAAAATAATGTATGTGCTGAAAACCACACGACTGGGGGAATGATCATGGGGAAATAAACAAAAGCTAGCTTGCCCCGACACACTAATGCACAGCACAGAGTTATAATGAATCGAGGCAGAAGTGCTCAGAATGAGTCTGGGATGACTCGGATGAAACTTATTATCATGATTTTCTTGGGGCCAAATCATGATTCATGTTCACTTTCACATTTTCAAATTTAAATTCACATTTTAAACAAGATTTTGTCTCTTTTAGTCACGTTCATTGTCATTTTTAAACGTGCCTTTGTCCCTTTAGTCGAATCTTTGTCGCTTCTTGTCACGTCTTTGGCGTATCTTTGTCGCCTTTATTCGCGTTTTTGTGCAGTGAGTCGCGTTTGTTGGCGCGTTATTGTCGCTTTTGAACGCATTTTTATCACTTTTGGTCATGCTTTTGTCGCTTGTTTCAGAACTTGTTTGTACAAATCCAAACTACAGTGTTAGCAGTTTTTATTTCAAATCAAGACATTTTGTTGTTTGTGGAAGACATTATTGCAGCGTTTGTGATTTGCTAATTGCATCCAATAAATTTGTGATTTTGTGTTGATTGCAGCCCTGGCCTTTAGGAGGTAAATAAAGTCATCTGCTCAGAGACTTCAGAGGCTAAACAACAGGAGAAAAAGTGTGTTTGAACAGACAGCTGCATTAAAGAGACAAACAGTGAATCACGATACGATGATTTCACAAAAACAGCAGATTGTCACAGGGACGAGCTCATGATTTGATTTTTATCACTGTATCGCCCAGGCCTAGTGATGATTTATGGACTTAAAAACAGCACAGCAGGGAAATTCCATCTCCAGTGTTTTCAGAGGCTCAGAGCCAGCTCATCAGCAGGACAAGCATAAATGAAGCAAAATAAATCTCTATGAAGGAACAATGCAGGGCTGCAACAAGTTAATCGAATAACCGTAGCTAACAGATTATAGAAATGGTTGTCACCTCATAAAGAAATCAAATAATCGTTAACTGGTCTATAAACAGACTCCAGAACATGCCATGAGCTCAGAGGAGGTTTTATGACTCAGACAAAGCAGGAATCACACGAAAATGACACAGAAAATGTATCAATGTAGTGTTTTTGATTGAAACACCCTTTTGTCTGTAAATATTCTCCACCAGGACGTTCTCAAATGACTTCTGATCAACTATATTTGAGTGAAATTGGGAAATAATCTCATATTGATAGGCTTTTCACGCTCTAATCGGAGTAATAATCACAAGACTAATCGATTGCCAAAATAATCATTAGTTGCAGCCCTAGAACAGTGGATAAAAACTTGCATAATATGTGTCCTTTAATGTATGTTCAAGATAAAGGAAGTTGGCAGTAAATACTTGACTCACCTCAGCTACATGTGTGGGTGAAGTCGTGTGTGCAGATTGGCAGACTGCCCCGCGGCAAATGTGGCTTCAAATAATCACAACCAGATTATGAATAAATAAAAGACTATAAAAGGAATTGTCAAGAAAATCTCGGTTTGAGTCTGAGAGGAGGGTCGTGCTTTATTTGAATAAGTAAATGTAGTTTTATCTTCACTTAATACTAATATTTTAGAAGTAACAGTATTTTTTATAGGTTTTCAACTGTGAGTAAGTCTATAAGTGACTAAAGCTTTATGTTGATGATTACAGATTATGCATTTGTTATTATTTTTGCTGAAAATACCTTGGAAAAACATACATTAAGTGAGTGGATGCACCTCTTCAGAGATCTGACGTGTAATTTGGTCTGAAGGAATAATTTGCTTTTCTGAAGATATACGTTTAATGCTGTTTATGGAACATTCCAGGCAAAGCACTCTCCATGGAGAAAAGCACGTTGTGGACCCTCCGTCAGAAAAGTTACATAGTGCGCCTTTAACTCTTTTGATTGTTTGTCCCAGTTGTTGCTCAGAACTTAAAGTGCATGTGACAGTTTCTTGTGTTTTTCTAATTATGGCTTGGCATTTTGGTCCTTGTGGTAAATATTTATCATAGTTTTTGAAGACAAATTGGAAAAAAAAAAAAACAGAATCCCTCAGTGATGTCATCAATGAGCGACATTGTGACGAGATAATTTACAGCAATTGTGACAGTTTAAACAATAATTCAACTAAATAAAGGTGTTATTCAGGTATTATTTGTCAAATCATAACTATTGTGTAATTTTAATGGATTTTGGCCCTTGTTTTCAAAATGGTTGCTAGGTAACAGTTGTGGAATTACCTCTATGTATGTCATATTTGTGCTCATGTTCAACCAGGAAGTGCAATTATAAACATTACGAAAACTGGTAAACTGGGAAAAATAGGCCAAATATTTAGTAAATTGTTAAATATAATCATCTACGTTTGAGTGAAATGTGTAGTTTAACCTGTCATCTGCACTTTAAGTATTTTCCCAAAGACTGAGCCTTACATTTGTTACTTCGAGCGGAGTAATCTTTGCACACTTCACCCACCTTTGATTTGTCTGAAGCATTATTTTTAAAAACCAAAAAGTGAACATACCACAGCTCTGACGTACAAAGTGAGATTGGCGTCTTAAACATACACAAAAATAGTTTGAACTGTACAAAAGTCGGTCTCTTCTCTACAGCATGTGGAAGTCCTCGTGCCGCAGGATCTTGTACAGGACCCAGTAAAAGATATTGAAGAACAGGAAGGCCAAGGGGAAGCCTGCTCTGGACACTGTGTCTATCTTTTTGGCTCGGTCGATGAAAAGTTTCCTCATCTCCTCCGTGCTGCGCCCCCCTGTCGTAGCCGCAGTCGCCCCGTTGGCCCCCGGCTCGGCCCCGGCTCCTTGTGGGGGGTTGGGGCCGGAGTTTGAGGAGGTCAGGGCGTGGTTCAGGGAGGTTTTGGGGTCTTTGGCGCTGCTGGGGGTGGATGTGATGGCCATCCTGGTCTCCTGCACCTCTGCCTCCTGCAGCAGAAACAATGGAGAAGATAAGGAGGAGTTTATTTAGAGTTAGAGTCCCGGAAATTATGGTTGGAGAGCCCTGTGTTAAAGGTGATACAGTAAGACCCTTCCAGAACTGTGTTTGCAATAATTACCTCGTACCTGCTCTACATCCCATTAATATTATCATTAATCATTTTTATGTTTGTAAACAGCACAAACAAATAGGTGTTGTTTATGTTTGTTAAATTTGGCAACAAGTTATAGAAAACAATATATATAAATTCCAAATCCACTTTTTAAGGTCCATTTTTATAAAGAAGGATTTGCTGTGTTAGTTGAAATAAAACTCATTTTCACAGTTAAACTGTGGTTCGCTATTTTTTAGTGCAGCGATTCCCAAACTGTGCAGCGTCGTGGTCCCTTTATCAACTCGACAATCCCACGGGACCCCCCCAATAATAATTTGCTCCATACTCAAAGAGGAAAAAATTACATTCTTTTAAGTTTACCAAAACTAATGTAAATAGTAAAGATTGCAGGCTCAATTTTGATTTAGATTTTCAAGCTCAATTTTGTTTTATGCTTTTATGGACAAGTGCATTCTTGTTCAGCATAATGTGAGATTTAAGGAATGTTTGTTACATGGTTGTTAGCATATATGCTAATTTCAGTGCTAATCACTATGTCAGTAAACTAGGCTAAACACTTGCACACACATTGTTTTCTAATAAGACTCGTGTTACTCACATGTGGTCAAGTGGTGTCAGATAAAACCAACAATCATAGTTTTAGATGTCTGGAGGCTAACGCTAACGCGAACCCTCCCTTTGCAAATGCACTGGAGCTAACCTGTGGACCAGCGTTTAGAATGAGAGTGATCTGGCTGAGTGCCCACGTTTTTCTCCACGGAACCACTTTGGATTGGTGTTATCCATAAAATATAATATGTAATGTATAATTTCTGAATCAGGACTGAGTCTTGACAGATCTGAGTTGAGGGGGAAAATATGCTTTAATGGCTTTAAACGTATCTATCTCCACGGTAACGAGCAGTGTAGTCCATGTTCAGACCAGGTTTACTCTTGGTTCATCCTGATTTGGTCTTGGTTTTGTCCAGTTTTATTATAAAGTTTAGTATATATAAAGTATTAGTTACACGGTGTCAAGACATCATGACCATCATGTATATCAAACAGCCAGGAGGATATTGTTAGTGCTGACCCTGCAATAATAAAGGTCTCAAATAAGCAGAAAATGAATGAAATTATTTCAGTGTTTTTCAGGTAAAGGTGATGCAAAGTGCTCAAACATGCAGGTCAGACATGGGTTACACTTGCAGACGGGCTCAGGGGTCACGTCCTGGTCTTTACCCTGTGCTGTAGCTGCTGTAGTTGTGGTAGTTGTGGTGGCTGAAAAGGTGGTTGCGTTGGTGGTGGAGGTTGGTGGTTGGAGTAGAGGTTTCCCATTGACCCGTACAGAGGCTCTGAGGCCCTGAGCCCATTGTTGGTGACTCTGCGCAGGGACTCAGCCAGCTCCTCCGGGTCAACCGCACCCGAGCCGGACTACCACGAGCATGCAACCACAAACAAAAACAAAAATATAAACCAAACAATACAACGGAAAGAAAAGTAGGGAGCCAAGGTTTCAGTCAAATTTGTAATGCACAAAGTCTTATGCCTTTAAAAAGGATATGTATATATATATGTATTTTAAGGGAAACATTAACAATATGGTGTTAATGTAACACATATGACATGAGTGGCATTTTTTTACCCCCTCACCTTCTGATTTGTCCCCATCGCAAACCTCCATTCTTAAATATCCTGGGTTACGCAGGTAGCTTCTTGCAAATTTATGACTGTCATACAACTTGCCAGACTAATGTAACTTGTTGCCTTGAATTGGTCAGGCATGTTGTGCCACCAAATGTTGTACGTTTTGTTTAAAGCAACTGTTTGTGTGCTAACGGCCTATTGTTTGGTAATGGCCAGAGCTTATGCAATTTGGTGACCTGTTTTTTACTGTTTTTGGATTGCGCAATGGAATTCATCGAATAATGTTAAACATTAATTAGGTGCATAAGAACAATTTTTGATGCCATCAGGTCAGGTTTTTGTTGACCCTGATGGACTCTTGAACTGATGGCAAGCTGGTAGTAAAACCCTTTTCTGGTTGAACTATCCTTGGATTCAGAAGATAGCCCCCCGCACTATCCAACAGGATTATATAAACTCTTAAAACCAAATAATTTCAAAAAACAGGATTACTAACTGAACTCTTATAGAAACTACAAACAGAACTTTCAAAAATATTTTATGTGTTTAATAATTACTTAAACATATTTTGTTGCCATCTGTTGTGCTTCTAACAATACAGTATTTAATTTTCATTTGACAAGTGTTATTCAAACCCCCAAGCTCCATAAACAGCCGGTGTGTGCTGTGTTCAGGCAGATTAAGTCAATTGTCATCCTAACCCATACTGCAAATCATGAAGTGTTACATTAACCAACATAGTTACTGTATAATGTTAACCAGCTTTTTGAGGAAGTTGCCACAGCCTCCGACGCCGACAGCTTCCAGTTTCAACAGTAAAAAAGTTACATTTACAGACACTATAACACTGTTTTCAAACCGTCCAGGAAAAGGCACTGACTGTTGTTACACATGTACACTGAACATTTTACATTCTGTCATTAACTGTCATTCTTAAAGTAAGTATGTTTATATAATACATTAGCGGTGAGACGTTTCTATAGTTCTCCAATGAAATGCATGGATGTCCCTCTTGACCAGAAATGCAGAAACAACAAAGGCGGCTCAGTAGAAGTCAGAAGTAAAAGAGGCGGAATATGGTGAATAGAATAAAAGAAATGCAGGTATAATTAAAGATAATTGAAAATATCTGTTTCACATGCCAATATTTCGATGTCTTCTGAATAGCATGTCAAGTTTGATCAGTTATTTCAGCATATAAAACAAAAACTATATAACTGTGAGGATCTTAAAAGCAACAACACATTTAAACAAAGTAAACCTAAATAGAATGTCCCTTGTTTCTGACCACTGATGTCACATTTACTTCACTCTATCGTAATGCATCAATAATCAAGAATATATAGTTCAACTCAAAATAATCATAACATAACATTTTAAATTGTGACATCTCGACTAAAAAGCTGTATTTTGAAGAATCTACTAAACAACTTTGACTGAAAGTGGCTCCACCTCATGCAGCGGCACAAACGACACTAAGTACAAATACACAGGCATGCAGGATTTATAATATACACTTATGATCAACATGCACCCTTCATCAATGCATCTGTATGTTGTTGTTGTTTTCGTGCAATGTTTGTTTAAAAAAATCACTAATATTTAACTTTTTTTTTCTCAAACATTTATTTAGAGAATCAGCAGTAAAAGATATGGCCACCAGATGTCAGTATTGTTCAGAGGAATGTGACCTCTGCTTTAAACGTCTTTATAGTTCAACTCATTAAGCAGGAAAAAATGACTTACTGAACAAATATTTATTTACTCAGAGCTTAATTAGTGTTTCAACAGACCTCAACAGATTAAATTTCAGAAATTTTCCCACCCATTTTCCCCCAACTATTTGGAAAAATTAAAATAGTCAAAGTTTAAAGACACGACTAAAGCTAAATATATGCTGTTTATGTCCATAATGTGGTTGTTTTCAGTCCAAGAAATACATTTACAACTTAAAATTTGGCAAAATATTTTAATAATGAGGCTGTTTAGAAACATTCAGAAACATTTTTGCCCCGACCAAGCTTCAAAAGGTAAAAATTAATCTCAAAAGTGTCATTACGTGTCATAAAATAACACTTTTTTTAGATGATACCATGTAATTTTCAAAACAAAATAATAGTAGTGTCTTTAATATTACCATATTCTGATGAAGACTTTTCTGAAATTCAGGAAAAGATAAAATTCAGTCTTTTTTGTGTGTTTTTTCCCCCCAGTATTTATACTCAATTGATTGAGTATCCATGGATTATATAAGAAAAAACAAACAAACAAGAAATAAGTCAAATATACTACACCAAATAGAGATTAAAATTTTAAAGTCAAATAATTTTAACTTTGCAATTGTGATAAGATTAGTGAATTATTTTACTATTATATTTAAGATTCACTTCACAGATCACATTAAACATTTTGAAACCTTTGATTTGCCAGTGCTGACCAATCAAACTGTGATTAATGGACTTTCTTCGTACCTTGGTCTTGGGTTTGTGGCGTCTGAAGCGCAGCAGTTCTTTGTGTTGTCTCGAGACGAAGTTGACGGCGGCGTATTCAAGAAGAGCCGAGAAGACGAACAGCAGACACACAGCCATCCAGATGTCTATGGCCTTCACGTACGACACCTGCACAGGACACAGACGAGGCCTTAAACCTCTGCTCCTTTCTCCCGCACACAGCTGGAGAGGAAGTCTTTATGTACTCAGCTCCTTTGGCTTGGAACATGTGGCAGAACGACTGGGAGTTATTGTCCCTGAATGTGATTAAACCCAAGCTGAAAGACAATAGGGCTGTAGTCGACTAAAGAAATTGTTGGTCGACTAAAGACCTGCTTTATCGACCGAGTAGTTGACTAAAAGGGGGTGTGGCAAAAATGTATCTAAACTATGAGGCCTGTCCATGTTTCCGACACAAACTGCACTCAAAAAAATCACAACTGCACCGGAATTCATGCTAAAAAAAATAAATGCAGAAAAGTACTAATTGATTGAACTCATGATTCACTCCAAAATCTTCAGCTGACTCACTCACTTTGACTCATTTTTTTGGTTTAGTGGAAGCCTGGTCTGTGTCTGTGTGAAAAGCCTCTACTGGATTTGGACTTGCACTTGTTGCTTCTGCTCCACTGTTGTGCACAGGTCTGCTCTTTTCACCCGGCGTGTCCCCCTCTCTCCTCTTCTGTCATTCCCCCCTCCTTTTCTTGTCAACTCATTCTCCTCTTCTCTCTTCTTTCCTCTCTCTTCTCCTCTCTCCCTTCCTCTTTTTCTCTGTTCCTCTCCCCTTATCTTCCCTCCTCTCCTTTCCCCTCCTCTCCCTTCCCCTCCTCTTTCTCCTTCTCTTGCGTCCTCTCTCTCCTCTTCCCTCCTCTCCTCTCTTACCTCTCCTCTTTCTCCCTCTTCCACCCCCCCTCCTCTTCCCTCCTCTCTTTTCTTACCTCTTCCTTCTCCTTTTCCTCCTATCCTCTCTCCTCCTCCTCTTTATCCTCCTCTCCTCTTCTTTCCCCTCCTCTTTATCCCTTCTTCTCTCCCTCTCTCCACCCCTCTCCTCCTCTTTTCTCCTCCTCTTTATCCTCCTCTCCCCTCCTCTTCTTTCCCCTCCTCTTTATCCTCTCTTCTCTCCCTCTCCACTCCTTCTCTCCTCCTCTCTCCCTGGTCTCTCTGATTTGTTGAATCCTAAAATAGATCCGGAGCAGTGACGCTTTGGGCTGGTTTTGATAATGCTGTTTGTCATTTTGTATTTTCACGGCGGTTAAGAGCACTGTTTGAAGCTGTGCTCATTTTGACGAATTGTTAATCTGTTTTAGTCCTTTACTTAATTTAGTCTCAGTCAAGATTGAGTCTAATCTAATTAATTGAGAAAAAGAAAAATGATTTTATACATAATTGAATCTTGTGTTTTCTTTTTGGTGTGAAACAGGCCTGATATTAAGAATGTGTGGCCCTCGATGGAAGAAGTTTGGACTCATCTGGATTAAACAGACACTCGAGAAAAGGCTTGGTACTCACTATCAATTTCAATACAAAAAATATTTACACTCTTTTTGACAATAGAATGGTATCTGCTGTAATATTATGTGTGATCTTCAAGTTTTGATATAGATCCTTCATTTAATTCAGGAAAGGACCAATTTTATCCCATAAGTTTGTGCAGAAATATCACCATATACCTTTATTTATAAGTTTACAACAATTTTTCTCATTTTATCTTATGCAAAATTCATAGTAAAAATGCTTATCATCAAAAAATGTATATATTGCCCACCCTTTTTGACACTTAACAATTAGTAGCTTGGGTTTATTTATTTTTTTGACAATTCTACTGATCTCATTCAATCTATCTAGAAACATTAGGGTGTGTCCTGGTTTGGTCTTGGTTTAAGTCCTGAAGTTGACCCAATTTAGTCCTGTTCTAGTCCAGGTTTAGTCCTGATCTACTTAATGTTTAGTCCCATTTTTGTCACAATTTTGTTGTGGTGTGAACACAACCTAAAGTCGAGCGTCCATTGCACAATTTTGGCCGTCTGCTGTCGTTCAAATTTGTGGCTCGTAGATCTCAGAGTGTGACAGGAACAAAAACTAAACTTAAAACCGCTGTACGACCAAAGACGAGCTGCGACTGATATTTTGGAATCTCGGTCGCAGAGTGAGCCTCCTGCTGCTGCGTCTACAATCAATCTTTGTCAAAAATGTAATACACAAGTGCATCGCAAAGTGCAGTAGAAGAGGACATTATCTTCCCATTTCTTTTTAATTTAGTTACTTTTACAAACGCGAAAACACCGGTAGCATGTCACGCTAGCCTTGCAAACAGGTACAACTGCAATGACTTTATCACACGGAGTCTGAGCCTGACATTTACTCAGATAAACTTTGGTTAAAGCTACAATTGATCGTGTGAACCCCTGTAGTATGTGACTTTTAAGTGGAAACCCTACACCAGTGGTTCTCAAACTTCTCACCCCAAGTGCCACCTAAGATAAGATTTGTCTTTCTGAGTACCACCATATCTAAACCAATTTTATATTTGGTCTAAATTAGGACTAAGCCATAATAAAACAGGTCTAAAATGAGACTAAACCATGGATAATGTAGTTCAACATAATGATTAACCCATAGGAAGGAAAAACTATGAATTGATTGTCTCTAAAAAACACAAATACTCCAACTGCAGAGAGCCCTGTGTTCCACCAAAGACAGCCTGCGTACCACCGTTTGAGAAACACTGCCCCACACACTAAACTAAAGCAGCTCCGCAAACTCTGCTCCTGAAAACTCTCCTTTGCACCGCAGCGACTTCATCCGACACAAGAGGCAACGTCCTCAAGTGCAAAGCTGTGTCTGAACAAAGAGATGGCTAACCTGAACAGACGCCGAGGAGAGAGGGAGAGAGGGAGAGGGGGAGGGAGAGGTGTGAGCAGGAGGTGTGTGAGAGCAGAGGATGCAGGGATAATCAGGTTATGTAATGTCGTCATACATGTAGGACACACTCATGCAAACACGAGAGCAGAGCGCGCGTGACCCCGACAATCAACATGTTTTTGTGATGAAAGAAAGAGAGAAAAGGAAAAGACGGACAGAGGGAGAGAGAGAGCAGGGAGGTGAAACATGCGTCCTGATTACACTAAATGAACTGGGCTCCCCGGGCACTGCTGGGGCCACTGCTCCTGACAGGTTTAACCCCAGCAGCATTTAAAGAGCCTCTGACAAGCTGGACTACTCATTTAACTAAAATGCAGTTAAGATAAATATATGTCAAATTCTGCTAAAATCTTTACAAATTTCACCTCAGTTTAGCTATTTTTTAGGTTTATAATTTTACTTCCTGGTTGTAAATGATGACATCGCACTAGGAAATACCAAGAAACCATCCTGTACACTGGGCCAAAACTCATCTAATGTCAAAGATTTTTTCATTTGACAAAGAAAAATACATGTGAACACCTTTATTTTGTTGAATCAATGTTTAAAGGGTGAAATACGTTTTGTGTAAATTATGCATGACCTGTGTGTCCCCAGTGTGATAGCATCATTTTGTTTACTTCCTATAATTTTCAACATATTTTTCAACTTTTCTCCACAACCAGTGACCTGATTGGTGTAAAACTATAATTTACATTTACAAGATATTAATACACGGAATAAAGCCAAAACTAGAAAATCATAAATACCTGTCATACGCACTTTAAGTATGGGTCAAATGCAAGATAAATATACTATCTTACATTCATTTCATTACTGGTCTGTGAGAGCTGCCAGAGAGTGGACCTGTGTACCCAACACCATTAAACACTTATCCTCTCACAAAACATTTAAGAAACATTCGCAAGAGTGGCTGGTGAACACATTTACATGCACACACTAAAACCTGTCTATTTGGCCGCTCACTGTACATTTTTGTAAATATTGTATTATATTTTGTGTTGATGTTGTGTTTTATTAACAATGTCTGTTTTTGTCCATTTTATTGCCATTTTGACATCATGACCGGGGGACTACAGATGAAAAATGGCCTCTTTGGCTAATTCTGGCTGTTTTACTCATGTTTTATTCATGTGTTTTATGAAATTGCACTGTCCCCTTTTGGAAAAAAATAAACTAAACTTAATCATGTCTTCTTTCTAAATACATTTGTTTGTTCATTTCTAAGACACATTAGGTTATGGAACTGTGGGACGCACTGGACGCAGATATCGACGCTTCTGAGGAAGTGACACCTGCTCACCGAAACACGTGTCAAGGTAAGAACAACGTAATTTGGCTTAAAAATGAGCAAAATGTAAGGAAACTACACATACATAAGCTTGTCACATTAACAAACTTTGAAGCACGACATATGGATACAGAAATTATCACAAAGAACGAATATATTGAATCTAATCTATGCTAATGACCATACGCGTTCTATCCCAGAAAACTATTTTTAAACGCACTGTATTGTTAAAAGACTAGCAGAATTAAACAATAATTAGTGGTAGAAGTTACTCAACCCTCTACAGCTAAAATCTTACAAAACATTTTCACACTGTTACAAAGAAAAGGTTCATGCAAAAAACATTGAACTCCAAAAATATAATGTTCCATCTATTTTGAATCGACAGCTCTATTTACAGTCGTAATTATTGTGACAAGCTGAACCTTACACTTTACAAAAATGCAGTTCTTGTCTCCATGGAGATATTACTAATTTGCCTGAACTTTCCCCAGTATGGCATTAAACTCATTTATCTTGCATTTATTAAGTTACTGGTGTTTTTGCCTAAGGAATACTTGGCCCTGTGGCGCCACCTGCTGGATAATGCCGCTAGAAAAGGCCATATATTTCAGAAAGTAACGTAGTGCACCTTTAATATTTTTAACTCTCTTATTTCTTTATCTGGATGTTGCATGGAAGTAAAACCTCCCTCAGAGATCATCATATCTGTTGTTATTGTGTGTGTCTCAGTGTGTCTCTGACCTTTGGCAAAGAGGTGCGTGACCCGGAGCTCTGCGTTGTCATGGTGAGCACTGTTGTGATGCCCAGAGCCACTCGAGCCGGCGCGGCGTCCATGTTGATCCAGAAGGAAACCCAGGACAGGATCACGATGAGCAGCGACGGGATGTACATCTGGATCAGGTAATAACCCATCTGACGCTCCAGGTGGAAACGCACCTCGATACACGTGAATTTACCTGAAAAACACACAAAATGCACCTGAATTTACCTGAAAGACACACAAAATATACATGACTATACCTGAAAGACACAGAATTACACCTGACTTTACCTGAGACACAAAATAATACATGAATTTACCTAAAGGATACACAATTACACAAGAGTTTACCTGAAATACACAAAATTGCAACTGAATTTCCCTGAAAGACATTAAATTACACCTGAATTTACTTGAAAGATACAGAATTACACCTGAATTTACCTAAAGAATACACAATTACACAAGAGTTTACCTCAAAGACACAAAATTACTGCAAAATTTACCTGAAAAACGTTAAATACAACGTGAATTTACCTGAAAGACATTGAAGTACATCTGAATTTACCTGAAACACCCAGAAATTACACCTGAATATATCTGAAATTAAACCTGAATTTACCTGACAGATAATTAAACCAAAATTTCCCTCAAAAGACCTGAATTATGATGATTGTGATATTTCTTGCAGCTCTATGGTCAAGTAATGATTCAGAAATGTTGGTTTAATAAACAAAAATGAAGGTTCAAATATTTTGTCCATTTAAATTTGTGTGGGTGTCAATAATTGCAGGACGTAACTCAAAATTTGTGACATTTTTAAATTTCTTCACAGCTGACAAGAGGAAATGTAAGTACAAAACAACACACTGTGTCCAGATTAACTTGTTTTAGTCATTTGGGACCGTTGAGTTGACCTCTTCCTGCTGAGGACACAGACGCAGTTGGTCGTTACTCATCAGCTTTGACTTCAGGCTCAAACTATAAATATCTAAAATCCAACAATTGAATTTATCTGAAATTTCTTTTTTGTCGAATTGAGACTGAAGCAGGAAACTGGCGAAACACAGACTGAGTGGGTTTAAAGTTAAGGTCAAAAATGTTTTCAGGTTATTTAGTGTTGCATATTTAGTATAACAGATAATTATTTCAATTGTGTTCATTGTCAACAGAAAAAAATTATCTAAAATGTCTTAAATAATTGAAACAGATCCCTAGCTAACATTGACAAACATGAAAAACAAGCTCATTTAACAGTTTGCTATGGTCCAAAGTTACTCCTCACCTTACCAAATGCTTTCTTTCTTTCATTGTTATTAATCACAATACGTTTTTAAGAGTTTTTCACAACTTTCAGCGCCCAGACCGGAGTACGATCACTGTAAAACAAACATTAGCATGCTAACGTTGCACTTCCTGGTTCATGGAGAGTAAATCGCTCTATAATTAGACACAGACAGCACACAGCGACCTCATTTTGACCCAAAGAGCTGCTTTTATAATGTATCTGTACAGGGACAAGACAGATTTGACTTTATTACATGAAGAAAAAAAATCAGGTACATCCCCTTTAAGGAACACAGTCTGAAGGGAATAAATAAATGTGGTTTCATCTTCCTCCTTTTGTTCTAGTTGTTTTCAGGGGGACCAGACCAGACCAGAGCCTGAACCTGTTTCTCCCTCGTCTCTTCTGAACCTGTTTATCTCTGGGTTTTTTTTTACCAGAAGCTAAAATGTGACTGATGAAAAGTGGCATTGGCTCCGACCTGTGCAGTGTTTGTTTTTTTTGCTTTTAGCTGTTTTGAATAAAAAACACTGTGTGCAGCTGAAGCACAAAACAGCCTCATGTTTAAACACACTGTAGAGAATGTAATTATGTCATGATTTCAGATGGAGCGTATAAACAACTGTTGAAACTTATTGTTTGTTAGAGATTTTTCCACAAATTTGACATTTTTATCTTACGGCTTAAACACTTTTTAACTGACAACAATCACATCTTCAGAGTTGAATAATGACACTTTCTGAAGCTATGGTGACAAACTAATTTGACTTTTTTTATTTACAGGGGGAGCTCTGTCACTGAAGTTTACTTTGTTCTGCTTTAAACTAATGGAATTATAGATTATATTTTGATTCAACATTAGTGCAGAAGCTGTGTTTGTACTTGTCTTTAGTTTGGGCTGTCGGGTTTTTGTCCTTTAGTTGTGCTTTAGTCCAACGTTTTCTTGAGTCGTGGCATACAGATTCCACGTCACATCACCAAATAAACAATACCAAATCACACTTATTAGTTGGCGACTTGGAAAAAATAAATAATAAATGATGAATAGTGTTTCTCCAGCAGTCTGGTTCTTTAATCTTGTGACACCTTTTCTACTGTCGTTTAGCCTCTGAGCAGATGACTTTATTGACCTCTTAAAAGGCCAGAGCTGCACAATTAAACAAAATCGAAATCGCAAATGTAATGGATGCTATTAGCAAATCAAAAGGCATCAGGTTTTGAAATGCTTGCACAAACAACAAAATGTCTTGCTTTGATTTGAATAAAAACTGCTAACACTGTAGTTTGGATTTGTACAAACGTGTTCTGAAACAAGTGACAAAAGTGCAACCAAAAGCGGTAAAAATGCATTCAAAAGCGTCAAAAACACGCCTATAAACACAACTCAATGAACACGATAAAAAGTGACAAAAACACGACCAAAAGAGACGTTTAAAAATGACAAACACAACTGAATGTATCAAAAACGCGACTAAAAGCAACAAAATTGTGTTTAAAATGTCAATTTGAACAGAATCTTATTATTAAAACTCTAATCTCAATCGTACTGGTCAGAAAAATCACACTTCGATATTTTTCCTAAATCGTGCAGCTCTATTATAGGCAATAAAAAAATACAAAGTGAACATGAAATCAAATCGAAATCATGGTCTGACCCCAAGAAAATCGTTATTTTTTTTGCCGTATCACCCTCTAGCTGCAGCAGTCTTACCCGTGTTGTAGTGTTTGGTGCAGTATCGCAGGTCGGACTCGTCTTTCAGGATGAACTGAGGCAGAGTGAGTCCTTCTGCCACCTGCACCGGGCCGTTCTCCTGCCACTCGAAGATCAGGTCGTTCATCGTGTACCCGACTGCACAACACACACGGAAACAACAGGTTACAGCTTGAACTTTGGCAAAATACTGCACAACTGGACTGCAAATACTTCTGTTGTGTTAAATTACTCCGGAAAATCATCTAACTGTTTGCATTGAATTCATTTTATAGGATGATACTGCACAGGAACAGAAAATTTAAGTGCAAATTTATAAAAGTAAAATTTTGATTGGTAGCATTTTAAATCAGTCGTTGATACAAACTTTGGTTAATTAAACGGTTCAAAGGCTAATTAACTTGTATTAAACCACAATCTGTATTTTCTCCGAGCTCTGGCCAATCAGAGCAGAAGATGCAGTGCTGTTAATTAAGACTTGTACTGTAATCATTAACTAACTGTAGCGCATTGCAATTATATACTCAATACGAGCAATTTCTGTTGTTTTTGCTAGCATTTTTGGTATATGTGCCCACTGGTAGGCAAGAAAGTTAATCTGTTAGTCTGTTTTGGATGTTATTTGTATTTTATGATTGATATTTCTGCTGATTTTGTTTTATAAGACAGTGTATGTATGTCATTTATACTTTGTCTCTGGAACTGTGACAAAAAATACATGAATAAAAGTTAAAAATAAGATTTACTTTCGCCCCTGCTTATATGGTCCTAACGAGCCATATTTGTGACGCTAATGAAGTACTTAGACTGCACTGTGGAGTAAACAAAGCTTATCGTTAAGTGTGAATTCCTCCCCTTAAGGCAGTATAATAACCAGCTGTGGAAACTAGGGATGGGACAATAAACCGTTTATCGTGATAAAAAGGGAAGACAATAATTGTTTGTGCTACATTTTGTATAATCGTGATAATTGCCAACAAAGATAATCGCCGTTTTGTCACCAGATTGTGCAGAAAAAAAAAAACTTAGCCATTATGTTCTCCTCTAGATCGCTTTTGTATTCACTTATAATAAAGTACAAATATGTCAGAAGTTATTTATGAGAAAGTAATGTCTTTATATGTCACATTTTCAAACTGTCAACTTTGAAAATGTTAATTGCAATTATTTTGGCCATGATAATCGTGACATAAAATTTCAATATCGTCCCATGCCTAGTGGAGACCTTTCCTTTATAATAAAAAAAAAAAAAAAGTTGAAACATTTTGAGCGTAAAGAAAACCTATTGTGCATCTGTCTTCTATATAGTTCTGTTCTGTTATATTTTGGACACTTTCAATCGCAAAATTACTTTAAAAACAAGTCTGCCCAAGTCTGACGCTGCCGAAACCTGTGTGTTACGATTTAAGAAATTAAAATTGCAGAACGAAGGAGCAGTGAAACCTGGACGGAGCAATGGCGTCTTGTCTTGTACTCAAATCTGCATGAATCACTCTAAATACAACTTTGAGTCGTCTGATGAGAGGGGAAACAATTATAATATGGTAAAAAGCTCATTAAAGTCAATTTTCCACGATACGTCTCATTAAAAACCTCTGTTCATATGGACTTCAGATGACTGACAGGTTAAATTGACAGTTTGTAAGCAGGTAGAGAGCTCAAAAGCATTTGCATAATTGTGTATGTTTACCAAAAGTCAGACACAAATAAAGCAGACAGTGATGAGCCCCGGGCCCCGCCTCAGGGTCACACACAGGGAGCAGTGACTTTGAGTGAATGAAACGTCCTCCCGGTGGCTGAGCTGTGTCTGTGTGCATTCATCACGTCTGAGCTCGCGACGCTGCATCCATTTACATGTGATTAGGTTCATGAGAAACCGCAGTGTGTTATTGTCGTGGCTTTGTGCTGCAGTTTGGCATTTAATCTCAATGAGTTTTTACACCGCAAAAACTAAATAAAAACCGTATGTGTGTCCCCTTGTAGTTTATCTGTTAAAACATGTGAAACAAAACGTGACTAAAAGTGAAAAAATATAACTACAAGCAACAAAACATGACTAAAGGTGTCAAAATGTAATTAAAGGCAAAAACGTGACAAACTCGTGACAAAAATTCTACTAAAAATTGCAAAATGCGAGTAAGAGCAACAAAAACATCCAAGTTACAAATATGACTACAAAAGACAAAAACCTGACTAAAAGTGACAAAAACACTACTAAAAGAAACAACGTGTGACTAAAACTGATAAAATATGCAACTATGAGCAACAAACATGAGAAAGCGACAAAAATGGGACTAAATGTGACAAAAACATAACTAAAATGACTAAATGTGACTAAGAGCAATAAAACAGAGTCTAAATGTGAAAAACAATGACTAATAGTGACAAACACGTCACACAAATGTTACTAAAAGTGACAAACGTAACAAAAACGCTGCTAAATGTCACAAAATGTGGCTAAAAGTGACAAAAACATGATGAAAAGTGACAAATCACATGATTCTTCAATTAGTTTGTCTGTTCATACAGTATTTCAGTCTTTTTGTCATTTTTCCTGGTTGTTTAAACTGTCAACTTTGAACAGAATCCCATTATTAAAACATAAATCACAAATCTAATCACAAAATTGGTCAAAAATTTTTTTTTTTAAATCACAATTTCCCTACATTTTTCCACACAGACTGTACCATACGACTGTAGCACTAAGCTCCTGTTAAAGCCGTGTGCGTGCCGTTTACATCCTGTGCATGTGAATCAACTAATCTCCGGTGTGGACAAACATGGCTGATCTTTGCACGGTAACATTCTCTAATGGATAAACTACCAATCATCCATCTGTGCCGCTCCTGATCCCCGCACACCCCGACGCCGAGTGGGCAAAGAGGACACGCTTTACTATGAGCCGTGAGAGTGAAGTTACTCGTGCATGGAAAAAAAAAGTGGTTTTGAAAACATCGGCATTTGTGCAATATTAAGTGGTTTGCATTAGGGACGAGGAGCGGATGAGAAGAGCAACATTTCACCAAAGGATCACACAACGTCAGATATTAGTGTTTAGGGATGAACAATTAATCGAGTCGCAATTTGAATGGATAGCAAATCGCAAAGGCTGCAGTTTTTGAAGTGATAGTTTACTCAACAATTTAGATTTGTTAAAACATGTTCAGAAACAAGCGACAAACATGAGATTAAAAGTTACAAAAATGCGTCAAATATGTCTAAACGTTAAAGTGCATCTAAAAGAGTAAAACATTTGATTAAATGTGACTAAAAGAAACAAAAATGTGACTAATTGTAACAAAAATGGGACTAAAAGTGTCAATAATAGCACTAAAAGTGACTAATATGCAACTAATAGAGACTAACAGACAGAAAGTGACAATAACAATGACAAAATGATAAAAACATGAGGCAGGCAACAAAACCGCAACTAAAATAAAACGTGACAAAACGTCATGTGCAATAATTTGAAGTGCAATAATTTCCTCTTAAGTTTAGATTTGTTAAAACATGTTCAGAAACAAGTGACAGATTTGAGACTTAAGTGGAAAAAAAAAAAACACATCAAAAAGTGTAAAAATTGCATCTCAAAGTGACAAGTAAAAAGTGACCAAATGTGACTAAAAGTGACACATGACAAAAATGCAACTAAAAGTGACAAAAAGCATCTAAAAGACTCCAAATGTGACATAAAGTAACAAAGGTGGGTGTAAAAATTGCAAAAATAGAACTAAAAGTGACATTATTGTGTGATCTCTTGTAATCTTGCCAGTGTTTCTAGAGACAGGTCGAATAACAGAAACTTAATTTAACCTTTTGCTGCATCCATTTCAGTCGATCAAGAATTTCTTTAGTTGATAAAGTGCCAAGGACAGGTTAGACTATTTCATTAAAACACAGTTAAGATCATTACATTTATGGTTTTCCTTAAAATGCTACCAGTTTTATCCCAGTTTGTCCATTTTTAGGTTTATAATTTTACTTCCTGGTTGTAAATTATGACTTCACACTAGGAAAATCTAACTGTTCCCTAGCAACCATGTTTTACACTGGGCCCAAACACCTCTGATGTCA
Source organism: Rhinogobius similis (assembly GCA_019453435.1). NCBI lineage: Eukaryota > Metazoa > Chordata > Actinopteri > Gobiiformes > Gobiidae > Rhinogobius > Rhinogobius similis. The sequence continues at coordinate 15,159,000 of CM033622.1, forward strand.
CAGAAATAATTAATTGACAGATAAAAACATATGGGAACAAATTCATTTTATTGGATTAACGTTTAAAGAATGTAGACTTTAGTAGTGTGTAAATTATGTCAAACGTTTTGATATTTCTCTCTGGAAATCTGCTCTACTTCCTGTAATTTCAAACATATTTTTGAACTTTTCTTCACAAATTGACACTTGACTGATGTAAAACTATAATTTATACTTACAACAGGTGTTAAAACTCAAAATTAATTTAGAAATGAAGTGTCATACACGCTCTTTACTGAGAGGCCGGAGACAGGAAAACCTCTCTGCAGAAACATGAGAAGGTATAGACTTCAAAACTAGAGAGAATAATAATAAGACACACGAGGCCCACTAAAAACAGTTCCTCCTTAGTTCCTAATTTCTGTCTCAGCGACGGCCACCCAACGGGGAGAGAGCGTGTCCCCCGTTTGCACCGAGTGATCAGTTTGGACCAATCAGCACGATGCGGCTGGAGCGGGGCCCGGCTGAATATTATGAGGCTATTTGTGGATTTAAAACAGAAAAACAGTCAATGAGGTGAAAAAAGTGACTAATCGCTGCAAAATCTAACCTTTCTGAAAACAGTGCCGAACACGAGCAGTTTGTTTTCTAGTGCTGAGTGGATTAATCAGTCAATTATGTATTAGACTATTTGACTAGAATAATAAGGATGTATGTGGATGACAGCAGAGGAGAAGGCATGGAGTGTTTGGATCTGGGGTTTGTGAGTTTTGAATGCAAAGTTTAACCTGCATTTTCTCTTCTGAAGATGTTGTTTTCCAGCACTTCTCTGTAAGCACTAAGCAGACTTGTTTTTGGCAACGTTCTAATATTGTTTTCGGTAACACGCCACCATTGTGTCAGAGACTGTTGCTAAGAAATAAGATTGAAATCCTTGATAAGTGACAAGGCAGACGTCGCTTACACACAGCGTTTAGGGAAGTGCAACGAACGCAGCACAGACGTGACATGAGCTGAAGACACAGGTCAAAGGGCACTTAAAGGTGACTGATGCAGGAGCTCGTTCAGCAAAAGACTATCCAGTGCACTTAAAAAATTGTACGCGATCATGTAAATACATTTGTGAGAGTATATTTTTAGTTAAAATGTACATTTATTTTGTTCCCACTGGAGTCTGGTTGATTAAGAAATGTCCACACCGTTCCCTTTATTTGGTAATGTTTAGTGGTCATGCTATTTTTATTGCTGCCTGAATATCCATCAGGTAAAATAGCAATCATAATTTTCCACAATGCATCTTGAAAAGTAGTGTCCAGCCCTGGTGACTAGACTGGTCAATATAGACCACAATGCACTGGGAGAGTTGGAGAAACAACAGCGAACAGTAACTGGACACATCAGACTGAATGAAGCAGATCGAGCTGTTTATATGAACTGTTGACCTGTTATTTTAAGTAAACCGTTATGTGTAAAAGTCACAAACATCAGCTTTAGCCACTTCCCTCGCTTGAACTGTTCCATCGCAGGAAAAATACCTGAACAATACACTTCATTTGATGTTTAACGTGATCCATGATAAGCAAAACTTGAAGATTATTAGTCCATAAACATGTGTGCGTCAAACAGATTTGATCAATATTCATAAAATAAATCCTTTTTTATCAGTTTTGCTGACTTTTTCCACTCAGAGGAGAAAGTTGTGAGCTGAGCGTCTGAATCTCTGTGACTGAGAGCATTATAAAGTCCACTGAAGAGGGAACAGTGTGGACATTCTCACACAGCCAAGGCTACTCTTATTTTGATCACTTCTCTTTCCATCTGCTGGTCTGTTGAATGTCTGTATAATTACATTAAAAGTAATGCTGATTCTGATTATTTTGGTCTTGCACTTTTAAATTAGTTTTTTACATCAAGCTCTATTGGATGAGACTGCAGTACCACAGAGTGACCACTAGTCAACCCGACATCAGACTCGAGGGGCGTGTCCTGTCCATCTCGTTATACTTTCAACATTACAGCTAAACTTAGCATCTATTCAACTATAATGCCTTCAGTGTGGACAGAACTCCCTCTTACATAACACCAGACACAACACTGAACCGTCTTTTGCTAAATTGCATGCCGAAGTGCGTCGCGTGCCCTGTTCCTCTGAGCGATCACAAAGTATAGAAACATATAACGCATGAACCGAGTCGCCGTCTCTGCAATTACAATGAATTATGAACCACGACAGGAGGAGGACGGAGAGGCTAAGTGGTGCTAACTTATTAATTCAAATATAAAAGTGATACAGCGGATTCTGAGCGGTGTATTCGGTTTCTTTTGCAAAATAAATGATGCGTCCTAAAGTCTGCGGCATTAAATTATACAGTGCTTTGTTGAAGGTTGTCAGCCATAGCTCTTTGCACACGTTGGGGAAATAAGATAAAGGTCGTGCTCAAAGGGTTACGTAGCGGTGACTAAAGAGCCAGCAGAAGCAGTAATGATAGTACTGAAGGAGTAGTACTTATCGTAGCAGTAAGTTTAGTAATATAAGTAGTAGTAGCAGTTACAGCCGCACACTTTTACAAAAATACCAGTATCGGTTCATGCTAACGTACGTCACATTTCAAGAATAGAGTTAAATTGCGACTGGTTGGAGAGAGATTGTTTCTACGGGAATAATCACTGAATAGAAGTAACTGTTCGAAATGGTCATGATTTTAATTATGTGCCAAATTATGGTAATTATAATTTTTTCCATGTTCGAGCACTAGTTTAGTATTAACACTTGTAGCATTAGGTCAGTGTTTCCCAACCTTTTTCATCTTGCGTACCCCCTAAGCTTTGTCTCAGACTCAAGAGTACCCCTTAACTTGAGTTTCCAGCAAATGCATGGGTTTACTCAAATATAGTCAATTATTACTATTATATTTTTTGTTTTCTTTATATTTATGGTCCAAGACACTCCAAAAAGATGCTAAATTTACAACGAATGACACTTTTTCAGTCAGATAAAAGTACATTTCCTTTTCATTTAAAGCCTGAAACTGTTCCAAGTACCCCCTGGTAATTCCTCATGTACCCCTTGGGGTCCACGTAGCCCTGGTTGGGAAACACTGCATTAGGTAGTGGAGCAGTACAATTGCAGAAAAAGCAGTAGTAACAGCAGCAGAAGTAGCAGACACATTGGGGATGTCGCAATACCAAATTTTAGTGTAAACTTGAGAAAAAAAACACCACAATTGAACCATTATTCACTACTATTCATAGTAGTAGTAGCAGCAGAAGCGGCAGTAGTAGTAGTAGTAGTAGTAGTAGTAGTAGCAGTAGTAGTGTGTTTGTTACTCACAGCTCTCCAGTTGCATGATGCAGGTCTGGACGTCCATGGGGAAGTTCTTAAGATCCATGGGGCAGGACAAAGTGAGCGTGAGCCTGAAACACAAACACAGCAACATTATAAACCTCAAAACACAGCTTTAAACACACTTTACCCACTTTGTACAAGTGTGACTTTACTTTGAGCACGACTTTAAGGTAAACAGAGAAGTCTGTCACACAAAAACACAAAGTCAGTTTTATTTATCCTACAAAAATGGCTTTCAACATTGATTTAATGAACTGTACAGACTTTTAATAATTGCTATTTAAAAAGTAGTAACATTTCTTCCTCCAAAATCTGACAAAGTAGTAGTACTAAATAAAATGTTGAGAAATGTTGATTGAAGGCTTCTAGATAGAGAATAATTACGAATAAAGTGTATTACTGTAGAAAATCTAAAATAGTTAATCATTTTTTGACATTTTATTTAATAATACTGCCGTCTTGGTCTTTTTGTGTGTATTTTCGAGTCAGTAAATTCTAGTTAATGGTTATTATTATTATTTATCATGATAAGTTAAACCGAGGCAGATCTAATTGGCTGTGAACTTCTCGATTAAAAAGACACACGCTGATCATTAACAATTAGAAAATAATTGCACAGTCCTCGTCTCAACCAACTACAGAAGAGGTTTTGTCACACACTCCTGCCAGGGTTTCCACGGTGCATTAAAAAGCATTAAGTCATTAAATGGATTTTGGCAAGAAAAAAAAAAAAGATTTATCTGTCAAATGAAAAAAATTATAAAAAATACGAGGAAATAATTATTGTCTCTCAAGAACCGCTGTATCAGGAGTGTGACCATGACATACTTTTTACTTTACTGTGTAGAATGGAAAAAAAAAAAAAAAAAAAAAAAATCTCCACCTAGAAGTCTTGAGTTGCTACATTTCAACCTTTTGGCTGATAATGAATTTAAAACGTTTAAATATACAATAAAAATAACTGATTGACTAGTTGACTGATCAAAGAAAATAATTGCTGACTAGTCGACCACTAAAACAGCCCTAGTTTAAAATGGTTTAAATTTCATGTAAATTAGCTTTTTGAATATTATAGTCATTCATTCTATTCTCTTCATTCTGCTGCCAATGGAAGGGTTACAAGTGAGTAGTTTTGACGTGACAAAAGGCATTAAATGACATTAAAAATCTTGAAAAGCAGCATTAAAAAGCATTAAAGTCGATTTGCTTAAACCTGCATAAACCCTGACTGCATACAACCCATGAATTACCACAAATACATTTAATAAAATCCAGAGCAGATGAAAGTGAATAAGATCATTTAAATGTAACCTGACTTTGAAGTTTACTCAAGCACATCATAAAGCACCGTGACGTAATGTGTAGTCATCAATGTAAATAAATCTTTCCACGCGGCCTGTTGTTTCTGCTCCGGTGCGTTCATTTAGGTGAATAATGCATGGCTCCTTGAATGACATAACACTTTCAATACATTTAAAAGAGTAAAGCATCCACAGAGTCCTACTGTGTCCCACTACAGGCTCTGATTGGACAAAAAGAGTCCGTGAGAGCTACATTTACTCATGCGAGATAAAAGAGGAACTGAAAACACATTTATGCATTATTAAGTGCTTTAAGTTTAAACCCTGTCAACGTCAGCCAATTAATGGTGTCATGGTGCTAAAATTTCAAACTGAAACTTGAAACAAGCTTGATTCTTCATTCCAATTGTGATGATTTATAACATTTTCAACACAAAATAATGGTAGTTTCTTTAATATTACCATGTAGTGGTAGTAACTGACAAAACTGTCCAAGAGATCATCACCAGTCTGAGTTCTTCTACATGCTGCCTCGATGTGTTACCCACCAGATTTCTAAAGTCTGTTCTAAGCACTTTGTTAACACCACTCACTCACATAGTTAACATGTCGCTTCAATCTGGAACATTCCCAAGGGCCTTGAAAACTGCGGTCATTAAGCCTCTCCTAAAGAAGAGCAGTCTTGATGCCTCAGTACTGAAAAATTATCGGCCCATCTCAAATCTGCCATTTTTAGGCAAAGTCCTCGAAAAGGTTGTTTACCAACAGCTCACTGACTTCCTCTTAATAAACAACTCATTTGATGTTTTCCAGTCAGGTTTTAGACCCCATCACAGCACTGAGACTGCTCTTATCAAGGTGACAAATGACATCCGCCTGAACACTGACGCGGGCAAAGCCTCAGTCTTAATTCTGTTAGATCTGAGCGCTGCTTTTGACACTGTCGATCATGGGATCCTCCTACAGAGACTAGAGGACTGGGTGGGCATCACTGGCACCGCCCTAAATTGGTTGAAGTCCTACCTTGAGGACAGAGAGTACTTTGTTGAGATTGGTAACTGTGTCTCAGACCACGTGAGCTTGACCTGTGGGGTGCCCCAAGGGTCAATCCTGGGACCCCTTCTGTTCAACCTCTATATGCTGCCCTTAGGTCAGTTAATACTCAGCACAAATGTGTCTTATCACAACTACGCAGACGACACTCAGATCTATGTCTCACTGACGGCAGGTGAATATGGACCAGTGGATTCACTTTCTGTCACTGCATCCAACAGATCAGCGTGTGGATGCAAAACAATTTTCTTCAGCTAAACTCAGACAAGACTGAAATCATCGTCTTTGGGCCGCAGAAACAGAGAGAAAGTGTCAGCAGTCACCTCCAGTCACTAGCTCTAAAACCAACAAATCAAGTTAGAAATCTGGGGGTAATAATGGACTCAGACCTGAACTTTAACAGCCACATCAGATCAATAACATCAACAGCCTTTTACCACCTAAAAAACATTGCCAAAATTAAAGGTATAGTGTCTAAACCAGACTTGGAGAGACTTATCCATGCATTTGTCTCCAGTAGGTTAGACTACTGCAACGGCCTGTTCACTGGCCTCTCCAGACGAGCTGTAAAACAGCTGCAGTACATCCAGAACGCTGCTGCTCGAGTCCTGACAAGAACCAGGAAGTACGACCACATTAGTCCTGTGCTCAGGTCTCTGCACTGGCTTCCTGTGGCTCAGAGAATTGACTTTAAAGCAGCTCTGCTTGTGTTCAAGTCTCTCCACGGCCAAGCACCAAAGTACATCTCTGACATGTTAGTGCCATATGAACCATCTCGTACTCTGAGGACCTCAGGGACCGGCCTCCTGCAGGTGCCTAGAGTCAGGACTAAACATGGGGAATCAGCATTTCAGTTTTTTGCAGCTAAAATCTGGAACAGTCTCCCTGAAGATGTGAGACAGGCCTCCACTCTGACAATGTTTAAATCCAGGCTAAAAACAGTTCTCTTTAGACGTGCATACGACTGAAAGATCTATCTGCACTCTTCTCTTTTAAAGCACTTTATTTTAAAATGATTTTAAAATGATTCTGTGTGTCTTTTTGTGTTTTTATGATTTTAATGCAACTTTTCCTGTTTATGTAAAGCACTTTGAATTGCCCTGTGTACGAATTGTGCTCTACAAATAAACTTGCCTTGCCTTGCCTAGTGAGTCTTTTTATTACGATCTAGATCCAGATCATAATAAAACTATTGAGGAATGGTCCAAATTTGTGCTATTATTGGGATTTATTTCAGTATTAAGTCTTGCTCATATCAGTATCTACAGTCAGGAACAAACTTTGAAAAGTCCAAAACCAAGATATACAAACAAAACTTGATCAGAGTACTCAAACATTCTCAAATTAGGATAAATATTCTGAATGTTCAATGGTATAAAGATCAAAAACGTTGCATATTCTCAATAAAACACTAAATGAAAATCTGCTCCTTTCTGCAGCGTTATTAAGTTATTTTAGATCAATACTGTGGTTTACAATTAACAAAATGTAAACTAATAATCCAAGTATGTGATAGTTTATTGCCATTTTAGCATCAAAAAGTGTCAAAATTGTGACTAAAAGTGACAAAAACGCAACTAAAAGCATCAAAAACGTGACAAAAAAACAAAATGAGACAAAAAGCGACGAAAACATTCTGTGATTCTTTCAGTTTGTCAATTTTTGTTAATTCTCCTGGTTGTGTTTAAGAGGTGAACTGTGAACAGAATCCCATTAATAAATAAATCGCAGATGTAATCCTAATTCTAATCGCACAACATTCATTTTTTCATTTTTCATTTTCTACCGCTTATTCCCGTTAGGGGTCGCGGGTGACTGGAGCCTATCCCAGTGACTTTGGGCCTTAGGCGGGGTACACCCTGGACAGTGGCCAACTCGTCACAGGGCTGACACAGAGACAGAGACATTGACAGACAACCATTCACTCACACATTCATACACTATGGACAATTTAGAGTTCTCAATTAATCAAATCAAATCAAACTTTATTTATAAAGCACTTTTCATACATAGCATGTAGCACAAAGTGCTTTACAGTGTATATTAAAAACATTCCCACACATGACCATTTCCCACCCCACCGCCTCCCACGAGCCAAGCAACCCACCCACAGTCACATACACACCTGAACACACACACACACACACACCCACACATACAGATACACACCCATCTATGTGCATACACACGTATTTACACACACATACCCTAAGATACAATAGGCTGAGTGCGGATACACCAGTTGAGGAAGCACCATCAGAGGAGCCGTCTGCACCAGGAGCAGAGAGTCCGTAGCCACAGGACACAGACTCAGACCCCCGAGGAGAGATGGGGCAAGCACCAAACCTCCACCAGGGGCCCATGAGCCAGGGCCCAGCAACCACAGACGCCCGCCGCTCCCAGTACAGAGGGCCCCTCAGAGGAAACACTGGAGTCTAAAATAAATAAAAGAATAAATAAATAAATAAATAAATATGGGTAATTAATAAATAAATAGAACTAGAGTAAAACTTAAATAAATACATATAAAATAAGTAAACACAATAAATTAATGTAACAAATACACAAATTAAATATTAGTCAAAAGCTAAACTAAAAAGGTGGGTCTTGAGCCTGCTCTTAAAAACCTGAACGTTCTCTGCGGCCCTGAGGTTCTCCGGCAGGCCGTTCCACAGACGAGGGCCATAGTATTGGAAGGACGCCTCGCCGTGAGTGTGTGTCCTGACTTTGGGAATGACTAGGAGCCGGCTGCCGGAGGAGCGCAGGGGCCGCGAGGGTTCATATGGTAAAAGCAGTTCTGATAGATAAGAAGGCCCAAGACCATTAAGACATTTATAAACCAGTAAAAGAACCTTAAAATCGATCCTGAAAGACACGGGGAGCCAATGCAGTGATTTTAAAACCGGTGTAATGTGGTCCCGCCCCCTGGTCTTAGTCAGGACACGTGCTGCTGAATTTTGTAATAATTGCAAACCTGAAATACTCTTTTTGGGAAGACCAGAGAGCAGGGCATTACAGTAGTCTATACGACTGGAGATAAAAGCATGCATCAGTGTCTCCGTGTTGGCCCGAGAGAGAATGGGACGGACTCTGGCTATGTTCTTTAAGTGATAAAAACCTATTTTTGTGATGTTCTTGATGTGCGGGATAAAAGTCAGCTCAGAGTCAAAGATGACGCCCAGTTTTTTTACTTGTGCTGATGGATTAAAAGACTGTGCTTGCAGTTTGGATAAAAGTTTCTCTCTCTGGGCCTCAGGACCGATGACTAAAACCTCAGTTTTGTCCTGGTTAAGCTGGAGAAAGTTTTCTGCCATCCAGGATTTGATGTCTAAAATGCAGTTAAAAAGAGCATCCATTGGCCTGGTGTCATCAGGAGACATGGAGATGTAAAGCTGCGTATCATCAGCATAACTGTGGAAGTTGACTCCATGTCTCCTGATGACACCACCAAGAGGGAGCATGTACAAGTTAAAAAGTACAGGACCTAAAATGGAACCCTGGGGCACACCACATGGGATTTTATGGACCTTGGAGGAGCAGGTATCTAAACTTACCATGAATGTTCTGTCTGTGAGATAGGAAGTAAACCATTTGTGCACAGTACCAGAGAGGCCCACCAGGTGCTTAAGTCTGTTTAAAAGAATAGTGTGGTCTACTGTATCAAAGGCAGCGCTTAGATCCAGTAGGACCAACACTGTCACCTGTTTAAAATCATAATTTAACCTAAAATCATTTAAAATCTTTGTCAAGGCTGTCTCGGTACTGTGGTTTACCCTAAAACCAGACTGATATTCCTCAAAAATGTTGTGTGTGTTTAAGAAATAATTTAGCTGAGTAAAAACAAGTTTTTCTAAAATTTTGCTTAAAAATGGTAAGTTAGATACCGGCCTATAGTTGTTAAAATCATTAAAATCTAAATTGCTCTTCTTCAGCAGGGGTCTCACCACCGCCGCTTTAAAGGCAGTGGGAAAGGCCCCTGTCTGAAGAGAGCAATTCATCATGTTTAAAAGCTCCTCCCTAAAAGATCCATAAAATGACTTAAAAAACCTTGTAGGAACTGGATCTAAAAGACATGTGGTGGGTCTCACTGAGGAGAAAACTTTATCAAGACTCTCAGCATTAACCAGGACAAAACTGTCCAGTGTTTCCTCCGGTAAAGACAGACAATCAGATGTGTTAAAAGCAGTTGATTGACTGGATAAAATGTTACATCTGATGGTGTCTATCTTCCCCATGAAGTTAATTAACCTACACAGTCATGTCTTTGGACGGTGGGAGGAAGCCGGAGAACCCGGAGAGAACCCACGGTAACACGGGGAGGACATGCAGACTCCACCCAGAGAGATCGTGTGATGTTAGGGTGGTTCGGAATTCGAGACCACGATGTTGGGGTGGTCTGGGATTCGAACCCCGATCTCCTTGTTGAGAGGCAGAAGCTCTAGCCGCTCTGCCACCGTGCACCCTAATCGCACAACATATCCGAAAAATTGCAATCAGATACTTTTCCCCAAATCGTGCCGCTCAAGTGTTCAGTGTTCATTCACAAGAGAAGATATTCTTCAGTCTAAAAACGTTCAAATGAGCTTCTCGCTTCAATCATTTTAGCACCGATTAGTCTCTTGGTATAAACAGTCAAAGTGTGCCCTCAAGATCCTGGCCTGAACTTGTCCTTGCCCTGGGAAGTTTGTGCCTTTCCTCGACAGAAGGAGGTCAGACTTCAGCCTCGGGACTTGGTCAAAGCTGGACAGAGATAGATGTTTGTGAGACTCGGAGGCGGCGTGTGTCGTGTGAGTGACGTGTGCTGCTGTGGATAAACAGTCCTGTCAGTCCATGCAGGGCAGCTGTGGCGACGGTGTGAAAGGAGCCAATCCCAATTTGTGCATTTCATTCAAAAACAGTAAATAGCCCGCCGAGTTACTGTATATAGACCAGGGCTATCCAACTTTGTTTTACACAGGGCCAAATTTTTCAGATGGTTTTGTCGTCAGGGTCAGAAATGTGTCCATTGTGCCAAAAGGCTTTCACAAAATCTGCAGAACTGAACCAGGACTAAACCAGGACTAAACCAAGACTAAACAAGGTCTAACCCAGGTCTAAACCAGGACTAAACAAGGTCTAACCAAGGTCTAACCCAGGTCTAAACCAGGTCTAAACCAAGTCTAAACCAGAACTAAACCAGGACTAAACCAGGTCTAAACCAAGTCTAAACCAGGACTAAACCAGGTCTAAACCAGGTCTAAACCAGGACTAAACCAGGTCTAAATCAAGACTAAACCAGGATTAAACCAAGTCTAAACCAAGTCTAAACCAGAACTAAACCAGGACTAAACCAAGTCTAAACAAGGTCTAAACCAGAACTAAACCAAGACTAAACCAGGTCTAAACCAGAACTAAATCAAGACTAAACCAGGATTAAACCAGAACTAAATCAAGACTAAACCAGGATTAAACCAAGACTAAACCAAGACTAAACCAAGTCTAAACAAGGTCTAAACCAGGACTAAACCAAGTCTAAACAAGGTCTAAACCAGAACTAAACCAAGACTAAACCAAGATTAAACCAAGACTAAACCAGGACTAAACCACTAACAACAGAAAGAATAGTTTCCATATTTTTGGACCCTTACTCTCCACCTGCATTTTTGACAACAAATTCAAGAACATGAACACAACATTCTGTATTTTAGCGGTGAGTGAGTAAAAACAGTCTGAGTGTCACTGGTGAGTAATGACAAGAGCTCAAAACATATCTTGTCTGTGGTTCTGCCCAAAGTTCTGCCTCTCAGTCAAAATTATATCAAATCATTTTCAAATAAAAATTGTTAGTTTAAGCTAAAAACAAAAGACCAACACACACCAAAGCATGGATCTCTATCTGTAGATTACTGACAAAAAGACACAGGGTGAGGATGTGTGAGAGAAAATACAATGGTTTAAGCAGGTTATGGTGAGTTTAGTGAGAGAGTTTTTTGCACACAAAGAAAAGCAGGAGGTGAGCAGACGAGGGCTCTTTGTGGCTCCTCTACAGCTTGCATCCCTCTTTTCTCAGTTCACGGTGTTCCTTCTGTCAGTCGCAGAACAGAGATTTGCCCGTTCACGCTGCAAAAGTGCAAAAAAGTGTTGTGTGTGTTCAATAATCATTTCCTCACCTGATGGAGTAGAGCACGTTTCCGTTCTTGAAGATGCGCAGCAGCTTGTTGTCGGTGGTGACCTCGTGGAAGTGCGCCCCCTTCTCGTTGGCGAAGAACAGGTCGGGTTTCCAGATGGAGTCCAACATGGAGGGGTCCAGGTCCAGGGAGTCGTCCGGGTACTCGCTGTAGGCCAAGCGCGGGTCGTTCCACTGCTGCCTCAGGAAGATGTTCACGCGGTAATCCTGCAAGAAGAGACGAGGGAGGACGCTTTAATACACAGTTAAAATAACTTAAAGGAGGACTAAGTAGCTTCAGCGACAGAGCTCCCCCTGCAGGTCTCTTGTGAACATACACTGCCAGTAAAGAGACGCAAAAGCTTTTTTCTTTGTTTTTGTTTTTTCCCCTTCCTTTTTATTGAAATAAGGAAGTACAATCTCTCTCACCAAATATAATAAAAGAGCTAGTGTTTCTCAGAGAGTTGTCTTAGGGTTGGCGTCAGGAAATGTTGCAGCTGGTTTTCGGCGCAGAAACAGCAGGGGGCGACGACAGGGGCTTCAAACGCCCCGAAAAAAAGTACAACCACCACACGGACTCATGAAGACGTTTAATAAGGTAAAATATTACTTTCTTCTGCTTTAATTGTATTTTTTTTTAGAACGTTTGGGTCTCACAACACTGACATCACAACATTCAAAACTATGGTTAAGAGAAGATGTACTGTAGTATGCTTTTTTCCCCCAAACTTAGAATAAAGCTTTAAATTATAAGTAGATCATCATTGTGTTAATTGTAAAAAATAATATTGATCTGAAACGGCTTAATAATAATAAACAGGTTCATAGACTTTTTCAAAACTTCAGAACTGATAAGCCTTGACTCTCATTAATGTGTTTTTTATTTTTTGAAAAGACTATTTAAGATTTTATAACCTGATGTCTATGACTTGGAGTCTTTATTTTTCTAATGATTGCAGCTAAACGCAGATGAGGGCGGAGATAGATTCAAGCGTCAAATGCAGGACAATGCAGACTTACAGAAACATGCATGAATCAAAAAATGACAACTCTTGAATGAGCTAATGATGAGAAAAAAGTAAATTTTGCATAATTTTAACATTGAGGTGGAAGACAGGTTAGAATTCTTTGGCAGAAATAGACTTTTATCTGTCACAAAATTCAATGTCCTCTCTGTCTACAGCAACATTAGGGTAAAATTCAAAAAGTGGTGGCATAATCCGATCACAAACGCCCCAACCGCACTCAACTTGTATTCTGTGTACAGTGCAACCGGCGTGAGACGAAAATCAGAACCAAACCAAGAGTAAACCAGTTATAAAGCACTTCTGACAGATACTGACCAGTGACCACTGCAAACAGGACAAGAGTTGAACCGAACCAGGACTAAATCAGGTCTAAAACAAGACTAAACCAGGCCTAAACCAAACAAACTACAAGAGTTGCTCTAAACCAGGACAGAAGGAATTCTAAACCAGGTCTAAAGTATGGATGTATCGATATCAAATCTTAGTTATACGATTATTGTAAAAAAAACACAACACGATTTACTGATTATTCACGATTACTGAGACCAAACAAGAGTGGAATCTTTACTTTTCTTTTATTCAAGTTGTTTTAACACGTTAATGTTCCTCAAATTTATGGCCTGCTTTACAAAATCAAACTTTCTAAATGACAAAATAAAGTTGTGTGACAAAAACAGCCGTAATTTACACATAGATGTATTTTTTGGACTATAGATTAAATTAAAAGACTAAATTTGCTTCTAAAACTATCACAATGATTGTTTTTTTATTTCTTACGATTATACTGTGACCTGAATAACCACGATTATCAATTAACCTAATAATTTTGACATCCCTAGTGTAAAGCAAGACTTAACCAGGTCTAAACCAAACACAGACGACACAAGCTGCTCTAAACCAGGACAGAACGAATTCTAAACCAGGACTAAATCAGTTCTAAAGCTAAATTTAATCAGGCCTAAACCAAACACAAACCAAACAAGCTGCTCTAAACCAGGACTGGACGAATTCTAGGAACTAAACCAGGACTAAAACACCGTAAACCAGGAACAACTCAGAAGACTTGCCCTTGAGCAGATCTAAACCAGGTCTAAAGCCCTCTGATAGATCTAAAGCCCTCTGATAGATCTAAAGCCCTCTGATAAATCCCGAGCACTGCAGAGCCCTCTCCAGCTGTAGTTTTGGGGACACTTTGACCCGGCCTGGTCACAGAGGGTCACATAACACCTCCACAATTCATTCAAGTAGTGCATAACAAAAGAAGACGGGGCTGAATAATTCCTGATGTTTCAATGTCAATAATTCACTTGCGTTTCGCACTCTGTCAGTCTCCATTACACACACTCGGCAATAAAAGTCCCTCCAACACGCAGCAGCTACAAAAACACACCACCAGTTAAGGTTACAAGAGCTGAATAAATGAATGCCACGCAATTATTATCAAATCAGTGTTAAACTGAAAAGAGGGTGAAAGGATTTAGGGAAAAAATACACTCTGATGCGACAAATATTGAGATTAAATTTATAAAGAATTGGGCTGCACAATATATTGCTAAAGTGTGTTTATTGCAATATTGTCTAATGCAATAACGATATAATAAAATCTAGCTTTTTCAAAATAAATTAGCTTCGATTTTGTATTTGTATTTTTTTTATATATAGCAGACATTATTGCATCAAAATATGGCTGCAACAATTAGAATAATTGTGACTAGTCGACTATAAACAATAACAAACAATGGCAATAAACCTCTTCTGATTCTGATTGCAGTCGTATTTTGATGACGGTCATTGTTCTCTGGACTATTCAGACTCTAAAACATAAACTTAAAGACTTTTATAACAAAGACAGTGATATCATTAAAGAAAAATGGCAAAAACTAATAGACCATTGCTGATTTTCCTCCATTCTACACTTTATTCATAAATCTCTCTAGAAGCCTTATTTCACAATATTTCAGCATTTATTTGGTTAAAAATGTTAGTCTCAATCTACAATAGAAATAATCGCATACTAGTCGACTAATAAAATAATTGTTAGTTTCAGCCTTAGTCAAAAAGTGTATTTAAACATTGCAAAACTATCGATGTCGCAGATCTTAATAGACATATCACAATCATTTCCAACATTGTGTAGCCCTAGTAAGATCCAAACCCTCTGTATCAAGCTAGATTTAATAGCGAATAAACAAATGTTGATCATGATCATTCTTATTGGTGGTCCATTATCTTAAAAATGTAATCATACCTTAAATTCCTCCCCACACCATTTTATATATCTCTATTTATGAACAAAACATAAAATAAAATGAATAAAAGAAATTCTGTCACAAGATAAAAACAAACAAAAACAATGAGGTTCAAAAGGAAAACACTCAAAGGCAAAAACACAAAAGACAAAGGAAACAAGAAGGACTGGACCATTTAAAGTTTGTATATGACAGGTTCAACTACACATTTCACCAAAGCCTCTTCAACACAATTATAGATACAAGATTGTACTAAACATTTTGCCTATTTAACACCAGTTTGTTGCAAAGTTTATAATGTTACTTCCTGGTTGAACATGAGCAAAGGTAATTAAACAAATGACTGTAAACAAGGGCCAAAATCCATATAAATTTCACAAGAGTTAGGAATTGACAATAAATATCATCTTGATTTTGTTGAATGATCGTTTAAACTGTCAGAAAAATGTCTCCGTTGCTGTAAATTGTCTCTGTATTTTCAACGTCCCCTTTTGATGACATCACAGAGGGATTCAGCTCTACTTCCTGTAATTTTAAACTTTTATCTTTCAAACGCTCTTCACAAACTGCAACTTCACAGATGTAAAACTATGATAAACATGTGCTATCCCACCAAGCTAAGTCATAATTAGAAAAACATGAGACCCTTCATTGACTTTAACACAAATAAACTCAAATTTCTTCCTCCAAAGTCTGAACTCTGCTTCAAACTACATGCTTTTAACGACCAAAGAACAGGCGTGTATTTTTATATAAAAAAATCCACGCCATTGATTATTAGAAATATCTGAAACTTGATTAAAATTTGATTAGACCTAATTGCACAGGCCTAATTAGGATGGTAGTTTAATTTTCTCTCATAATTTTCTGGCATAAGCCTGTTGAACGTTAAAAAGTGGCGTTCAATTCAACCTGGTTTGTCCTAATCTTAATCTGGTTATAACTGGCTGCATTTTCATTCCCATCATAATGTTTGCTGGTTCTCATCTCACTTAAACTCAACAGGAAAATATGTTTTGATGCGAGATGGAGTCAAGTTTGGTGAAAAAGACCAAATGTTCCCTGGATGTAATTACCCAAGTGTGCTTTGATTCAGATGAGGCCAATATCGCAGAGGAAACACGAGCAGAATCTTTCATAACATGTGCATATTACATTTGTTCGTGCATTAATCTTGATTAGAGTCGGCCTCCACATGAATTATGACCACGAGCCGGTTTCCTCGGGACACGTCTAAATGAGTCGCTCAGTCTTTGTCGGCGCCAAACACATTCACAGCCAGAAGTTTGACTGCTCTGGTCAGAAAAGGGATGTGCAATCAACCACATCTTTATTAAATCGTGACTGAATAATTTCAAATCGTGAAAGATCAGCTTTGGGTCTAGAGGTGGGCAGATTATTGAAAAACCGACAATATTGTGAATGGTTGTTTTTTTTGATGATGTATGCACAATTGAATTTAAAATGTATTACTTATTAAAAAAGAAAATGCTGCAAAAACTTTTGCTGTAAACTTCCAGATATGAAACCTAATTAATTATATGGATTTACCAGGGAGGCAGTCGACTAAAGAAATTCTTGGACGATTAAAGACCTGCTTTATCGACCTATTAGTCCATTGGTTCTTAAACTAGGGGTCGGGACCCTAATGGAGGTCGCGAAATGATTTCTGGGGGTCTCCAAATGATGGCAAAAACTGATACAATAGTCTTAAACAAGGCTTGACACCCTTCAAATGCAGTGGTAAATGTAGATTCCCATTTGTCGGCCTATTAAAGTCATTTTTCTTGGTCTATATTCTCAAAATAAAATCAAACATTAGATATAAGGCTAATTTATCACTTTGCGTGTCGCCTATTTTTTGTGTTTGGGGGTCGCGAATGTGAACTATTGTTATTTTGGGGGTCGTGACTGAAAAAGTCTGAGAACCACTGTATTAGTCGACTAAGAGGGGTGTGGCAAAAATATTTCAAAAATGTGTAGTATTTCCATTTTTCTGACCCAAACCCAAGACCACAGCTGCAATGGAATTCATGCAAAAATAACAATTTTTACAGATAAATGCAAGGAATATTTGTATTTTTATGTTGAACTCCAAGCAAACTCACCCCCTAGCTTCTCATTTTGCTGTTTTTCCATTAATTCTAAATAAAATAATTAGTCGAATAATAAAAACGTTGTTTGATTAAGACCGACTGTTGCGATTAATCGATTTGCTTGTTGCAGCCGTAGACTAATCAATTACCAAAATAGTTAGTTGCAGCCCTTGTTAAAAGCTAAAAAATAAAGGGTTAATTGAGCATAATGTGTGTCCTTTAAGCATAAGATTATCTGATTTGAAAGTTTGTGGACACAGTATCTTTCCATATCGACGTATGTTCACCGAAATCAGTAAAACTAACACACAACAAAACAAAATCTGTCCATTTCTGTGTTGCTTGGGTAACTCCTTCCCTAAATTTAACCCGATAAAACTGATGGGAGCTGGCGTTTCCACAAAGTCTCCTCTGGCTCCGACAAAAGGGTGAGATGTTTGAGACCTCTGTGCGTTGGGCGATTGTCTTCAATGGAGTGTGAGAAACAAAGGGGGGCTTTAGCATCTGCAGGGGGCAAAAAGCTGGTACGTACATCTAAATCCGTGGGCGCACTCGCATCGGACAAACGTTACCCACAATCCAGTGCAGCGGGCTTTGTGTATGTGCATGTTATTCTGCCGTTCTGCTTGAGTAAACAGCCTGAAGTGAGCGAGCGGTGAACCAAATCTAACCAAACAGGAGGGACGGGAGCGAGGTGAGAGAGAACGAGAGGAAAGGGAAACACTGGCCCTGCTGCTGAAGAGGAACACGTTATATTAGAAACACTGATGAATCTGTGGTGATGGAGGGACTTTGTGTGTTGTTTTGGAGACTTTCTGACCCCAAAACTCAACCAACATGTGCAGTGATTCAAGCACTAAACCAGGGCTAACACAAGAGGAAAAACTAAACCAGTCAACAAGCTTCAGGGTTATTTTTACAAGAGAAGATGTAAACTTTGTAGGGTTGTAGTCTTTTAGTCGACTAATTCTTTTATCTCAATTAAAAGGATTTATACAACAAAAGTTAAAGATTTTGGAGTGAATCATGATTTTAATGTACCGGTAATTTAAATATGTCTAACATATAAATACACTGTTTCCTTGAACTCCAGTGCAGTTGTGGTTTTTTGAGTGCAGTTTGGGTCAGATACAGAGATACTTTATAGTTTTGCCAAACCCCTCTTTAGACGTTTCATCGGTCGATATGGGGGTCTTTAGTCGACCAAGGATTTCTTTAGTCGACTACAGCCCCAGAACTTTGTGCCAGTTTTTGTTTCATGTGAATTACAGGAAAAAGTACAAATACAAATAACATTTCTGTCCATATGGCAAAATGTATAACCCGTTTAACACATGGCACTTGAGACTGTTTTTAAATAATTTCTTATTTTTGAGTTGACGAATTTCAAAAGGAACACTGTTCCAAATTAATATAGCTCTGTACAACACTGTTTTTTTTTTTCTCCATAAAATTGGATTTTGGACACGGTGGCAAGAGATTACCATTAGTTGCAGTTCTGGTGTTGTACTTGCACAGAGTCACAGTAAACCTTTTGTCACAGTAAACTATTTGAGTTCTGTTTTTCACATTTCAAAACAGAAAAAAATCAGGTACAGGGCCTTTAATATATACAAAATACAAGTTATTAAAGAATATAGAAACAACAATATACATATTCATTTTTCGCAGATAAGTTTTAAAGGATTGTCACAGGATACTTAAGGATTGTTAAAAGTTTCAAAACCCAGACACTAATCAATACTAAGAGTGCGGTCACACTTGGACATAGAACACAACAAAACTGGAACAAACCGGGACAAAACCTGGGACTAAATCAAGGCAAGACCAAGTCTACATCAGGACTAAAGTACGCTCAAAACAACTAAATCATTGTAAGTGTCAATGCATCTTAATCGACACTAGTTACTCAGTTAAACAACATAATTAATATACGGCCACATATACGGCATTATTGTTTTGTGAATTTAATTCTATTGTCTATTAATTGTACTGTATTATCATCGTGTTGAAACAAGTTTGTAATTTTAGTACCATGACAAATAGACGTAACAACACAATCATATAAAAACATAAAAAGGGCAGGTGAGAATCGAGCCCTCTTTTTCAAGGGTGACCTGGGCCAAAGTGAGAATATAACACACAAATTACACATTTACGCATTTAAGACTTTAAAAAAAAAATAAAACAAAAGCAATGGTCATTTTTGAAAGATGCCTCTGTTATTTTATGATCTCAAATCCGATTGGAGGGCGTTCCAAGCCGCAGGAGCAGCATAAGAGAAGGCTTGCTTTCTCCAGTCGGTCCTTATATGAGGGACAGAAAAGCCAATCACGTGGTGAAAGAGCAGGGCATAATGACCCTCCGCTCTCTGCATGAGGGCACAGAAATAGGTAGCTGCACGATTACGTATTCACAGACATTCTCACGCATCACTTGTCTTTGTTTATTAGTGGAAAAGCTTCAGAGTTCGTCATCAGGACAATGTTTTTTTACATCAAGACGTTTAGACTTCTCTTTCTGATGTAGCTGTTCTGAGAAGCTAGATTTTAATTTATACTGCACTTCAGATCCTTCACACTGAAAATGACTTTTGGATGACGGTTGAAAAGTCTTGATTTGAAAAACAATGTCCAGATGAAATATTAAAAAAAAAAAAAAAAAAAAAAAAAAATTCTACTAAATGGACCACTCCTGGACTAATGAGGAGTTACACCGCCTTGTTTAATATCTTCACTCAAACAGAGATTAATTATACTTATTCACGTATTTATTTAACGGGGACAGTGCATATTTATGAACATCTGTATTGAAAAAAATTAAATATACCCAAATTATAGCTACAAAGCTGATTTACATCTGCAGTCCCTGGGCAGGTAACAAAACAGTACAACATACAAACAGTATATTGTATCAATTAAACCAGGACTGGGAATGTTATGATATCAAATGTAAGTGTTACAATTATTGTCAGAAGAAACATCACAATTTTATGATTCATCACGATTGCTAACCAGAGAAATCCTTTTTTGCCTTCATTCACAAGTCCAATGGATTACAAACTTTCTCAATGAATAAACAATAATACTGTCCAATAAACAGCCAGATAAAAAAGGTTCTTTACACATAGTTTTAAATTTTTGGAGCATAGATTGAACTGAAGTCACTCACTGTTGCTGCAAATGATTCTCAAGATGATTATTTGTTCAGCTCTTCATATTACATTGTGTCCTGAACAATCCCGATAATTAAACAGCATAATAATCTTGACATCTGTAACCAGGATTTAAGCTAGTGCCCATTAAAAACCTAATACAAATCAAAAATATTAAAGAAAATGTATTATTAAACGTATAATTAAACGCAAAATACAGGAAGTTCAGCAGGAAGTGTGTTTGATGCTCAGAGGGGGGAGGATTTTCTAATAAACATTCCTCAAAACAGTGTGAATGCAACTCCAGGTGTGTTTTTGATGACGGAACATTGTTAGAACATGATTAAAAGCTCAAAAAGTCAGAATATTTGTCCTTTAACAATTATTGTTCAATTATTGCCATTTAACACATAAATAGTTCAAAAATGTCTTCCTTAAAGTCTGAATCACATGCTTTTACAGACAGAAAATTGACATCTTAATTAAAAGACCAAAGATGATCAGAGACGATTTGAAACCACTGAATCTTGATTAAAGTTCGATTCATTGCACGGCTCTAACTCAAAAGCACAAATAATCAGATCACTGTTCTGCAGGATTTACCATTTGCCGTGTACTATTTTTGCAACACATTCCGCACTTAAGCCTCATTAAAGCTAATAATCCAATGTCCCATTCATTAAACACGCCACGCAACCATTCATCTTCAGCAGAGTTTCCTCGTCTCTGGGTTTGCAGCTGAACGTCTCTGATGTAATAAAGTTATGATCGCTGGGGTGCATTTCCTTATTGTTCACTGAAGCAGAAAAGTAACAAATGTGAGAGCCGCTCCTGACTGTAGCATGACTCACTGCGTACATACGTGTCCATGTAAACTACACATACTCGTACTGTTAAGGCCGCACGATGGGATCTGTCTGAATAGATTACATGCAGAAGGAGAAATCCCTGGTTTGGTGTCATTTTATTATTACATAAAGTGTTAATATGTCCTTATATGACTGTGTGGGACTGACACTGTGTAACTAATACAGATCATGCATCTTACACTGTTATGTGCGTTATAATGGGTTCACTACAACAAATAAACATTTCAAGGGTCCAGGAGGACATACAGGCACCATAAACCTGAGCTTTTCTTCTGGTGCACCCTCATTAGACGAGAACAAATAAATTCATGCCTCACAGCGTTGAGAAATTATTAAATCTGAATAGAAATACAAATAATTAGGGCTGGAGTCGACTAAAGAAATTCTTGGTCGACTAAATACCTGCTCCATCGACCGATTAGTCGATTAAAGGGGGTGTGACAAAAATATATCAATATATCATTTAGCAAGTAACGTAACTCGGTGTATCTGATCCAAACTACACTTAAAAGACCGAAACTGCATAACAGTTCATGCAAAAATAACAATTTATACAGAAAAATACTAGTTAACAGTGTAATTATGTGTTAGAGATACAGATTTACTCCAAAATCTTCAGCTCAGTCTTCTTGTTTTTCTCTGTTTTTGCTACATACATTCGTTGAATGTGAATAAAATAATTAATCCACTAATAAAAATCTTGGTCAACTAAGATACCGTTGACCGATTAATCTACTAATCGACTAAAGGACTACAGCCCTACAAATAATATTATGCATTTTTATCCTATTAACACATACATTTACCTGAAATGTGAGTAACATTGAGAGTTTAATGTTATCAATGTCATTTAAATTACTGTGTCATCTTCATTAAAGAGACTGTGGCTGTGTCTGAGGTCCACACTATATACAGAGGGCACTATTAAGAGGTAACACCACTGATCAGGTGAAAAAGAAGTGAACTCAAAATCCCCCACAATGCACCTTTGAAAGTAGTGTCCAGCTCTGGTCACTGCAGTCAATATAGACCACAATGCACTGAGATTCATGAAAACGACAGCGAACAGCGACAGATCTTAAACTGGACCCAACAGAATGAAAGCAGATGAAGAGCTGTTTTAACAAAGCTCTGATCCTCTGGGATTATACGCTTCAATAAACCTGATCTTGAGCAGATCCAAGAGCACCATGCAGTAGAAATATTTAATAATCCAGTGCGTTTGATGTTAAATAATCAATTGTCCATAATTAGGGATGCACCAGTCTAGCTTTTTCAGATCTGAAACCAATTTCAATATTTGGACTTTAAGAGTCAAACGATATCAGAGACTAAAAGTGGCCTTTATTTTCTCAAAACAAAATAATGATAAAACTGATCCAGTAGGACTGTGTAACTGTTCTTTATCCTTCAACTAATGACAGAGCAGCTTTGTATAAACAGAAACTCAAACAAAGTGAGATGTTCTGAACAAGGGCCTCTAAATAGTCTTATTACATCAGTTTCTGGATGAGTGACAGTATTCTCCACCAGTTTGAGTATCAGTCCGTAACTATGAGCTTGTCAGATGGATTGGACCAATATGTGTTACAGAAAACCATTTTAATCCGAGTTTTTCTGACTTTTTTCTCCCGACCGTCAGAGTCATGTGACCCTGTAATCCTCTTAGCTCCCTGTGCACTTTTACCAACCAAAAAAGTTACGCAGTGCATCTTTAGTGGGGCTGGGCGATATGACAAAATATTCATATCACAGTTTTCTCAAGGCCAATTTTACCACAATTTGTGTTCACTTTGTATTTTTCGATTGCCTTTAATAGAGCTGCACCATATTTAGGAAAAATGCGTGCAGTGCGATGGTGATTAATAATAGGATTTTGTTCAAATTCACATTTTAAACACAGTTGCCGCTTTTAGATGCGTTTTTGTCACTTTTAGTTGCGTCTTTGTCGTTTTAGTCATGTTTTTGTCATTTTTAGTCGTGTTTTTTTCACTTTTAGTCATGTTTTTCTCATTTTTAGTCCTGTTTTTTTCACTTTTGCTCATGTTTTTGTCATTTTTAGTTGTGTCTTTGTCGTTTTAGTCATGTTTTTCTTACTTTTATTTGCGTCTTTGTCGTTTTAGTCATGTTTTTGTCACTTTTATTTGCGTCTTTGTCATTTTAGTCATGTTTTTGTCACTTTTTGTAATGTTTTTGTAATTTTTAGTTGCGTCTTTGTCGTTTTAGTCACATTTTTGTCACTTTTAGTTGCATTTTTGTCATTTTAGTCATGTTTTTGTCATTTTTCATTACGTCTTTGTCGTTTTTAGGTGCATTTTTGTTGCTTTTTAACGCTTTTTTACGTTTTTTGTCGCACTTTTGTCGTTTGTTTCAGAACATGTTTGTACAAATCCAAACTACAGTGTTAGTAGTGTTTATTCAAATCAAAGCAAGACATTTTGTTGTTTGTGGAAGACATTTTTGCACTTGAAACATTGCAGCCTTTGTGATTTGCTAATTTCATCCATTACAATTTGTGTGGATTTGGTTTAATTGTGTAGCCCTGGCCTTTAAGAGGTAAATAAAGTCATCTGCTCAGAGGCTTCAGAGGCTAAACAACAGGAGAAAAGAATCACAATACGATGATTGTTTCCATTACACAAACAATCCACCAACTGTTCACTCCGAAAAGGGCATCCGGTGTAAAAATCTGCCAAATTGTCCCGTGATATCCGAATAGAAGAAGTGTCCAAATGTAATATTCAACATGAGTGAGTGGTTTGGTAAACTCCTGTGAGAGAATTCGTTTGGGGAGAGACCTCAGTGAATGTGTCGGTGCAGAAGAGCAGCTGACACCACATCTGTCACACTCAGGGCTAAACCACAGCCACGAGTGCTCTTTTCACTCTTTAACTTGAATCACCGCGTTCACATTTGTACATTTAAACCTATTTTGTCAACTTCATTAAAATCATAAATTAAGAAATATGTCTGTTAATATTCAGAAGAGATAATGTCCTCTGATTTTCTCATACATTTCCTAAGACAAAATTGGACAAAAAAGCAAATATGTCTGAAAATATCACTTTACATGTGTATTTTTCTCCACAAATCCTGTTTTTTTCCCCATTTAATATACTCAAATATTTCTCTTTCTGGCACTAACTCACGCTTCTCTTCCTTCCTTTCTCGCTCTATACCTTTCGCTTATCTCACCTCTTCTCTTTCTCCCCTCCATCCTTACCCTCACCTCTTCCCTCTCTTTCTCCCTCCCTCCCTTCCCTCTCTCCATACCATCCTCTCTTTCCCCCTTCCCTTTACTTCTAGTTTTCCTCCCTTCCCCTTCCTCTCACCTCTCTCTCATTTTTCTCTCTTCCTCCCACTTCTTTCTATCTTCTTTTTTCTCTCCTCTCACACTCTTCTTTTTCTGCTCTTCTTCGGTCTCCCTCACATCCTCTCCTTCTCTCTTCTCTCCTCTTCTCTCTCCCCTCCTCTCGTCTCTCCCCCTCTCTCCTCTTTCTTCTCACCTTTTCTTCCTTCCTCTTCTCTCCTCTCCCCCTCCTCGCTCCACCTCTCCCTTCCTCCTCTTTTTTCCCCCTCACCTTTTTCTCTCCAAACTCCTTTCTCTCTCTCTGCCTTTCTCTCTCTCTTTACTCACCCTCTCTCCTCTTCTACCTCCCTCTTTCTTCTTTCCCCTCCTTTTCTTTCTTCGTCCTCTTCTCCCCTTCTCCATCCCTCCCTCCCCCTCTTCTTTTTATCCTCTCACCTTTTTTTCTCTCCCCACTTCCTTTCTCTCTCTGCCTTTCTCTCTTTACTCTCCGTCTCTCCTCTTCTCCCTCCCTCTTTCTAGCTCTTCTCTCCCCTCACCTATTCTCTCCCTCCTTTACTTTCTCCATCTTCTTCTCCCTTTCTCCATCCCTCCCTCCCTCTCTTCTTTTTCCTCTCACCTTTTTTCTCTCCCCATTCCCTTTCTCTCTCTCTCTTCCCCCCTCACCAATTATTCCCTCCTTTTCTCTCCCTCCTATTCTATCTCCCTCCCTCGCCCTCTCCCTCCCTCCCCCTTCTCGGTCTGTGCAGTGGAGTGATACAAACAGAGCAGATTAAAGGAGATGAACAAATGAAAGTCCAGCCTAACAGCAGTAAATCTGGTTAACATGCTCCGCTCTGAGCTGCACCTACGACCTTTGTTTTCGGAGCTGAACTCAGACGAGGTCCATCCAGGTCAATGTTTTATTGAAATGACATTTTCCCTGTTCTTTTATTTTTTTCTGGTCTTTTTTAGTCCTGGTTCAGACATCATCCTGTTGTGGTCCTGTTTTAGCCCCGTTATAATCCTGTGATCAGACCTAATGTTACATGATTGTGCTGCTTCAAATCCAAGTTTATTTTACACTTTAACAAGTTTTTGTTCTGGTTTTATTTCAGTTGTAGTCCTGGTTCAGTCCTGGTTTAGTTCTGCTGTAGTGCTAGTTAATTTGGACCAGGTTTAGAACTGGTTAGAATGGATTCTGTTGCTTAAAATCCAGCTTTATATGTTTTTCCCTGGTTTTATTTCTGTTGTGGTCCTGGTTTAGTCCTGGTTTAATCCTGCTTCTGGTGCTAGTTCTAATCTAGTCCAGGTTTAGAACTGGTTAGAACTGATTCTGTTGCTTCAAATCTAATTTTAATATTTTTTTTCTTGATTTATTTCTGTTGTAGTCCTGCTTTAGTCCTGTTTTAATCCTGATTTAGTACTATTTCAAATCTAGAGCAGGTTAAGAGACCCAATTCTGTTGCTTCAAACCTAGCTTTATCTGGTTTTGTCTAGGTTAATTTCTGTTGTAGTCCTGGTTTAGTCCTGCTTTAATCCTGCTTTAGTGTTTTCTCGAATCTAGACTAACTTTAAAACTGGTTAGATCTGAATCTGTCGCTTCAAATCCAGTCCTGTTTTCTGTTGTAGTCCTGGTTCAGTCCTGGTTTAGTTTGAGTTTAGTCTTTACCTGCACAGCCAACACTACATGCTTTTACACTTTTACTTTACGAAGACAGTCTGTAATTGTACTCTTGAATTGACAGAAGATTGACAGGTGGAATAACCAATCAGAGACAAATACTTCTTTTTTGTCAAAACAAACAAACAAAACATAACGAACACAGAGGATTTCTACTGACTCGAGCAAAGCGTTAAACTCTCTACATTTATAGGTAAAGGTTGTTTCAGTTCTGGTCTAAATTACAGCAGAATATACAAGAGTGGAGATGTCTTAGCGGCTGTGAATGGAACGCAGCGAGGCAAGTTTAGTCCTGGTTTAGTCCTGGTTTAGTCCTGTTTGTTGTGGGACCACGCGGTTGTTGGATTATGTCACTGCTTGAGCCTGACCGCAGCAGATGGAGAGGAGACAAAGGTCTAATCCAGGGCTGACACATGGCCCCAGTGCAGGAAACCGATGCTAAAGCTGACATATGACTCTAAACGGACTAGTTTTCTGTTAGTTTTTTAGTAATCCATTTGACTAAGGCCATCTCACTTATGAAAGCAATGGGATTCACTTCTCAACTTTCAAAAATGTGGATCGATTGAATTAATTTACCAACTTGAGGAGTCTATCTTAGTCTATTTTATTCTTAATTTCATGCATGCCTTTTTTATATATTTTATTCATTGCTTTATGTTGCACCTCACGCCGAAGCAAGTTCCTATGTTTGTGAATTTTTGATCACTGACAATGGCAATAAACAGTTTTCTGATTTCTGATTCTGATTTCTGATTCTGAAATGATAAGAATTAGTTTAATGAAGGTTTAGATTAAAAAAACTGCAAACTAATCACACTAACAGGACACAATGACATGATTTAACATTCACAAATGAAACAAAACTGAAACCCACATATGTTTAAATGAGGTACATTCGTTCAGCATTACACAGGGGCTTTAAGTTGACACATTTTGAAGCATCTATGTTTGTGTCATGTTGCTAATAGCGGTAATACTAACATACAATCG
This sequence comes from Rhinogobius similis, assembly GCA_019453435.1. Taxonomy (NCBI): domain Eukaryota; kingdom Metazoa; phylum Chordata; class Actinopteri; order Gobiiformes; family Gobiidae; genus Rhinogobius; species Rhinogobius similis. The sequence continues at coordinate 15,186,183 of CM033622.1, forward strand.
TAAAATGTTTGATTCACATTCAATCCATGTATGTGAATTCAGCGACTCAAAATATGAAATGAGGTACTGCACCTTACTAAGTCTTAATAAAGTATGAACAAAGACTTAATTTGAACAAATTGTTTATTAAGAATGATTCAGACGGACTAATTACTGCAGCAAATAGCTTCAAGTATTTACTAAGCCTGAATAATACTAAACTCTTATGAATCAATCTTTGTTCATGCTTTATTAAAGGCCCTCTACTTTTTTTTACTGTTTTGAATTATGAAACTAGTTTGTTTTCTATCAGTCACATGCATCAGTCACTTTCCTAATGCAGTCCCAGCATCTTAAATATTCACCGCCATGAGTTTATAAGCACTTTACACAAGTTTCTGAGCCCACAGAGTTACGCTTTCCTGCTTCTCTCGTAGGATAAAACGCTCTATAAATAAGTGCAGAGTAAAGGTTGTGGTCTCATTTTCACCCAAATAGATGCTTTTACAATATATCTGTGCAGGGGCACCACAGATTTTACTTTAATACATACAGAAAGATCAGTAAAAATGTACTAATTCTGTTTTTCACAACAGTAAAGCAAAGTGTCCATACTGAAAGGCTGAATTCAATTACCCGTATTTTTCGGACTCTAAGTCGCACTTTTTTTCATAGTTGGTCCTGCAACGTATACTCGGGTGCGACATCTATACATTAAAATGTATAATTTCACATGTTCTTAAATGTTAATTCACGCTGACTTGACATGACCAAGGAGTAAACATTACCTAAAATGCGACTTATAGTCCTGTGCGTCTTCATGATGCATTTTTTGACTGATGCGACTTATACTCTGGGGCGACTTACAGTCCAAAAAATATGGTAAACAGAATAGAACTGAATTAAAGTTGGGGTACCTGAGTTTTTTTTGTAAATTTTGTGTTTTCGCTCATACAGTATGATATAGTAAAAGCAAGACTTTGTGACAAACATGAGACCACTGCACTCTGTCTGCTCGTAATGGTGAAGAATTTTATGTCTCGTCAAACTGGAAGCAGCGCTCTGATTGGCTGTGCTTGGATGGTCTGCCCCAGTTTCACTTCACCGTCTGAAAAAAACTGTTCTAAAATTGTGCAGGCGCCAGAATCAATGCATGTGGATATTAACGACGTGCCAAAGACTTTGTGAAAGCTAGAAACTAATTAGACTCATTTAAAACCTTTTTGCAGTGTGAAAATCAGGTACTTCAGCTTTAAAACATGATATCTCAGTCCAATGACACTTTCTCATAAAATAACGTTGTACAGTTCTTCTAATTCCAACAGTTGTGCAGCCGATGAGTCATTCTAATCTGTTGTTTAGTCTGTACGTAGAATTAGTCTGAACCAAGAGAAAGGAATTACTGCACAATGAATGAGACAGATGCCCAACCGAGCAACTCTTTACTTTCAATAACGAGTGCACCTTTAAGTGAACTGGATGTCTAGGATGCACACTTGCAAAAACATCACTAAACTAGGACTAAACAAGGATTAAACTCTGAACTAAACATGGACAAGGCCAGATCTGAACCAGGACTAAACAAGGACCAAATCCAGTCTGCAAAAGAGGGCGGGACAGAATAAGAGAACTACATTTTGTTCTGGTTTAGACATTGTCCTTACACCTGCTTTGGTCCGAGTTGAGTCCTGTTTTAATCCTGTTTTAATCCCGCTTTAGCGCTTGTTCTAATCTAATGTGGACCAGAGCTGGCTGGACTTCAAATCCAGCTGTAGGTCTAAATGTTTGTGTCCTGGTTTATTTCTGGATCAGTCCTGGTTTAGTTTTTGTTTATTCTTTGCTTGAATAAGACCAACTCTTTTACTATAGACTGTTTAAAATGCTAGGTCATCAAAATTCCAGAATGGAGGTGACTGGAGGCAAAATGAAGTTGGCTGTGCATTTTTCAATGATTAGCTCACATTATTTCAAAATTCTACTGGTTTTAAGTGTTTGTGTTGGAAAAACAACACATTTGAATTTCCAGGGTAGAAAGGTCAGTTAGTTTGCTTTTCTATAACAAATGATGGACAAAATATAATATTCTGTCTTTTAGCTGCAAAAGAATCTAATTTATGGTGTGGTATCTAATATATTTCTAGATAAAATGAAAAATTATTGTGGGCTCAACATTTCTTTGATTTGGTTAGATTTGGTTCTAAACTGAGCCCATTTTAGTCCTGATGTGGATTTGGTTTGGTCCTGATTTAGTCCTTCAAAGAGATCTTTCAAAAAAGGGTATAAGTGTCACGGTTTTAATTTTCATTCTGTACTTTTATTTTGTCATTTCTGTAAAGCTGTAAAGCTCTATGTTTTGAGTTTTAGGTGTTGATTTGTTTGCCCCGCCCTAACGTGTTTTCCCCGTCCTTCGTTGGTTCATCGTCTGTTCAAGTTTAGTTTCTTGTATTTTATATATTCTTATTGACTTTATCATTTGCATTTTTATTAAACACATTTTTTGGTGCAGTCAAGCATTTAGGGTCCTCTGTTGATTAAAATTTTATTTAACCTTTATTTAACCAGGAAAACACCCATTGAGATCAAGATCTCTTTTTCAAGGGGGACCTGGCCAGCACACACCAGAGTATTACAAGTTTAAAAAATACAGTAACAACAAAACAATGTGTCTAAAATACTGAAACAAAGTGCAACAGTCATAAGATAAAGTGCCATAATTAGAAAGTGCTATAGTTTCCCAGTGCAAATTAAGTTCACAATAACAGATTAAAAGCACAAGCCTGAGAAATTGAGACCCTCTGTCTAGTTTGTAGAAAGGAACGAAATGTGTTTGAAAACAAGATCCCGACTGTAGAGTGTTCCAAGAAGAAGGAGCAGAGAAGCTAAAAGCTTGTTTTCCCAGCTCAGTTCGAACACGAGGAACATGCAATTGATAAATGTCATTTGAACACAAACAGTAGCGGCTCGTGGTTCTCTGGAGGACGAAGAACAGGTAAAAGGGAACCAAGCTGAGAAGAGCCTTGTAAACCAGGAGCATCCTGTGGGTGAATCGCCTTGTAGGTGATGAAGGCCACTGGGCTTTAGCGTAGAGCTCACAGCGGTGAGTGAGACGACCACATCCAGTCATGAACCTCAGGGTACAGTGTACACTGTGTTCAACGACTGTGAGTACATGGATGAAGAGAAGATCCCAGAGTCACTCAAAGGTAAAACTGTTGCAGAGTTAAAGTGTTTCCGAGCTGTAAGTGTGAAACAGGATTTGTTTCTAAAATAAAATCCTAGCTTCACCTTTAGTGAAGCTATGTGTTCTATGAAGGAAAGCCTCGAATAAATAACAAAGATATTTATAACTGCCAGCCAGTTCAGTATACTTCCCTTGCACAACTGTTATTACAGGAAGGTTCTTGAGAAGCTCGCCTTGATTAGAAAAGATCATTAGCTTGGTTTTGTTGGCATTCAAAACTTATTTTAGTGAATGCAGACGAGATTGGAGAGTGGCAACAGCATTGTTTCCCAACCAGGGGTACAGGGACCCCATGGGGTATATGAGGAATTACCAGGGGGTACATGGAATGGTTTTAGGCTTTAAACGCAGATGAAATCTGACTAAAAACGTGTAATTAGTTGTAAATTTGGCATCTTTTTGGAATATCTTGGACCATAATCATAATTAAAACAAAAAATATAATGAAATGGTTAAATGTATTCAACTAGTAAACCCATTTATTTGTCTGAAACTCAAGTTAAGGTCTACTCTGAGTGTGAGACAAAGCTTAGGGCGTACTCAAGACAATAAAAGGTTGGGAACCACTGCTGTACTGCACGTCCATGTGAGAAGATCATTTATCGTTATTGGGAGAATATACTTTTTTTGTCAATAAGCTCCACCCCAGATCTGGATAAGGCAGGCGCTCTCGGAGGTGCCAGTTGGAGTGTGGGGGGGCGCGTCGGGGGCCGTGTGTGAGCTGCAGTTATTTGCTGTCAGTCTTCATCTGCGTCTCAGCTCCACATCTGCTATTCCTGTCTGCCCCGTCTGTCCACTCGCATCTCTGTCAGAGGAGCTGCGCAGGGACCGAACCAGGACTGGAACAAGGCTCAACCAGGACTAAACCGGCCTGAACCAGGACCAAACCAGGACTAAACCGAGCCAGAGCTGTCAGGTCTGTTCAGGCGCAGCAGGATTCTGTCACTTCATCAGACCCACTGTCACTTTAAATCTCATGCAGCAGTGATCAACTGAGCAACCAGAAACGATATTATTGATTTAACTGGACAAAGTAAGTCATGTATTTTTGATGACAGACGTGTGTTGAATTGTTAATTAGACGAACTTCAATTTGCACAAGAAGATGCTGTTATAAAATCTGAAATAGAGTTATCAAAAATCAGACTAAAACTAAAACTAGCATCAAAACTAGGTACTCGTTTGAAGTATTACTACTAAACAAATTCATATAATCAAAACAAAATTGTGATTGTACATTTCTCATTTTTCAGTTTATATTTTTAAAAACAAATAAAAAAAAACAGAGAACAAAACAGACATAAAAAAGGAAAAGCTCAGGTCAAAATTTCCGACGTTTAAGTTTCCAGTCCATTTAGCAAATTGAGTTTGTGATGATTTTTTGTTTTTTTTTTTGTTTTGTTAAAGTGCCTACACAGCTTGAACCGCTTGAACTTAATGCAGTTAAAATAAATATGTTTCAAATTTTGCAAAAATTCTTTACAAATGTATCCCAGTTTAGCCTTTTTTTTTTTTTCTTTTTAATTACTCTTCCTGGTTGTAAATGATGACATCACAGCAGGAAATTAAGACACAACCTCACTGTACACTGGGCCTAATGCCACCAATTTACTTTACTTAACAAATAAAAATATATTTGAGCGTCTTTATTTCGTTGAATTAAGTTTTAAAGGGTCAAAAAAGTTTTATTTTTTGTAAATTATGCATAAACTTTGTCTTCCTAGTGTGATTTTCAACAAATTTTTCAAATTTTCTTCACAAACAGGTAGCTAATTGGTTTAAAACTATAATTTATATTTACAACAGGTACTAATATACCAAATAAAGTCAAAATTATAAAATTATTGTTATATGCACTTGAGAATGAGATCAGTAAAAAGACAATTTAACTCTAAACTAAGTAGCCCTGTCCCAAAACTCTAAACTTCGCATGTGTGGACTATGAGTTTAAGGCCATCTGAGCTCAAAGTGGAAATATTGTCACTAAAGTCTGTCTTGTCACTAAAGTCAGCAAGACAGAGTTTGAGTTTTGTTTGTACGTACACTTTTACATTTTGTACGTCAGATTTCAACATAAAATTCAATAAATGAGATCCAGTCCTTGATTGTTGGTTGAATTTGTGTCATCCATTTTTTTTGTAATGGCCAAAAGAATAATTCAAAAGTATCCATTTAATGTGTTTATGGCACTGATTGTACTTTTCACATCTGGATTTAGCACTAATAGAACTGAGAAAATGTTTTATCGTGACGTTTCGGCCAAAGTATTTGACGTCCTGCTTTTTCCCGTTTCGCTTTCAACGTGAGCAAAACCAGATTGACAATGAGTAGAACTTCACCCGGTGCTACACAAATCATTCTCTAAACACTGCCAGGTCAGTAAAAATAGATTATTCAATTAACTCTGCACAAAACAAAGAACAAACCCATATGAAACCCTTCTGTCTCTTACCATGGTGGTCTCAGCGATGGAGCCAAAGCTGTTGATGAAGATGTTGCAGGAGACATTGACAGGAGGACCTGCACAAACACACAACAAACGACTTTAACGTAATAAATGTAAATAAGTCTCACATGTAGGGCTGCACAATTCATTGAAACTGAATCAAAATCGCAATTTGAACTGACGCAATTGACAAATCGTAAAGAGTGCCATTTTTAAATGCAACAAATTCCTCCACTAACAACAACTATCTTGTTTTATTCTGCACAAAAACTGCTAACCCTGTAGTTTAGACCAGTTAAAATATGTTCTAACTGTGACAAAAATGCAACTAAAAATGCCAAAGGTGATTAAAAGTGACAAAAACGCAACTAAAAGTGACAAAAACACGACAAGAAGTTCCAAAAATGCAATTAAGTTACGAAAACGTGACTAAAAGTGACAAAATGCGATAAAAATGCGAATTAGAGCGACAAAAATGTGAATTGGAGCGACAAAAATGTGACTAAATGTGACAAAAATGGAACTAAAAGTGACAAAAATGTGACTAAAAGTAACAAAAGTGCAACTAAAAGTAAAAAAAAAAGTGACTAAAAGTGACAAAAACGCAACTAAAAGTGAAAAAACGCAACTAAAAGTGACAAATACGACACTGAAAGCAACAAAAATACTACAAAAAGTGACAAAAATGTTCCGAAACACATGATTCTTGTATTTGTTTGTCAGAACAGAATCCTATTATTAAAACATAATTTTTTTAATAATAGGATTCAAATCTAACCGCAATCACAATACTGGTCAAAAAAAAAGCAAAAATCCTGCAGGTCACTTGTAGTTTGTCGTTTCTCTCGTCCCAGTTCAGCCCCAGGTCTTTGTCACTTCACAGGTTTGAGCTTCATTTTAATGCATCATTCAGAGACGCCGCCATCTTTAAATCTTTAACCACAAGAAGCTTCTCTCATTTTTAAAAAGACAAGTTTAAATCCCAGAGAAGGAACCGAACATTCTTTTACAAGTTCACCGTGGGAACAGACAATCGCCTCCATTTTCATTTATAACGGGAAAATAAATGCCACATATTAATATTTAAGGTGATTTTATGTTTAACCTTTGAAGAAAATTAAAATAGAAAGGTAACACAAGTGGTTGATGTTCTTTTGTCAAAACAAGACGGTTCCAGGTTTGATTACCAGACTGGGAGAGGGCTTTATGTCCAGTTTGCATGTCCGCAGTTTTTGTAAAGTTTATGTTTACTTCCTGGTTGGACATGAGCAGCAAATATGACACAACTGTTACCTAGCAACCAGACTGTAAACAAGGGCCAAAATATATAAATTACACAATAGTTAGAAATTGGCAATAAATAATATCTTTTATTTTGAGTGATGGTTTTAACTGTCAGAAAAAATGTGTCCGTTAGGTTTGTCGCTTTTTGATGACATCACAGAGGGATTCTGCTTTAGAACTCACTTACTGTCTGTAATTTTTCACTTTTATTTTTCAAAATTTCGCAATGGCAACTTCACGGATGTAAAACTATGATAACTATTTACCACAGGTTCTATCCCACCAAACTAAGTCATAATTAAAGAAACTTGACAACCTTCATATAGACTTTAAATGATAACTTAAATAAAGTACTAAGTATTGTAAGTATTATAAGTATTATAAACAAACAAACATCACAACATTCTATAAAACTGAGATGGAGGACAGGTTGAATTTGCAAACAACAACAAAAGTATTTATTCACAGCAGCTTCAGAAAGTGGTGCCATCATTCAGCGCCTTAAGACGTGATTGTTGTCTGTGGAGCGGGATTTAAAAAATAACATTAATATGGCAAGTTTATGGAGCAGATCCCAAACAAATAATGACAAAGTTCAACATTTGGAGATTTCTGTTTTGGATTTTTTCTTTCAAAAACGGTGAATTACCACTTTCTGAAATTATGACGTAATACATTTCTAAAACATTAAACCAACCCATTATTCTGAGGAAACAACTGCTTTTACTGACAATAAATCCTAAATATATACTTTATAATCAGAGGTTACATTAACCGAGAATTCTCCGCCATTTACGGATTATTTTCAGCTTTGACAGAAAATTCGGAAGGCATTCTGTTGTTTTGACGAGTTGAAAATCAAACTGTTGCCCTTAGTTTTACACAGGACATCAACATAACTCAACAAGCTTCAAATAAAACACTGATTTTCAGCTTGTCCAACTGTTTTCTTGTATTGGGCTGAACTCAGCGCGCCTCTGCCCCGCTCCCACAGCTCCAGCTCAGAGCAGCTTCACTTTTGTCTCTCTCCTTCAGCTTTTCAGTGCCGGTGGTTCTGACACAATAAATGTGCAGCATAACGGGCAGAGAGCACCTTTAGATCATAAAAACATCAAGAACAGGACAGAGGAGCGAGGCTGGAAGCAGAACACGAGCGGGCGTGTTCATGTGTCCTGCACATGTCGGTTTGTGCTGTGGTCAGATACATGAATGTAGAGGTTTAACTATTGTTCCGCTTTACTGCGATATATTACTTCAACACTGAGTTCATTCAAGATGAAGTCCAGAGAAGTGTGGCTGTCACATGTGCAGTCAGAATATAATGGCGGATAAAAATGGCTCATGGCGGATTTTTTTGGGACCCAGTTTGGGACCCATAATGACTGGAATCATCTCTAGTGTAACCTCTATATAATACTGTTCAGTTGCTCAGTGAAAAAGTAATATGCAAACAAAGTATTTATTAAAGTATTTACTTAAAATTATATGAAAATGCTTGCAGAGATGGAAAAGAGGTGTGTTAGTCATAAATACCTTTGAAGTTGGGTCTGATCCGAGCGTCGTAGCCGGACGTTCGGCCCATGAGTTTGTCCAGGAAGTCTGAAGGCGACATGGGAACCTGCCGCAAGCGAGGGTTGTCCAGCTCTTTACACCGACACACACTGGAAACAGAAACAGAGAGGAGTGAATTCAACCCCCTGTCACCTGCCAGTCACAGCCTTTAAACTCTCAAATCATGCAGCCCTTCTGGGGTTTTCATGTTTTGAGCGCCGTTGTGGAAAAACGTCATGTAACTGTGATGGTAATGGTCCTTTATGTGTCAGACGAGGTCACTGTGTCTCTTGTGAATAGTGTGTCTCTTGCCAAATCTTGACATGCGTTAAGACAAACCTTGGCCTAAAAGTTGATTCCTCAGGGCTAATATTTCTGTCTTTATCCCCTTGACCTTGTGCTGTTTTTGTTCTCGCTGAACTAGTTCTTACTGGATTCAAACGCTTCACCTTTATGGTTTATAAGGATGTGTTTAGTCATTGTTCAGCCTCTTTGCTTTTTGGAATCATGGAGAGAGCATTTTTGTCAGGGATGGATCATTTTTGCCTGTGCACATGTAAAATAAACTCTTCTCAATTGAAGCTCCGTTTCAGAAAATCCACAACTGATTGGTTAAGAAAAAAATGCTACTTAAGTTATTAGTGCAATGTTTCAAACAGCATGTACCAGACTTTTACTATATTTTGGGAAAAGGAATTTTTTTCTAAAAAGACGCAGATGAAAGCAACTACCAGGGACAAGCTAAATTGTATTTGTAATTTTCACTGCTAAGAACTTTTTGGTCATTTTAGTGGATTGTTTTGTGGTCGCCGCTGCTGGACATGTGGGGTCTCTGGATCTGCGGGTTTGTGTCATGGATCTGTTGGGTTTGTGTCATGGATCTGTTGGGTTTGTGTCATGGATCTGTTGGGTTTGTGTCATGGATCTGTTGGGTTTTTGTCATGGATCTGTTGGGTTTGTGTCATGGATCTGTTGGGTTTGTGTCATGGATCTGTTGGGTTTGTGTCATGGATCTGTTGGGTTTGTGTCATGGATCTGTTGGGTTTTTGTCATGGATCTGTTGGGTTTGTGTCATGGATCTGTTGGGTTTGTGTCATGGATCTGTTGGGTTTGTGTCATGGATCTGTTGGGTTTGTGTCATGGATCTGTTGGGTTTTTGTCATGGATCCATTGGGTCTGTGTCATGGATCTGTTGGGTTTGTGTCATGGAGCTGTTGGGTTTGTGTCATGGATCTATTGGGTTTGTGTCACAGTGAATGAGTCCGTGCTGTTACTGTTCACTGTCGGTGATGATCTGAGTGTGAGCTCAGACCTGAGACCTGTGTCTGCTTCACCGGCTCCTGTGACGCAGGAGCGAGAGAGAGAGGGAGGAGTGAAGGAAAGACGCAAACTCAGTTTATATTTTTTCATCTCAGGTTGATTTATGAGAATCATGACAGAAAATAATGGCTATAAAAACAGTAGTTTCTTATTGCGTAGTGGTGATCAGACTTGTTTTGACCATTGATGATTAGCACTGCAGAACTGGATTGACAGGGTGAGGGCGGTGTTGGGGAATAGAGAGGACGGCCCGCCCCCAACAGGCCAGGCTGCCCTCTCTGTTCAGTGGTGAGAGAAACACGGGTCATCTATGTTTGAACACAAACGGACCATGTGTTTCTCTGATTGGTTGATCGGTCTGTGAATCACACCCATGTTTGGTCTTTGGCAGGGACTTCACAGGAGACCTTCAAATTTATACTTTTGACGTCACAAATCTGGAATATTGAAACCAAGAAGAACCAAGGGTTTTCTGAGGCTCAGAGACGGCATAGAGAAGACGACCTCAGAAGCAGGATTAATGAAACCAGCTTCAAAATCAAGACAATTATGTTGAATATGGACCTAATCAGGATTCTTTTATAGTAATCTCTTTATGCTGATGTCTCTAAAGACCAGGCAAAGCTCATTGACCCCAAAACTGCTCTGTGTTTGTCATTTGGGACCAAACAGGAACGATTCCAAAAATAAACTAGTGCCTCACCTCTCTCTCCCCTGACTCTTTCTCTCATGCATCGTCTGCATCTCCCTCTCCACATTTTCTCTTCTCTCCCTCTTTGTCTGATCCATTAAACCTCTTCTCTCAGACAGAGCCTGAGAACAGACCCGAGAACAATCATTTGATTACTAGTTGATAATTACTTCAGCTATTGATTTATTGTGATTTAGTTAGATTTAATATTGGGCTTTTTGTTTACAGTTTACAGTCAGTCATCCAGATCATAAGAGCAATGAAGAAACATAATTTCCAGCAGAAACAACAAAACACCCTGTTTTATTCTGCATAAACACAGCTGAACCTGTAGTTTAGATCTGTTTTTAAAAAAATCTAAAATACATGAGATTCGTTTTTCCGTTCACAGGTCATTTTCAGTCTTTTTGTCAGTTCTCCTGGATGCGTTTAAAATTTGAACTTTGAACAGAATCCTAATATTAAAAAAATCTATAATGCAATAGTCAGAAGAATTGCAAATAGATAGTAGTAATAGTAATGTTGGAAAGCTAAAGTGAAAAGCAGTAAGATTTAACGGTTAACGTTTGAAAAGGTTAAATAATCTTACTGGTTATCTTTATAAACGCTCCTTAAGCTTCAGGGATATTTTTCCTAAAACGTCTGACTAAAATGAGCCCCAATTCAAACTGAAGCAATTTCTGAACCCTTTGGAGCAGAAACAAATGTCTGGACTCTTGAAGATGAGACTGGTCTGACTGATTTACTCTGATTACACTTGGAAAAAAGCTCTGCGCCGAGGAATATCAGGTTTTAAATTCAGTCTAGAATTTCTTAGTTAAATATATGAAGCGGTAAAGTTGGGGTTTGTAGCAGGGACTGATTGACACTAGTTTGGACATTTGTTGGGTTTTGACAAGTTCTCTTTCAAAGCTGAAGGTAAATGAACTGAAAGTGAGTTTTAGGGACTTGTAATAAAGTAAAAAAGTCAAGGGAGAATCCAATTATTTATTTGTAGATTTGGATTACAAAAGGGCTGTGCAATTAATCATATATAACATTGTGGTTTAAATTATTGCTCTATTCAATTATGAAAACGTTATAATCGTAAATACAATGAATTGCCTTCTGTTCAGAGTTATAAGTGACTCCTTTTCCTCAAAACCTGGAGCAAAGGCACTTTTCTAAATAATCACTATGAAAATGTATTACTTCCCCTACAGAATAATACTGAAGTACTATATATTGAAGTAGTGTAATTGTTTGAAATAATTGTGTTTTCAATTAAGCGCAGAATAACTGTGATTATAATTGTTTCCATGATCGAGCAGCCCTTTTACAAACTGACTCTGATTCATCCCAGAATTGTGGATTTGACTGGAAATAAGTGAGTTTTAGCTTTATTTTCTTGTGTAATATTGCCAGCAGCGTGATTGTTTCCTTTTATCAGACGTCAGATAAAAAGGTATAAATGAAGAAAAAGTCTGCATAACAGTCAATCAACAGTTAAAAAGCGAATTCAGCAATTTTATTGTTGACATCAAAAAAACAACTTTATGAGGACAAAAAGCACATGAATGCAAACAAGTCGAAACCCCAACTTCTCTCCTCTCCGACTCCCCCTTTGTCCTCTCTTTGACCCGTTCGCTCTCTTTTTAAAGGTTGCTTTTGGGATCGCTAACCTTCCCTTTGCCATTTCAGAGGAGCTCACACACACGGCCCCGGGAGAGAGCGCTCCGGGCTCAGCTCCGGCCCGGACGCTGAATGACGGCGTTTGTGCACAACACGCCGGTCGTGCTGTCGCTGCTCATCTGTTTTGGCGTTAACGCGATCGGAAGGAAACGCAGACATTGTTTTGTGCGCGCTCAGGGACGAGTTTGTTTAAAAACATAAACAAAGTGTTATTATGAATGCCGTTTGGGGAATTTGATTTGACAGATGAGGCTAGGATTGAGTCAGGAAAGAGAATTAAAGCAGGACTAAAGCCAGATGAAACAGTAACTAAATGTATAAATCAGGGGTAAGAAGTGGAGTAAAACCAGGACTAAATCAGGACTAAATTAGGATTAAACCAGGAAGTCTAAACCAGAATTCAATAAGGAGCACTAACCCAGGACAGAACAATGACCTAGACTAAACAGGACCAAACCAAGAAGAAACCAGGTCAAAACCAGGACCAAACAAGACGATACCAGGACAAAACCAGGACTAAACCAAAGACCAAAACAGGACCTAAACTCACCAAATCCATAACTATATATTAGCTAAATCAAGACAAAACTAGGGACAAAACTAGGACTAAACCACAAAGAAACCAGGCCTAAATCAGGAGGAAAACAAGACATTAAACCAGGATGATAAACCAAGACAAAACCAGGACAAAACAAGAACTAAACCACAACAAAACCAGGACTATTCTTCCATTATTAAACAGAATATAAAGCAGTATTAAACCAGGACTAAACCAGACCTAATCTCAGGATATATTCAGGATGAAACTAAGACTAAAACCAGAACTAAATATGAGCTAAACCATGACAAAATCAGGACTAAAGAAAGACTAACTCAGGAAGAAACCAAGACACTAAACCAGGACTATAAAATCCAGGACAAACAAGAACTAAACCAAGAGAAAACCGAGACAATTCTAAGGAATAAACCAAACTTGAACACAGAGCATAACTAGTACTATAAAGCAGAATTAAACCAGGACTGAACCAGACCTAAACTCAGGACTAATTCAGGAAGAAACTGAACTAAATAACTAAATAAGAGCTAAACCAAGACGAAAGCAGGGACAAAAAATAGGACAAAACCAAGAAGAAACCAGGACTAAACACAAAACTAAATCAGGAAGAAAACAGGAGTATATACCAAGACAAAATCATGACAAAACAAGAACTAAACCATGACAAAAGCCGGACTATTCCAGGGAATAAACCAAAATTAAAAAACAGAGTATAACCAGGACTAAACTGGACCTAAACTCAGAATTAATTCAGGAAGAAACTAAAACCAGAACAAATTTGACCTAAATCATGACAAAACCAGTGACAAAACCAAAACTAAACGCAGAGTAAAACCAGGACTAAAACCAGACCTAAACTCTGAATTAAATCAGGACCAAACACCAGTCTACTTCATGAGAAAACCATAAACCAGGATTAAATTTGAACAAAGCTTGTACTAAACCAGGAGTAAATCAGTTTACATCAGTCCTCACTCCTCACACTCGCCCTGGGGCAGACCGGGGGAGAATCGGCTGCCTTTCTGTGCCAAGCATCTCAACTCTGACCTTTACCATTCACATAAACACTGACATAGTGGGTGACTCTTTATGCACTGCAAGTGGCAGGGGTTGAACCGGCAACCTTTGAGTTAATGAGATAACATTCTGCACACACTGCCCGCGCTCTTCCCTCCATCTTCTTGTATTTCTAAACAGCTACTTGCATCTTTTGTATGGATTACTCACAGAATACAGCTACCTGCTATGTCTTGTTTATTGTATGTTTTGTTGTGATGCAACTGTAGTTACAACTGTGTGTCTGCTCATTGTTTATTGTCTATAAATGTAATTGTATATGTTATGTTGTAACGGCAACTGTAGTTTCAACGGTTTGTAAAGCGCTTTGGGTGCCTATTAGGTGGAAAAGCGCTCTATAAATAAAAAATCTTCTTCTTCTTAATGGTCAAACCAAGTGTGCACCGCTCTGGTCTAAATGTGTCAAAATTAGCATTCCTCAAGAAGCTTCTAAACTTAAAAAATCTCTAAATCTCAAGGTAAATCAACACATCTTTCCTCACTGTGCACTTTTTAATATTAATTCACACTGAAAAACCTTGGACAAACAACATTAAAAGTCAAGTTATTAGAGTTTTGAGACTAACACCAAGAACTTCCAGGCGGTTTCAGTCTGTTTTGTTGCTCATCTCCATGCCCTGAAGAAGTGAAATACTTAGCCACGCTTAAGTGCTAATTTATCCCGCATCATAGATAATAACTGTTCAAAGCTAATCTAATCCAGTCATTAGCGACGCAAATGTGATCATGTGACATAAATCTGCTGCGACTGTGGAGTCTGTGTTAGCGTCATCGTCCACCCAAGAGCGCTGACGAGGACGACGTGCCGCGCTGGAGCCTGTGCAGCAGTCGCGAGTCAGGGATGTGTGGTGGATGAACGAGACGGGAGGAGAGAGGAGAACATGGAGGTCACTGCAGGTGCCGTATGGGTCGGGTCAGCCGTGTGCGAGCGGCCTGTAGACAACGTCAGGTGCAGGGTGACGCTCTGGAGTCATGAGGTGAACCATATGACATACACAATCGAATCATGAGCTGGTCCCTGCGACAATTTGCTTTTTTTTGTGAAATCGTCGTATCGTGATTCACTGTCTCTTTAATGCAGCGGTCTGTTCAAACACACTTTTTCTCCTGTTGTTTCGCCTCTGAGCAGATGACTTTATTTACCTCTTAAGGACCAAAGCTGAACAATTCAACCAAATCTACACAAAATCACAAATTTAACGGATGCAATTATCAAATTACAAAGGCTGCAATTTTTGAAGTGCAATCATGTCTTCTTTGATTGGAATAAAAACTGCTAACACTGTAGTTTGGATTTGTACAGACGACATGAAACAAGCAACGAAAGCACGACCAAAAGCGTTAAAAAGCATTCAAAAGCGTAAAAAACGTGCCTACAAACAACAAGCACAATTCAATGCACCAAAACACGACTAAAAGCAACAAGAATACGACTAAAAACGACAAAGACGCGACTAAAGGTGACAAAGACACGTTAAATATGACCAACACAACTGAACGTGACAAAAACGCGACTAAAAGCGCCAAAATGTGAATTTTGACAGAATGTTATTATTAAAAGCTAAATCGCAAATATGATCACAATCACACTGGTCTAAAAAATCCCAATTAGATATTTTCCTAAACCGTGCAGCTCTATTAAAGACAATAGTAAAATACAAAGTGAATATGAATATTGATACAATTGAAATCATGATCTGGCCCCAAAATCGTGATAATAATTTTTTGCCGTATCGCCCAGCCATATTTGAGGTGTTACCAGACGATTCCTGTCTCATTACAAGGATCACAATTTCGATATCATTTTGATTTTGTTGGGCAAAAAAACATAACAAAAAGACAAAAACATTTCATTAAATTACAATATGCATTAGCGCATTAGGCAGTTTTGTTGTTTATTTGGTTTAATGATGAGACCCTTGATTTTCAGCCAGTGTCCCGGGAACACTAGTGTGCCTTGAGGTATTGCCAGGTAAGCCTTGAAAAAATGTTCAATCGACTCATAACGCATAACATTTGACAGCTGCTCCTAAATAAATCACACAAAGTAAAGGTGTCTAAATGGGTTGTTTTCTAAAGAAAGCCTTTAATTTCACTTCAAAAGTTATTTGCTCTGACAGCCCAAACACATTAAAGCTCAGGTAGTTTCACCACACGAGCTCATCTGCGGCGCAGGCCTCTGCGGCTCTACAGTGAGTGAGCACACGTCCAAACACTTTCTCCAGGATGTTTCTACTCCATCGAATAAAGACATCAGTCATAGTTCCTGGGTTTTTTCCTGGCGTTAACATATGAGTGAGAGATATTGCGACTTTAAATCAACACTTCCAGACAAAGCACGTCTCCTTTACAGTTTTTGTTTATTGGTTTGGCTCATTTCTTGAAACAGAAATTACATTTCCAAAATAACATGGACAATCCTCCAAACCTCTTGGCAATTGTTCACAACAGAATGGAACTTCTCATTCATTTGATCAAATGGCAGATGCCTCGTTCATGTCTCAATTGTCTGACTGCATCTTTGCAGATGATTAAGCACAAGTCGCCTACAGTTCACACAGTTATTGCCTACACTGAAAAAACGGAAAATAGGGGGTTGCTTGTTTTGTAAATGAAAATCATGCTACCATTTCATATTTTATTTGAGATCTTCCTTGAGCATGACTTTGTCATAAAACAGCTGAATAAATCCCATCGATGCTAAACCTGCATGTTTTAATCACGACAGCTCTGCATGAAAAAGTTATGCTGCCAGTGAAGCCACACCCCACTTTTCAAAAAACAACTCCTCCCCTTCCTGTGACCGGGAAAAACGTTTAACAGAAGAAGCTGCAGCAGCCATTTTTTCCTTCTCTTTGCTGTATTTTGGGACTTTCCGACTGGTTTAAGTTCGTTCCTGGAGTCCTCGTGATTTCTAAAGGTAAACTTGTTTTATTTGGTCCTAAGAATGCAACGTTACTACGTTAGAAAATTAAGCTGTTAACATTTGTAAGTTGAGAACTATTGGAACAAACTAAGTCAAGGTCAATGTTAACTAAACAGGTGTAATGTTAGGTGCAACAGCTCCACCTGCTACCTTTAAGTGTACAAATCAATCTTTTGAGTGTTACTAAATTTAGTAACTTAGCTGTTATGATTAATTCATTCGTTAATTTAATTTTAGAATGTATTGTGCTAACTGGACATGGACTGGATTAAAGGTGCGCACAGCAGAACTCCGTTTAATGTCATGATACTGTCATTACAGTGTGGTACACCAGCTGCTGACGCTGAGCTCCATCCACGACGAGAGGAGACGACACCGCGCTCTGCACAGTCCAGAGGTAAAAGTTAACACTGTTCACCCAGTTCAGAAAGTTGCTTCTCTGTGTGCTAACCAAGCCTCCATTATGACTCTGGTGCTGGTGCGCTGTGTGGATTTTTGCCATCGCTCTCATGTTCGCTAAGAAAATACAACTCATAACCACAAGAAATAAAACACAAGAGTTTAGATACACGTTTAGATATGTGCTGGTGCCTCATCAATGATTGGACCACAGAGAACACGAGATAGCGCAGACTGCTTCTCTATTATTGACAAAATTACTGTATCATTGTCAGATTTTTCTAACTTGGTTTATACAGTAATTACTATTCTATTCACCTTTATTGCAATTTTGAAAATTTTAACATTTACCATTTTTGTCTTTCCAGATAAATGCAGAGTTTAAAAAAATTACAACCCTCCCACTCCCGGTTCGTTCCACAGTTAGACTTTTTGTCTGACCAGCTCCATCAAGAGGAGAGGACTCATGGGATAAAAACTGAAAAACCTCACAGATCTGATGACAGGTAAGATGAGAGAAAGAATTTTGGATACTTTCAAATTTGCTGTCCAGAGTCTTGAGTGGTCCCCACTTTTAACTGAGCCTGAAATCTACATAGATTAGTGATATATATTTTTTGTCATTTCAAAGCTAATTTTCTTATTTATTGAGCAAAGGACATTTGTGAATATGGGATTTATGGTTATTTTTTAAAGGAGGTCCCTGTGGTGACAAATGTGTCTTTTGTTCCACATTTTGAACTGAGCATGTGAGATCAAAAAACATTGACATATTTAAATTTGAGTTTTTTCATAATGCTTTCCTGATAGTGACTTCAACACTGAGAGAAATGATCATCTTTCTTTTCATATACAGCTTTATATTTGTTGTCAAGAAATGTTTCTAATTAAGTCTTTACCACGTCACCAGAATGAAGAAGTAGACATTGGATGGGAGTTCCTTTTGAAAGGGTTATGCCTTTACCTTCATGAGGAGCCTCAAAGCATGTGGTGAGTATACTTGATGATGTTATGATAAAAGTTCTCCCCAAGCTCTCAACAACACTTTGAATTCCCCAGTTCTGTGACGTTACAGGCAATGAATTGAAGCTTTCATGTGAATTTCATTGTGCCTATATAAATTTATAGAAATCAATTAAATAATTGTGGGTTCGAATCCTGGACCACCCCAACATCACACGATCTCTCTGGGTGGAGTCTGCATGTCCTCCCCGTGTTACCGTGGGTTCTCTCCGGGTTCTCCGGCTCCTCCCACCGTCCAAAGTCATGACTGTGTAGGTTAATTGAGAAGTCTAAATTGTCCCTAGTGTATGAATGTGAGAGTGAATGGTTGTTGGTTGTCTGTCCATGTCTCTGTCTCTCTGTGTCAGCCCTGTGACCAGTTGGCCACTGTCCAGGGTGTACCCCGCCTAAGGCCCAAAGTCACTGGGATAGGCTCCAGTCACCCGCGACCCCTAACGGGAATAAGCTGTAGAAAATGAATGAATTAAATAAACATATCAAGCACTAGGACCTCAAACACCCAACATCTGACTAAACACAGAGCAGAGCAGAGAGGCAGGCAGGGGCAGACAGGAGCCGACAGGTGCAATTCACCTGGGCAGATTAGCCAACTGCACTGCTTTTAGCTAATGGTATACAAAAGGCTCAGACATCAGTTTGTAATACACAATTCATTCATTTCTTTAAATTAAAAATCACCACATAATACTTGATGATATTTTTTGTAATGTAATAAAGTACTACAGTGCATTGTTCCAAATAAAGTTGATATTTTGCTCATATACCTTTAAGTCCTACATTGAGTTTTGATGAGGTAGAGCAAGCATTTTAAAACTATGAGGTAAAAAGGTTTTTGAGGAATGTGTTTTCTTTCTAAGGAAATTCATGTTTTAAAGTCCTTTTTCAGGGAGAGTATGGACATACAAACGTAATAATTAATGATCTTTTGCCTTTTTTCTAGGGAAACGATGAAGTCCTCTTTGAGACATGTGGAAGACTGAACAGTGGGAGATTTCACCGTACGACAAAGTGAGGGTTAGAGGAGCCTGGACCAGGTCTGGACTGGGCGGAGGACCAGGTTGTCATGAAGTGGACATTGCTCTTGTGTTTGATCTCTGCATTGAATATGGACTTTCCACCACATGGACTTTCCACCAAACCGGAGGTACTTTTTTGAGGTTCTTCAGAAAAGTGTTGATGGAACTTCATGGATCCACACGATCAAAAAAAAACTTAAATGCTGAAGAAGTGTTGAATAGATAGCACTGGATTGTGACATCTCACCTAGAAGTGGGTCATATAATAAAATGTAGATACTATTATAAAAGGTGTTTTTAAGATGTGCACAATTTGAATACAGAGTATATTGTTCTGCAAATGCAACAAAAATAGCTGAATAAAAAAATGAAAAAAAAAAAAAATTTAACTTTTCAAATTAGAGGATAATGTGATATGAATTTTGAAAATTTGACAGACATTTTTTGATAATTAAAGCTCAACTAATACGTTTAAAGACGTCTTAACACAATGGTTGGATGAATGTCATTATCAGGAAAAAAAAAATCATTTTGTCAACCTGTTTTGTTATATCTTTGACCTTGTTATACTTGTCTGCTGAGTTTGGTTTGTGTTTGCATGAATTTGAACACTTTTTATTGTTGACAAATGACATTTTTGTGTATTGCTGAATTTATATTTTTCAGAATAAATTAAGTAAAAACAAACATGTTGTAAATATTTGAGTTTAATGCAAAATGGTAACATACTTTTAATGGAGGTTTAGTTGTGAAAAAGTCATGCTTGAATGGCATATATTAACAACTATTTTAAACATATAAAAGTCATGCTCACATGGCATGCAATTCTATTCCCAGAGAGCATAAGTAAAATGTAAAGCAGTAGCATAATGTTTTTGAAAGTTGTGATCATTAAAAAGTCATGCTCACGTGGCATGTATTAATATCCATTTTATTACTTAAATTTGTCTCTAACCAAAACATGACTTTATTGCTTGCAACCGCTTTCCATATCTTTTTTATGCAGAGCTAGTAACCTTTTTTTTTCAGTGTACATTTAGCACATTTTTCAAATGAATAGATCTTGTAGATCAAAACTGAAAAGTACTCACATGCACAATAATCTGTTCAATGTTGAATTTCTTGGAATACTTGATAAATTGAATTGAATAAGTCCTTGTTTTTTGATTTTGTGTTTGTTCCTGTATTACAGTTTATTACTGTAATGTACATTTTCTTTTTACATATGTATGGAGCTTACTTTATGTGTATGAATAAGAATAGTTATAATTTCCTGGTAGTTTGAGTGCAGTCTGTGATTTCAAACCTTGGAGGCTCCTCTTAGTGTAAATCCTTGTTTTCTGTCCAGTGTGAGCTGGTCCTCTGCCAGTGACACATCTGAACATTTTGACTTGCAGTGTTTACACAACGCCAAGGGACAATTCATTTTGGGGCACTGACTTTTCATATTAGACAGAAATGTAGTTTTGACACATAAGTGAACTGTTTAGGGAGATGTGCTTTTGCAGGTGAACCATGTTGTTGTGATCAACCATCCAGATACATTTTGGTAAAACAACCAAGAATGTTGAGAACATCCGTCTGTTCCAAGAAATGAGCCAAAGCAACTGAGAAGGATCTTAGATATTTTGGAGGCACTGACTATTTAAATGGGAGAGGGATTTAGATTAAAGAATGACTGAACAGTTTTGGAAGATATGAGCTTTTGCAGGAGAGCTATAGTGTTGTGCAGAACTGTAAGACTGTTTTGCCAAATGATCTTAGAGTTTTGAGAATGTAATTTCTGTTTCAAGAAATGAGCCAAACTAATGGACAAAATCTGTAATACAAGCCAGAAACAAACCCTCCACCAGAAAAGTTTGTTCAGCTTTAACAGCTGATGACAGATGTCACATTCATTTCTAGTATTAAAATCTAGCATGTTTGGGCGACACCTGTCACAAACATGTAAACATTAAACATGTTCTGCCATTCTTATTCTTAGCTCCTGTTTAAATGTACTCTGTGATGGAAAGTAACAAGTACAAAAGTAAAAGTACTGTACTTTAGATTTTTAGATCTAGAACTTTAGATCTTTTGAGTCCAAAGACAAAGCTCTACTTTCCTCCCTCACCTGGTCATTAACTCTGGGTAATGACCAAAAGGACATGATCGTGGATACAAGTCAAAATGAGCGTCCTCCTCCCGGTGGCTGGGCGCTCCCTGAGAGATAGAGAGGAGCTCAGTCCCACGGAGGAGCTCGGAGTAGAGCCGCTGCTCCTCCACGTCCAGAGGAGCAGCTGAGGCTTGTGCATCTGTTCCAGAGCCTCCTGGAGGGATAGACCCAGGACACGCTGGAGGGACCATGTCTGTGGCCTGAGCCTCGGGATCCCCCGGAGGAGCTGGAGGAAGTGTCTGGGGTTAGTTGCTATCAATGGATTAACTTGTTGCAGCTCTACTTTTTAGTAAACATTTTTTGAAACGGACTGCAAAGTAAAAAGCACTTTCTGTTTGGGTTGAGGGGTAATTTTTCAGCACATTCATGGTTTTAAGTTTCAGTTTTTCTCAGTTTTGAACAAACAAAAATACCCACATATAAAATCTAGAAACTTTTCAAACTGATTGACTAAAAACATCTCAATTCTCAATCAATAACATCCCATTGCACTCATTAAAATGTGTTTACTTTTATATATATATTATAAATATATATATATATATTTTTTTTTTTTAAACCTTTCGGCCCCATCCACAGCAAAATAAGGCAAAAGGAGCAAAGAAAAGGCAACATTCAGAGTTCCAATGCTTTAAACCATTTTTCAGCAGAATTTCTGTCAGACTTTGGAGTCAGAGTTAAATCTCAGCCACCCGTATCTGCTCCGTCTAAAACCTCCGTCTAATCTGCTTAAGTCGCACTGACACCAAGCTCCTTCCACAGCCAAACTCTGCTTTTACTCAACGTAGGAAACATTTACAAAATCAGAATAAAGTTTTAGGGCATTATTTAATTTTATTGATTAGATAATTCATCCTCTTTGAATCGTAAAGGTCCTATCTGTGTTTGGGAAGTTCTGAATATTAGGGTTTAAATATTTGTCCATTTGTATAGAAAAAATAAAGGAGGAGACACATTTATTTAATGCTTGGAAAAAGAGCGCCTTAAGGAGGGTCTAAATAGAGAAAGTGGATGATTTGAAAAGTGGTCATTTGCAAATAGAACCTTGTAATTCTGAAAATATGTTATTATTATTATGTGTATTAACTTCTATAAACAAAACATGCCAAAAACTTGCACTTGGTGGTCGTCTTATTTTAATCAAACTATTTTAGAATACTCTGTACATTTAAAAGTAAAATTTGACACATATTGACAATATTTAACTTAAATTCAGCCTAAATTTTAAATGGTTAGGCATTACTTGTGATCATTTTAACAATAAAGCATCAATTATTCCAGCTCTAGATGGCGGTGTAAAAAGCATTTGCTACAGATACAGTTGACATCTGAGGGAACGACCACAAACGGAGCTCTGTGGGAGAATCAATCCATTCATTTCAATGTAGGAGAGCTGCTCTTTCACCCAATGTTCAACAAATACAAGAGCAAACACAGAGGATTTATATTGTACCAAATACAGTCACAAAGATGGAGAAGAATAAAGTGGTCGAACGGTCCAAGAATGCAAACGTTAGCTGTGGGCTACATGCTACTGCGATGCTAGTGCCGCCTGCTGTTTTTACATCAAAAGACCAATCGGTTCACTTTTCTGAGGAAACGCCGGGTCAAAAACATCTACAAAGAGACAAAGTTCAGAATCAGAATCAGAATCAGAAAACGGTTTATTGCCATTGTCAGTGAAATTCACAAACATAGGAACTTGCTTCAGCGTAGGTGCAACATAAAGCAATGAATAAAATATAAAAAAAATATATAAAAAGGCATGCATAAAATTAAGAATAAAATTGACTAAGACTATATACAGAATGTAGAATGTTGTGACTGGACTTGAATTAGTCGTGCTTGTTAGAAGAGGGAAAAAGTTATGTTTCCTATTGTTGCGTTTCCCGTTTCTCCCTTGGCAAACCACGCCCCCAAATATGACAGATTAGCGACAGTATCTATGCTTCATAAATATAGCTGGAAATTAATTTGATTGTTTTCTGTCTTTGTGGTTTTTATCGGCTCCACAGACTTGAAATAGTCCTCTTTAGTCAGTTAAAACGCCAACTGCGCACAAAACATATTATGAATGCATCTGTATTTACCTTTAATGTTCCACAGTATGGCATTAAACTTCTCTATCGCCATGGAAACAAGTGGGACATCAACAGTTCAAGTTAGAACGCAAGAATGCATGTTTTTCTAAGATATTTTCGAGCAATTAAAAACAACAAATAGTAAATCAATAAATCAATAATGAATAGAGATTTAAGTTTAATGCCATACTGTGGAACATTACAGGCAAAGCTACGACGTCACCCCCACGTTCTCCACCAGAAAAGTTACACAGTGCACCTTTAACTTGTCAAAAGTACTCAACAGAAGATGAACATTTTCAATTCTTTCAACTCAAGTAACTTTCTCCTGCCTCCGGTGTTCAGGGCAAATTAAATCAAGAAAGCATCAATTATAAATCACGCTTTAATCCAGTGACTCCTGTAGACGGCCATTATTAGTTTGCCTTTGTCACAACAGGTCAGAGCGGCCGTGTGGCAGCAGGATATTACACGAGAAAGATGATTGGAGCTGAATAATGCAGAGAGGATGTGACGTGTGGTAGCGCGATGAGAAGGGAGCAGGTTTTAAAGTGAACAGCGTTATGTAGGAGCTTAAATTTAACAACTTTTAATCACAAGAGACTGAAAGAGACTGAGAACTGGCTGTGAGGGTTTATTTGAACAGATAAGGCACTGAAGCGAGACTAAACTAGCGCTATGCCTGCTTTTTTTAGTCCTAATCTGGTTTGATCCCGATTCAGTCCTGGTTTAATTATTGTCTTGTTTAGTGCTGCAACTCACGATTGTTTCAGCAGTCGACTATATGATTATTTCTATTGTACATTTAGACAATTTGTAAACATAATCAACCAAACGCATGTTGAAATGTGGTGGCGGAAAGCTTCTATAGAGAGTATTTACAAAAAATAAAATGTATTATTAATGAAAATCAGAAATAGTTTATTATTTTTTTGTCATTTTGATTCTATAATGCCACCGTCTTTATTGTAAAAAGTCAGTACAGTCCAGATAACGATGTTTTAGATGAGTCTCAATTTGTCGATTAATTGTTGCAGCAGAGTTTTGTCCTAATTTAGCCCCAATTTTATTACTTTTTTAATTGTCTAATTTTATTTATTTTTATTTTTATTCATGCATTTATTTTACTCTGTTTTTATTTTTATTCATCCATTTATTTTATTGTTTTTATTTTTATTCATGCGTTTATTTTGCTCCGTTTTTATTCGGCTTTACTATTTTTTTTATCCTATTTTATGGCTTACTTATTGTATTTACTGATTTAATTTCACTTTGTGCAGCACGTAAACAGCTTTTGTTTGTGAATAGAAATTAAGTGGATTGGATTTGGATGGTGGTGTAAGCTCAAACATAAACGCAGACAAATTCAGACAAAACCACAAATTAAATAAGTTAAAACCAGGACTAAATCTGTACCAAACCAGGACTAAAAACAGGACTAATTCAGCGTGGCGTGTCACAAGCCGAGTGTGGAGCTGCAGCTTGTGTGACGACCAGGAGATCTGACTCAAGTCCAGATCATCTCAGTCCTGCAGCTGCTCCACTGTGGACACGTTACAGCACAAACACAGAGAACGATAAAGAACAGCATTTAAAGTAATTGTAAAAGCAGCATTTAAGGCTGTCACTAACGATTATTTTAGCAATCGGCTAATATTTTTTCGATTAGTCAATTAGCCAACAATTATTTCTATTGTATATTTAAAAGTTTTAAATAAATTATCAGCCAAATAGAGGTGGAAATATTGGACTGAAGGCTTCCAGATCGAGAATATTAAAGTAAACATATTCTGCATTTTTCATATTGTTAATAGTCGTTAAACATGCGCTTGAGTTCCTTAAATTTACATTTCATGTTTTGAAATAAAAAATAGTTTATTAGTGTCCTTGAATAATGGGTGTAATTGAAGAAAATGATAAATAATTTTGACATTTTGATATGACATTTTGTATCAATGTCACTATCTTTGTTATAAAATGTCTTATGGCGTGTTTTTAGAGTCTGTGCACTTCAGTTAACGATTAGTTGATTAGTTATAACAGGGTTGACTATAAAATGAGACTTAAAACTAAAGATATCTTTAGATTAAAGATTATCTTTAGCAAATTTAATGTTACTCCAGACACACTGCAACAGAAATCTACCTGCAATATGTTTAACCTGAAAATAGAAACTGAACACTTGAACTTCGATCACTTTAGAAAATGGAGCTGGCGGTCACATCTCGATGCTTAATACTGTAAACCTTTAATGGTTTTCCATACGATCAAGTCAGTTCGATTAAAAACAGTGTCTTTCTCAGAGTCATTCGGACTCTAAACCGATCCCTGATGTTATGTTTGTAATGGACACAGAGGAAGTGAGCATTTCTTGTTGCACCAGAAACAAACTCCACCAACTTGTTGTGAGGCCATTAATAAATTATCCTGATTTGGTTTGTCGATGTCAAGGAGGTCTTTTGATTTTTGATTAATTCACAATTAATATGCACAACAGCAGAGGAGAAGGCACGCAGAAAGAGTTTCAGGAATGAATGGGGTGTAATCTCCTTTTTTACAAACACAGAATTTACACGTACTTTACCTGGATGTATATTTTTTGGGTGCCATTTGGGTCAGATATTTGGCCAGATGATAGAGATACTGAATAAGTTTGTGAACTTTTGTGCCACTCTTTTCACCCTTTAGTCGACAACTAATGATTATTTTAGTTGTCGACCAGTCAGCGAGTCATTTTTTTACTAAACACGTTGTCTGTTTCTATTGTCTGTTTCTATGGTCGAAATATGGCGACTGAAGGCTTCAAGATAGAGAATATTTACGAATAAAGAGCAATATTGATTGATTTTTAAACATTTTTTTTTTATTTGATTAAATAATGCCACTGTCTTTGTTATAAAAAGGTCTTTTACATGTGTATTTTAGAGTTTGTAAAGTCCAGATAGCGATTATAATTATCAAAATATGACTATTTCTTTTATAGTCAACTAGTCACGATTAGACAATTAATCATTACCACCCCATGGAATAATAAAAATTAGGGCTGCAACGATTAATCAACTTAAATTGATAGTCGTAATTATTACTAAACCAATGTTTTTCAACCTTTTTTGAGTCATGGCACACTTTTTTGGAGGAAAATATTCTGCAGCACACCACCAGCTAAAACAGTGTTATTTATGTTGCAAATATTGTATACAGTATGTCATTGTGTCTGGTTCTTTAAATTTGGCAATGGTGGCTGTTTACCTTTCAGTTTTTTTGTGAAGAAGTTGCTCTAAAATTGTTAGTTATTCATTTAAATCCGTGTATATGACATTTTTTCAAGGCACACAAGTGTTCCCCGGCACTCTGGTTGAAAATCAAGGCACTAAACTAAACTGACTTTAAAACACATGTCAATAGACCTTTTATAACAAAGACAGTGACATTAATACATCAAAATGTCAAAAAAGAACTCATTTGAGCTGATTTTTATCAATACTCTTTATTCATAAATATTCTCTATCTAGAAGCGTTCAGTCATCACATTTCAACTTTTATTTGGCTGAAAATGTATTTAAAAGATTAAATATACAATAGAAATAATAGTCTGACTTGTCGATTAACCAAAAAAAAAAGCCAAATCTTACTACCCACTGTAAATTCAACATTGTTTCGGCGTCTTTATTTACTTCTTTCACAGTTATTTTCTCTTCAGAGCCGTCTCTGGACCAGCCTGTGCCCACGCCGCTCTTCAGATCACGTCGCTCTGGGGGTTTTCTTGACGTCGCGTGTGTCGTGTCCGTCGTTCAGGTCGTCGTTGGCGACAGAAGCTGCGTCAGCGTCGGAGCAGTGGAGCGGCGCTGTAGTGAACACACGGTTACATAACGGTCTGATCCCACGGTCTGCGCTCGGACAGATGCAGCGCAGTCTCCTCGCATCCGCTCATTCACACCAGCGTTGCATAATCGCAGCTAGTTATAAATTATTCTGTCACTACAACTTCGAAAAACTGTGACAGGGAAATTTGGCGTAAAGGTTCGAGAGGAAAAGAGGAGAGTCTCTGGAAAAGATTTATGTTAAACTGTGAATAAACTTTTTCTAAACAACTTTTGGACAGTGAAAATATCAACCTATCACTACGAGGCGTTAATATAGCAAAATGTCTCCAAAAATGGGTGTTTTCTTTTTTTTTATATTAATTTTTTTTTCAAATGCTTAAATGCAAAACACAGGCCAAAGAGCAGACAACAAAAACCAACAAAAAAATAAAATATAAAACGCATCATTCAATAAGATGAAAAAAAGAAAAATAAGACAAAATTACGGCAAAACAAATTAACAAAACAGTTCCATTTAGTCCAAAGTCTATCGAACTGGTCCATTTTCAAATTAAGTACGGACGTAATTCTTTATACTTTTGGCTGTTTTTAAATCAAATTTTAACCCATTCTTTACATACTTTATATTTCAGTTTATCTGCACATATGTTATATTTTTATGTCAGTTCAAGCTGGAAAGAAGCAAAAATAATGATACTTCGAGGTGAAATTCAGTCAATGTAAAAAGAGTTTTGATTAATTTTAATACAAAACTCAATAGTATTAGTTTGTTGTATTGCAAAACTTGCCACAGTATTACATCGAATCAGATCGAAACTAAAATTCACTGATATCACACACGTTGCACAACTAGGAACCCAATGTTTTTGTGAGGCTCAGAGAAGAAACCAAGAAGACAACCTCATAAACAGGATAAGCTAAACACAACTTCAGTTACATCATGATGAGAGAACAAGGTTATTACACGGTTAAAAACTCATGTGTCCTGAAAATATTGGAGTGTTTTTTTTAATTGCTTATTGTGATTATTCAAACTGCGATTCAACAGCGATAAATCCTGCAGCAGATAAGGACCGACTGTGATTCCATAACCGAACAACAACCACATCCACATCATTAAAAGGCAACACCTTCAGGACCTTCTCAAGTTTATAAGAGCAGTTCATTCTGGAAGCTCTGACCCACATAATTTTTTTTTTAATTATTATTATTAATTCAAATGTACAAAGGTATAAACAATAACATTGCAAGAGGCTTAATGAGATATAAAACATGTGCAGTTTCAGCTTGGTTACATACAAAATAAATAAACACTATATAGATTACATTCAGTTTACAATTCAAATTCAGTGCATAGGATTTTGGTCTTCACAGCTTTTAGGTTTGTGCAATGGTTTAAAGAATTTATATAAGAGTGCAAAAAAGATTGGAATACCACAAATTTAGGTTTCTGGCTAGAAAATTTACAGCAATGGATATGATATTTTGACAGCATAAGGATTAAGTTTAACAAATACTTTTTTTTAACAGCAATCTTTTCTTTATAAACACCAAAAAGGACATGCATTGTAATAAGTTGTATATTAATATCAAGTTTTCTATTCACAAACAAAGATATGTCTTTCCAAAATATTTGAGTGTAATAACAAATGGTCCCAAAATAAATGGGTCACTGATTCTTCAGTACCATGACAGAAAGAGCAGAGTGGGTCTACATTTAGCCGGAATTTAGAAATAACACAGTTTACCGGGTAACATCTATGCAAAATTTTCAGGCATACCTCACGGATCTTATTTGTGACAAAGAATTTCCTAGGCAGAAGCCAAACACAGTTCCATTCAAGCTCTGGAAATATATTATTCCAAACAAAAACAGATGCTGGTTTACTGGTGGACTCTCTAGTGATAAGCTCTCTAATACATTTGTTATTTGTTTTAATACTCAAAAAAGGATCAGAGTTGCCAATAAACAACTCCTGAGATGGATTATCAACATGAGTATGTACATAGGTGGACATTAGCATCTTTACACCAGATGGAATGGCATCAAGAACAATAGCAAATTCTTTTGGTATTACTGGAAAATTGTATGCATTGAGAAACTGACTGTAGGAATAAGTTATGCCGTTTTTGTTGAATAGTTGGTGTACATAAATAATACCATAATCGACCCACTTTTTAAAAAAAAGAGTTTTGCGCTTATAACATAAATCCTTGTTATTCCATATGTAATATTTGTGCGGGGAAAAATTATGTTTATAAACTAAGGACCAACATAACAGTAATTGCTTGTGAAAATTTGAAAGTTTTATGGGAAGTCTTTCGATGCTATAATTACATCTTAAAATAAAGTTTAAACCTCCTAATGCTTCAAATACATGCGTGGAAATAAAGTTCCATAAAGAATTTGGGTTAATTAAATATCTTTTAATCCATTTAATTTTGAAGGATGAATGTAATGTCTGAAAGTCAAGTACATTAAACCCACCAGTGCTTAACGAATTAATCATTACATTCTTTTTTATAAGATGTGCTTTTTTCTTCCAGATGAAGTCAAATAAGATTTTATCCACTTGTCTATTTATGTTAATAGAAACATCAAGGGCGGAGCTAGCATAGACTAGACTTGAAAGACCTTCAGCTTTGGACAGTAAGACTCTACCCGATATTGATAGGTCTCTTTGAATCCACATATTAAATTTGTTTTGTATTCTTTGAACAATGGGATTAAAGTTTTCAGTTTGTCTTTTGTCTTCATCTCTTATGATGGTAACACCCAGGTATTTTACTTTTTGTTTTACAGGAATTCCTGATATTTCTAAGGCACTACAAGATTTAATAGGGAACAGTTCACATTTGGAAAGGTTTAGTTTGAGTCCTGAAGCTAATGAAAAAGTTTCTAATAGTTTAATAGCATAGTCTATCTGTAAGGCATCTTTTAAAAAGAGCGTAGTATCATCAGCAAGTTGGCTTAAGCGTATTTCTCTTCCTGCTATAGTAATTCCTTTTAAATTACTGTTCTTAATATAATTGGCTAAAATTTGCATAGGTAATAAAAATAAAAAAGCAGAAATTGGGCACCCTTGGCGTATGCCACGCTCAATAGTGAATCTACGAGTTGTTCCTTGGGGTAATTTTATAGAGCTGTTTCCAAAAGCATATAATGTACGGATAGATTTTTTAAAATCCTCACCAAAATCAAATATATCAAGAGTTTTAAACAAAAATTCATGCTCTACTGAATCAAAAGCCTTTTGGAAATCTAAAAATAGAATGAAGCTATTTTCTGAAATTAGATCGGAATAATCCAACATGTCAAGGATAAGTCTAATATTGTCAATAATATATCGGCCAGTCATAAAACCATTTTGAGATTCTTCGATAATATCATTCAGTACTTTTTTTAATTTGGTTGCAAGACAGGCAGCTAAGATTTTGTAATCATTGTTAAGTAGAGTGATAGGACGCCAATTATCTAAAATTAGTGTGTCTTTTTGAGGTTTGGGAATTAGTGTAATTAATCCCTGATACATA
Organism: Rhinogobius similis; assembly: GCA_019453435.1. Lineage (NCBI taxonomy): Eukaryota > Metazoa > Chordata > Actinopteri > Gobiiformes > Gobiidae > Rhinogobius > Rhinogobius similis. The sequence continues at coordinate 15,216,957 of CM033622.1, forward strand.
GTGTAGGGAAGCTGTTCATTCTCCAGACTCTCTACAAACACATTTAATAAAAAAGGACCGAGCTGAGCGGAAAACATTTTAAAAAACTCAGAAGTGAGCCCGTCTGTGCCGGGAGATTTGTTCAGCTTTAGCTTTTTAATTGCTTCGGAGATTTCTGTAAGCGTAATTGATGAATCACATATCATCTTATTATGTTCCCCAATATTTGTTATGTTGCCTATATTTTGAAAAAAATGTGTCATGTGATCATGCGAGTAATTGGATTTATATACATTTTGATAGTATTTTTCACAATAATTTGATATAACTTTTGGCTCATCAACAACAATACCATTAATAGCAAGTTTAGTTATGCTATTTTTAGTTTGTCTTCGTTTTTCTAATTTAAAAAAGTAACTGGAATTTTGCTCACCCTCTTCTAACCATTTTGCTTTTGAGCGTATAAATGCACCTTTAGCTTTATTGATGTACATCGTATCCAGTTTTAACTGGAGTGTTAATAATTCCGCTTGTTGTGCGTCAGATACATTTTCTGGTAGAATAGAGGATAAAGAGATTAGTTTAGTAATTAAATCATTTTCTTTCTTAAGTTTTGCTCCAGTTTCCATAAATAGTTTTCTTACTTCAAATTTTAACAGCTCCCAATTTTTTTTATATTCTCCTTCCTTTTCAGCCGCACTGTAATATTCTGAAATTTTGTCCTTTATTAATAAACAAATGTTGTCATTTTGCAACAAAGAATTATTTAACTTCCAATAAGATGGACATCTTCGATATTCACTGTTTGTTGATAGATTTAAAGTGAGTAAAATTGCTTTGTGGTCTGTAAGAGGTGTTGGGATAATTTCAGATTTACAGTGTAGGTTTGAAAATGATTCCGAGACAAGCCAGAAGTCTATTCTGGATTGTAATGTACCAGTTTTATTTCTCCATGTATATTCTTTATTAAATTGTTCTCCAAATATCTATCAGTCCTCTCTCATTCATGAATTCCGTTAGATAAAGGTTAGTATTGTTTCTGCTTGGGTACCGGTCCAAATCATCACAAGGTGTACAATTGAAATCCCCTCCTAGTACTATTTTAAGATCTACAAATCTTTCTATAATGCTTTCAATTTCAGTATTTAAGTCTTGAAATAGATTTTTGTTTTCTCTTACATTTGTATAGCCATACACATTGCCTAAAAGAAATAGCTGGTTGCTGTAGGATAATACCTGTAGTATGAAGTGTCCATTTGAATCTGTCTTAGTAAAGATGACCTTTCCGCTAAACTTGTGCTTTAAGGTGAGAGTTCCTGCTGAATGGTTGTTACCATGGGACATCCACATGTCCTCGCCCCATTGTGATTTCCAAAAGTTATAATCTTCATCCGTTGAGTGGGACTCCTGGACCAGACATAAGTCTGCATCAAAGTTTTTTGTGTAAAGAAAAACTGCTTTGCGTTTCGTAATGTCTCTTAAGCCTCTAGCATTAACCGAGATAAGTTTTAACAGTGAAATGTTTGAACAACAAAATGAAGGTCAGAATAATACCTTCTTACTCTAGATGTAGATTAGTAACACAAGAAAGCAGAACTTCTTCCCATAGAAAAGTGATGATCATCAGCATCATAACAGCTAATGTATTTCCTTGTTGTCGATGTAAGCTCTTCCTCCAACGAAATAAGCCAGCTTCTTCTCTTGCCTGGCTTTTTCGATGAGGGGCCACAGCCTATTACGCTTCTCTCGGTCTTCTGGCGTCAAGTCCTCCTTGAAGCGCAGGTTCCGTTGCTTCAGATAGTCAGAGTTTTTTGACATTTTCCAAATGGCATCGCGGTAATGTCGCATTGAGAACTGGATAATAATATCCCTTGCATAAGATTTGGTCGGGTTTACTTTCCCAAGTCTGTGCACTGAGTCAATGAGTTCCACAAACTTCCCTTTGTATCCCGGAGCTATGTTTGCACATATATCGATCACCGCCATCCTCACCTCTTCTCCCGCTTTCTCTGGCATCCTGCGCAGCCGTAAATTCCACCGCCGCTTGTAGCGCGCTAGTTCAATCACTTTATTTTCGAGTTGTTGGATCTTTTCTTCTGCTTTGTCAACTCTCCCTTCTGTTTTTTCCACCTTTACTTTCATGTCGTGTAGGTCAGCAGAAAGAAACTCGAATGACGCTTTGAGATCTTTGATTTGATTTTCGATTGAGGATCCTTGCTTCTCGATAGCTAGCGTTAGCTGTGCTACTATCGAGTCGGCTGTATCTTGCTCCATTTTACCTTTTTTTGTGTTCTGAGGTTTGGTGGGAGTCGTGGGTGATCCAGTCTCACTTTTGCGTTTTGTCAAGGAAATGGTTGACATTGTTTTGTACTTTCTAAGATGCTCGTTTACTCAAAAAATCGGGAGAAGCTCTGTAACAGTGTTTACCGCTTCGCCGCCATCTTGGCTCTTCTGACCCACATAATGACCTCACAGCTCAGAGTTAGCGTTGACAGTTAGCCTTCACAGTTAGCCTCTCATTTCCCCTGAAACATTACAAATTATTCATCAGTGTTTAGCTGCAGCGTTTCTCCGACACAAAAACTCAATTCCAGAGTTTTGAAACGTGTCATGAGCGCGAATGTGAAAGAGCATCAAACACAGACAAGGTTCAGTGGGAGGAGGTTACACCATAAAATGCACTGTTTATGGACTTCAGGAGAGCGGCATTTTTACTCTACACAGCGGAAGACTTATTACATTTTGTTAAAGGACACATATTCTGTTACAGTGACTTTTTTGAGCTTTAACCCTGTTCTAACAATGTTCCGTCATCAAAAACAGACCAGAAGTAGCTTCATTCACGCTGGTTTGATTAATTATGGTTAGAAAATCCTCTCAGGAAGTAGAGGAGGTAGACAGGAAGTGGAGGAAGTAAACAGGAAGTAAAGGAGATAAACAAGATGTAGCTCTACTTCCTGTTTACCTCCTTTTCTTCCTGTTTAGTTACTAGTTTTAACCAGTGGCAGATCAAGGAATACAGGGCCCATTAAGTACAGGCCCCTCATCAAGTGTGACTTTTTTTTTTTTTTACTTTTCTGTCGTGTCTCTGAATTGTTCTTGAAGAAAACTTTTTTGTGTGTGTGTGTAGTGTCCAGACAGGTTTATAAATCTGGGATGGTAAGTGAACTATTAGAAAAATTCTAATTCATCTGTGCAAACCGGGGGTTTTGGAGGCCCTTTACCAGATGGATATTTAAGAAATCAGACCACATTTCCAGTTTGTTGGTGCATTTGAACAAATGTTCAGCTGATTTAAATACATGGTTTTCATTTGTAGTTTTACAGCGTAATATTTTATTTACTATTTAGCTTTATTAGGGGACAGATTAAATACATTTGACAATTTCTTCTTTAAAAGTACACTGATATTGAGAGAAAAGCAACTGTTTCAGAACCTTATGATGATCGGGGCCATCGTAATATCCACAGAGATGTTATTTCTTTGCCTGGACATTAAACATATCTATCTTGCACTTATTCAGTCACAAGTGTTTTTATTGCTGAAAAATCCCTTGAAAAACACTCATTCTTGCTGTGAACTGTCTGCCCCCAAAACATTTAAAAGCTCACTTCATTTTTGTCTCGTCTGAAAGGGGATTAATGGGGTTAGGAGGACATCCATTTCTCCAGCTTAAACATCTGTGAACTGCCATTAATGGTTTTAAAAATCATATTATTTAGAAAACATAACATAAAGTCACCAAAAAAAACAACAAGTCAGACCATGTAATTGTGTCCGTCTGCACGATATTGGAGGAATTGCTGGGTTAGGTTAGTGGATTAGGTTTGCAATATGTTTAAAAGTGAGGTTTCTGTGAAAAATATAAACAACTCCAAGAGCATTAACATTTAAGAGAAACTGAAATATAAACTGATGAAACTAATACTATAATCTCATGCATTTCATAACAAAAAAATATATTTTGCTCCATCTGCATCTAAATAACTCCAGCCTTTGCGATTTGATAACAATACAATACAAAACAACAATAACAAAACATGAAGGGAAATATATTGCAAATGAAAATATTGCAATAAACGATAATATTAAAACTCTTTTATGCCACCTACACAATGACACTAATGCAGGAAATTCACGGTAAACCCTTTTCTAAATTAACGCATCCTGAAAAAACAAGCTGCAATAAAAAAATAACTGAATGAAACACTTAAATTGTTCGAATCATTAATGAGTCATGTGTTCATTATTCAACTCTCAAAAGCTCAAATGTTCATACAAGACAAAAAAAGAAAGCATGATCTCCTCACCAGAGCAGAGAAAAGGTGCACACCATAAATACTGAGAATCAAAAATATTGGGTGATACGGCAAAAAAACACAATTTTCTGGGGATCAGATCATGATTTCGATTTTATCACAATTTATGTTCACTTTGTATTTTTCTATTGCCTTAAATAGAGCTGCACAATTTAGACAATTGTTATTGTTCTGACCAGTGCAATTGTGATTAGATTTGCAATGTATGATTCTGTTCAAATTCTAAACACAATTTTGTCACTTTTAGTCACGTCTTTGTCACTTTTAGTTGCATTTTTGTTGCAATTTTGTCACTTTTGCACGCATTTTTATCACTTTTGGTCGCCCTTTTGTTGCTTGTTTCAGAGCATGTTTGTACAAATCCAAACTACAGTGTTGGCAGTTTTTATTCAAATCAAAGCAAGACATTTTGTTGTTTGTGGAAGAAATTATTGCACTTCAAAAATTGCAGCCTTTGTGATTTGCTAATTGCATCCATTAACATTGCAATTTTGTGTTGATTATGTTTAATTGTGCAGCCCTGGTCTTTAAGAGGTAAATAAAGTCATCTGCTCAGAGGCTTCAGAGGCTAAACAACAGGAGAAAAAGTGTGTTTGAACAGACAGCTGCATTAAAGAGACAAACATTGACTCACGAAACTACAATTTCACAAAAATAGCAGATTGTCACAGGGACCAGCTCATGATTCCATTTTTATCACTGTATCGCCCAGCTCTTGTTTCATGTGTCAAATATTGAATGACAAGTCGATATTGTATTTATCGTTATCGCGATATGTTCAGCAGCTCTAATTTTCCGTCTCTGAGAAGAAGAAAAGCTGCGATGTAAAGCCGCTGTTTGATTACCTTGAAAACACTGTCATTTCCGAGGTATTAAACGTGTCCAAACGTAAAACATTGCGTCAATCGTCGCCTTGTGCTCCGTTTGTTTAACGTAATTAGCCGCTGGATTACCACACACTTCACAAACACTACATTTCCCAGCAGCCTTTGGGGCGTAGTTGATCTCCCGGCTCAGGACAGGGTCGACCGGCGCCTTCAGCCAAATGCGTCCTCCTCCTCTTCCTCCTGACGTTTGACACGCGACAGAGACACGCAGCTGAACATCAATCTGAACGTGAATGTTACGAGCAAAGCATTCAAGATGGAGCTGATACTTTTATTCACTTTTACGCCTTTATCCGGCTTTAGTACTTTTGTTTCACTGGATTGTAACAGAAAAACAATGCTTTACTTTGATTATTGAGATGAGCAATATATCGGTTTCAGTATTAGCAAATATCAACATTCTATTCACAGATATTGATGTTTTGGTCGTTGGATTTGGTGCCAATGTAATGTCGGTCGTCTCGCAATTTGTCCTCAGAGCATCAAATGGGTTTTCTGAGCAGGCTATTGAGTAAAGATGTAAATAAAGGAGAAATTAGGCTAAAAAAATATGTCTTCATGTTTACACAATCATGGCAAAAATTATCTTACACATAAATACATTTTGTTATTATTTTTACTAAAGTTTTTCTTTACGTCAGCTTAAAATACATTGCTATGGATTTTTAAATGTAAATATCAGCGTTGTCAAATATCGGTTATCGACTACAGCAACAAGCAAAGCACTGGATATTGAAATAGAAAAAAAAAAAAGAACTTTTTTTTTTTAAACATAGATTTGTCTTTTTATTTATTTATAATACATAGCTTTTTAATTGTTTTATTTAATTATATATAGATGTTTCATTTTATTTGTCTAATTATACATAGATTGTTATTTTATTTAATTATAGTTTTAATTGTATTAATTTATTTACTATACATTGATTTTAATTTTATTATTATACATAGATTTATTTATTATACACGATTCTTTAAATGTATTTATTAATTATACATAGCTTTTTATTTTATATATTTAATTATACATAGATTTTTATTTTATTTATAATTTATAGTGTTAGATCTGTATTGTATCTTGTTTTGTCTCTTCTCTGCAAAAGAAAACTAAACTATAAACTAAAAAAAAAAACATCCCTAATAGAAATGTAGAGTCTTTATCGCCCATCTCTGATGTGGGTTCGTGACGCACTTCCATGTTTTATTAGACAGTAAACAGGCTGATGTTTCTCTAAACTCCATCATCATATCACTGATGACTGTGACATGCATCAGTCTAATTACACTGGTTTAAATGGGTCGTTTTAATCTCCTCATAATGACTTGAATTGGCCGAGCTCCGCAGCAGCTGCTCTCATTCATCTGTTTGTGAACGTGACGGACCTGATCTGAACCAGAACAGATCAAACATGTGCTCTGGACATTTACACTCATTTCCCCCGAGACGCCGTGACACTGGAGGTCAGTCCTGAGTCTGACAGCTCGATCAAAGCAGCGTCTGCACGTAACAACTGATTAGCAGGTCCATTAGCCACATGAAGCTAACTGACGTGTCGGGTGAGACGTGGATGTATTAAAGGTCCCATAACATGCAAAATCGACTTTTCAGAGGTTTTAACCTTCCTACAGTGCTATTTGGGCCTCGTATGTGTGCCCAAAGTGGTTTTTTGATTGATTCCCGCATGCTTTCGCTAGAGAACTGTCTTTTTTGTCCCCCTCGGCTGAGCAGGCAGGCGGGGCTCATCCCATGGATGACGCGGCTTCCCATGGATGACGCGGTGTTTAAGCCACGCCGGGAAGCGCGCAGCCGCAGAATAAAAACAGCTAATGCTAATGCTACACAGTAATTACACGATGGATACGACAGATCGAAGAGTTAGCTTGTTATTTACCACCCGGCACCGTCCGTCGTCCACGTACTGGAGCACGGCAACCTCCAGGTCAGATCCAGGACGTAGGACTCAGCACGACGCACCGTCAGGACGGATAAAAGGTTTATTCCCGTGTTTGTGTATCGCTGTTTACCGGAGCACACGGCGCATGCGCACTATCTCCGCTCTAGGCTTCGGCATGGGTTGGGCGGGGGAGGCGCGCGAGTTGGGCGGGGGAGGCAGCCTGCTCTCTGTTCGGGGGGGTCAGATCTCAGAGTGAGCCGTCTGCTTTTGCAAGGAGGGGGGCCAGTCCAAGAAATGGGTGTTTTTTGGAAACTGTTATGTTATGGATATTGCACAAAGCAAAATTTTATCAACAAAGCCCTTAGAATAGACTGTGTGAAGGGCAAAATAGCGGAATATGGGACCTTTAAATGAACTGGATAAGACACGCCCCTCTGTCCATCCAGATTGATTAGTGGCCGTGCCAGGTACTGCAGCCTCTTGGGCCCAGCCTTTTTGTATAATTATATTTATTATAATTGCAGACAGTACTTAATTATTTTTAGTATTAAAATAAAATAAAAGGAAATGTTCTTTTTAACTGTTTCTAAAATCACTGAAATTACTTTTTTTTTTTATTAAGTGACGTCACGGTAAACATGTACGAGCCACGTGAATGAGCCACGTCGGACGATACAAACAGCAGCACGTGGACATGGCTAGACTAGAGACACCTGTAAGTTGTATTTTATTTCATTTCAGATTGTATAGATTATATTACGATCTAATATGAAGAACACAATTACAATCACACAAGCTAAAGTTGACACAAAAACTTGAAAGCTGTGTGATCGCTCCTCAAAGCATCATGGGGGATTGTCATCACACGGTGGGAGGTGCTAGCCCCTATTCAGGAAGTAATGTGGAAGTAAAAAACTTTTTTGGTTTCATGCACCAATGAGCACATGCCACAGGGATAAATACAGCGCCATTTTGAATTCAACTTCCAGGTTTAATTATTGTCCTACGGGTGAAACGTGTGAAGAGAAGACACTGTATAATCAAGTTTCTCCCCTGTGATGCACCCCTAAAGTGACAAAATAGTCTAGTCCAAGCAATCTCTTGGAGACAAGCAGCAAACCAAGTATTTTTGGACAATAAAAACTCATTTAACATCAGTGTTTTTCAACCTTTTTTTTGCTGTAGCACACTTTTTGGGTTTAAAAGAGAGCACGACACACCACCTACTATTGAAACATTACCAAATTAGACCATTTAGTATAAGTAATATGGTATGAATGAGCCAAATCATGTTTGTGGCTCTGTCTGGTTCTTTAAAGTTGACAATGGTGATGGTTTTGTGTTCTTTGTTTGGTGGAGAAGTTGCTCAGTTTTCAAGGCTCACCTGTCAAACCCTCGATGGCACACTGGTGTTCCACGCACATCGATTGAAAATGAAGAAACTACATGAAAGACAGAGGAGTTTATATCATACTATACTGTACTATATCATACATACAAACAAATAAAATCAGGTGATGGACCCTCAACTATAAAAAGTACATCGTGCACCTTTAATGAGATCTTGATGGTGGTAACACTAGGATTTGTTTATATCCAGGTCTGGGCTGATTTATTAAGAGTTTTAACAAAGGCAAAAGTGGAATTTCCTCACCAATTATCAGTACAATCTATTTTACTTAAATACAAATGGTTTAATACTGTATCAGTGAGTGTAACTCTTTTTAGATTTGTATTATTTGTTTTCATTTTTAGGCCAAGATTTGAATGGAAAAAATAAACAACAATAAATAATTTGAGCATTTAATTTATGTCCTCACAGATTATTTTTGTGCAATTTTAAATTTCTAAACAGCTTTGTTCAAAACTCAACAAATTGCCATCATAATGAACAGAGCTGGACCTGGAAATCAAAGGGACGACATAATCACAACCCCATCTTGATTATTCAGTTACATTAGTTTCAATTACAAAAGAAAAAAAAAACTAAACTAAATATCCACAGGCGCCAGCTGCTTGTTTCCAAAGAATCCTCCACCAGAAAAGCTACACGGTGTTTTTATGCAAATTTGAAGGCTGGAAAAAGTAAACTTGAATGTTGTAATATTCCGACTATTGAAATAATTAAATACTGATTTCAGATTTTACCTTTTTAGTGCATTTCACAGCGTTGTTAAAATCTAAACTAAAGCTGGTCTTCCTGAGCTGTGCAGACTCCGGTTCATAGCAGCGACTGGCCCTCAGAGAGCTGCACGCAGAGGTGATCCTTTTGGACTCAAATACAGATTATTTTAGTCCCAAACATCCATCTTTTATGTGCGCTCTAAATAAATGAAGCTCAATATTAAAGCCGCACTGATGTCTCTCACCCTCGAAGACAGAGGCCACAGTGTGTTCAGAGAAGAGTGTTTGAACCGATGTGAAGACACAGACCTCTGCCACGGCACGAAACAGGAAGAAAGCAGCGAGCTAACCTGCACTGAACTACTAAACATCAGGAGAGTTGTGGGATATTTTGTCCATATGTAAAATGATCATTTCTCAGTCCAAACTTTTTTTTTAAATTTTGTTTTGAATTTTCTTGAAATCTTAATGAAATAAGACCTCGACGTGCGGACGGAGCTGCTATAGTTACTTTTCTCTCGTCTCTTGTCTGAGTGTGTGTCTTTTTAATAATTGTTATTAGCCTTTAAACATTCTCGAGTACCTTAAATTTGCCATTTCATGTTTTGAAACAAACATTTTTTTAAAAGTATGCACTAAATGAACAAGTTTCTCTGCCGTGTGCAATGACACTGAGTGTATGCAGCCAGCAGATGGCGCCTCGCACTCACACAATTTGGTTATGTTTTCAATTTCAGAGACTCGATGATCAAGCAAGCAGCAGTGATCATGTTTAGACAGCTGAAATGCCTTACATGGTTTGAAGCTAAAAAAAAGTCACAGTAGTAGAACGTTTGTGAGTGCTAAATACTTTATCATTAGATGCAGATAACACAAAACTGATTGTGTGCTGCTTTTACTCTACAGCCAATAAGGACATTTACTAATTTACAACAATTAAACCATCTAGACCTGTCATGATAATTACTATTTTAACTGATTGTTCAATTAAAAATATATATATAATTCTGTTTGTTTTGCACTAGTAAGAGATGTTTGTAATTTTCATTGTGAAATGATAAGATCTGAGCAGTCGAGGGTTGAAATAGTAACTTCTGTGGAATACTATTGTTTCATTCTACACATTTTTGCAACTCATGCTTTTAACAATACTGTACCATTTTAAAAACATTTACCTTGGATTGTCCTGCTTAGATCTGGATGATACGGTGATAAAAAATCAAATCGTGAGCTCGTCCTACAATCTGCTATTTTTGTGAAATCATCGTATCATGATTCACTGTTTGTCTCTTTATGCAGCTGTCTGTTCAAACACACTTTTTCTCCTGTTGTTTAGCCTCTGAAGCCTCTGAGCAGATGACTTTATTTACCTCTTAAAGGCCAGAGCTGCACAATTAAACCAAATCTACACTAATTGCAAATTTAATGGATGCAATTTTTGAAGTGCAATCATTTCTTCCACAAACAATAAAATGTCTTGCTTTGCTTTGAATAAAAACTGCTAACACTGTAGTTTGGTTTTGTACAAACATCTGAAACAAGAGACAAAAGCACGACCAAAAGTGATAAAAATGTGTTCAATAATGACAAAATCGTGCCCACAAACAACAAACGTGACTCAGTGCACAAAAACACGTTTAAATATGACAAACACAACTGAACGTGACAAAAACGCGACCAGAAGCAACAAAAAGTGTGTTTAAAATGTGAATTGAAAATTGAAAATGTGAAAGTGAACATGAATCGAGATAAAATTGAAATCATGATGTGGCCCCAAGAAAATCGTGATAATACTATTTTGCCATATCACTCCGCCCTGGTCCTGCTCTATGGTTGTTGCGTCGTTACTCGTGATATTTTCTGTAGCAATACCTTGTGCTTCCAAATGTTAAATGTTATTGTAAAATTGTAAATGTAAAATTATTGTGACACTTTTAAATCAAAACTCAAGCCAAAACTATTTCAATACAACCTCATTTGAATCAAGTCTAAATGTGAAAAGAAACAGGACTGAACGAAGCCGAGGCTGGGACTGAACCAGGCTTGAACTTGTGCGTGGACCAGGCCTTAACGAGATCCAAACCAGGACTTAATCAGGCCTAAACCCCAGCATCTTCGGCCCGTGTCAAACAGCCGCAGCACTTACATAATCATCTCACATTATCTCATTGACGTTGAGTTTACGCTCGATGCCCTTCGTGTCGACCCGCGCTGGCAGCGATGAAACACACTAAATGTTTTTTCTTGAGATGACAGAGTCCAGAAATAGCCCTGGTTTTGTCCCCGCCGGACCCTCGCGGCCCCCGGAGCGAGAGCGACCAGAAGTGGGACCATTGTTTCATCTTTTTGTGACAGACTGAGTTTAAGGCCGGACTCGTGACACAAGCTCCGCACAGAAAATACGTCAGAGTGAATGAGTTTGACGAAAAGTATAAATTCAGCACAACAAAAAAGTTCATGTGAGGGCAGTAAGATTGATCTTGGATGAATGGGAGTTTATAATAGTCACAAGTTAAAAACAGAAGTTACAAATCTAATTTTCAATCTCAGAATTTGTCAGAAAAATCTTGACTAACAATTATTTTACTAGTAGACAAGTTAGCGCTTATTTTTCGAACACCACCAGCTAAAACATGACCAAGTCAGACCATTTAGTAAAAATTATACATAATGTGGTATATAATGTATTAAATGTGGCATATAGTGTATTAAATGTGGTATATAATGTATTCAATGTGGCTTATAATGTGGTATAATGTTCGTGCCACTGTCTGATTCTTTAAATTTGGCAATAATGACTGTTTTGCCTTCATTTTTGGCACAGAAACACTCCAAAACGGCAAATTATTAAATTAAATCCATTGCTAAATCCATTATATCCAACTGGACTTTTTTCCAAGGTAAACCTAGCAACACCTCAAGGAACAATAAAAAAATAAAGAGATAACGATTATACAACAATATAAACTAAATACAGGTTGACATATGGAAATTGAAAGCTTCTGGATACTTCCGAATACTGTTGGGGTCTTTGTTATCGAAAGATATTTTAATTTGTTATCTGTAAGTCCAGATAACAATAGCGATTATCAAAATATGACTACGATTACAAAAATGTGACCAAAACACGACTAAGTGACAAAAACATAACCAAATGTGGCAAAAACACAATTAAAAGTAACAAAATGTGACAAAAACATAACTAAAAGTGATAAAAATGTGACTAAAGGGACAAAGAGAGACTAAAAGTGACAATAACATGACTAAACATGACAAAAACGTGATTATAAGCAACAAAAATGTTAATAAAAAAGTCAAAATCGCTACTGAAAGTGACAAAAACATAACTACAAGTGACAAAAACGTGATTATAAGCAACAAAAACATTACTAAGAATGTCAAAAGTGCTCCTAAAAGTGACAAAAACATGACTAACAGCGACAAAAACATTCTGAAACACATGATTCTTTTATGTCAGTTCATATTTCAGGTCTTTTTAAAATTCTAAATCTAACTGTAATATTGTTCGGAAAAATCTCAAATCCTACAGCTCTACAGTCCACAGTTTTTCCGTTTTCCCATCTTTACCTGCCGAGATCCGAGCGCCAAAGCTTTATCCGCTCAACAAAGCGGGGACTTTCCTCATTTGCCTGTCGGTTTTACTCGCTCCTAATCGAGTAATGTATTTTGGCAGTGGCTGGGCTGTTGTTGGGTTTGCAGTAAAAATAGCCCCTTCTCTGCGGGCCAAATGTGCAGAGGTCTGTGTGAGTCAGCGGACGGCTCTGCCCCGGGACCAGAGCAGGAGCCGGGGCTTTGTCAGGAAGGTGCAGCTCAAACTGGACGGACGGAAACAACAGAGCGACCCAGAGCTAGAGCCGCCGTGTGTCGTAGCACTTCACACAGGAGCAGAGCTCATTTACATTTAATTTAGGTCGTGTCTTTGGTTGTTGTTTTTTCATAAATTGATGTATTTCTTTAGCCAAGATTTAGTCCAGTAATAGACAACAAAATGTGTTCGCAACATCAACTAATTTATTCAAGGAAAATATTCTGCATTTTTTATATTGTTATTAGCCTTTAAACGTGCTCTTGAGTGCCTTACATTTGTCATCTCATGTGAAAAAAAAAAAAGTCTTAATCATCCTATAGCTTTTTTAATTTTTATCAGCCAGCATGAAATGACACGTCCAGCCAGCAGATGGCGCCAGCGCTATACACAAGCTAGTGAATTTAGCACTGAAAAGACATTGTGTGGGTTTGCTGCAGTATTTACCGTGTTTATGTGGCTTGTTTCAGAACATGTTTGTACAAATCCAAACCACAGTGTTAGCCGTTTTTATTCAAATCAAAGCAAGATGTTTTGTTGTTTGTGGAAGAAATTATTGCATTTCAAAAATTACAGCCTTGAGATTATTTGGTTGAATCGTGCAGCTTTGGTCTTTAAGAGGTAAATAAAGTCGTCTGCTCAGAGGCTTCAGAGGCTAAACAACAGGAGAAAAAGTGTGTTTGAACAGACAGCTGCATTAAAGAGACAAACAGTGAATCACGATACGATTTCACAAAAATAGCAGATTGTCACGGGGACGAGATCACGATTCGATTTTTATCACCATATCGCCGTTAAAATGCAGTTTTTTTTGTTGCAATAAATGTGTTTTTTTCAACTGTAATTCATGTTTAGAAAAGGGGATAATACTGTGTTAAGTTTGTTTTGACAGTGGCATAAAGTAGTTTCAATATTATCGTTAATCGTGATATTTTTCTGTATTAATACATCAGGCCAACTCAAAACGTTCACTCAAGACAACAGTTACTTTAATAAAAATGTCAGTGAAGGCATAAACGTTTGGTGCTTGAAAAAAAAAAAATTACCATAAAAGAGTAATAACCATGTCACATTAAATTGTCCTTGATCGGCTTCTTTTAAAAGTGACAGACGGAGTGTCGCAGCAGAGACAGAAACATTCAGAAGAGCAGCTCTGTGTCTCCATCAAAACATTATTAAACTAAATTAAACTGTCAACTCTAACATATGAAATATAATAAACATCTGTGATTAATTATAACTCATTACTGAAGGTTTGTAAAGAGAAAGAACACAAAAAAGCAGAAGAAATGGAGTGATACATTTGAATAATATTACAGTGAGGAGCTGCACCATCTGGCATTACCCAAAAAGCGTTAAATAATTGATAAACAAAAACATGTCCTGAAATGACGCTGTATATTCTGTCTTTGAAGTGGAGCTCGCTGCGTGGAGAGCTTTCAAATCTATACATCTCAGAAAACACAAGCGCCACTTAAAATATGTCAACAAAAATAATCACAATTTCACCCAAACGTGGACGCTGAAACTGAAACGACGAGCGAAAAGTGCAGGAAAAGCGCAAAAATCCAATGCGTTTCCTGTTCTTGATGGATGGTTCAGAGAGTAAGGCGTATCGCTAAAATTCAACTTCCCTAAACTTTGGCTTTAGGGGAAAAAAACAGGATCAGAAACATCAAAGTCGGGTTAAATCTTCTTACAGAGTCATGCTTGGGTTCAAATACAAAACCTAACAGGCTTATTGTTTGTCAAATCTGCCTCTTTTTCTCTCCTCTTTCCTCTCCACATTTCCTTGCCGTTCCCCCAGATTTGAGCCGTTTACCGAATTTGCGTCAGTCATGCTAGTCGTTAGCTTTACCATGTTTTCTTCATTTAAACGTCCACAAAAGGTTAGAAAGGTGATCGGTTTGTTAGCCTTTGTTGGCCAGTCCTTGAAGTGCAGGTTTTTATGATTTCAAATGTTGACTTTATTTGGTGGAATAATACTTGTGGAAATATAAATTATAGCTTTAAACCAATCAGGTGTCTGTCTGTGGAGAAAAACTGACAAATCACACTAAAGAGACAAAAGTTATTGCATGATTTACAAAAAAGAAACTACTTTTTGACCCAACTTTTTGACAACAACAAACAAAAAAAAAATCACCCTCAATCACTTCTCTCTTTTTTCCTCTTTCTATCTCTCTCTGTGTCTTCTCTTTTTTTCCTCAAACTCTCTCATTCCCATTTTCTCTCTCTCTGTCTTTCTCTCTCCCTTTTCTCTTTCTCTCTGTTCTCTTCCTCTCTTTTTCACAAACTCTCTCATTCTCCTTTTTCACCCTGAGTCTCTCTTGCCTCCCTTTCTCTTCTCTCCCCCGCTCTCTCTCTCTCCACCCAATTTACTCCTCCCATTTTCTCTCTTATTCGCTTCTCTCTTTTTCTCTGACTCTCTCATTCTCCTTTCTCTCCCTCCGTCTCTTTTGCCTCTTCTTCTCGCTCACTGTCTCTTTTTTCTAACACTCTCGTTTTCATTTGTCTTTGTCGCTCTCTCTCTTCCCCTCTCTTCTCTTTTTTGCTAATGCTCTCATTTCAACTTTTCTCTGTTCGTCTCACTGTCTCTCTTTCTCTCTGTTCTGTTCTCTCTCTTACTCTCCCTCTCTTTTTCTCTGACTCTCTCATTCTGCTTTCTCTCCCTCCATCTCGGTCTCTTTTCCCTCTCTCTCTCCCTGTCTCTTTTTTCTAACACTCTCATTCCCCTTTCTCTCCCTCTCTCTCTCTCTGATCCCCCTTTCTCTCTCTCTCTGCCTCTCTCGTTCTCATTCCCCTTTCTCTCTCTCTGATCCCCCTTTTTCTCTCTGCCTCTCTCTGTCTCATTCCCCTTTCTCTCTCTCTGTCTCATTCCCCTTTCTTTCTCTCTCTCTCTCTCTGCCTCTCTCTCTCCCTCATTCTCTCTGCCTCTCTCTCTCTCCCTCATTCTCTCTCCCTCATTCTCTCTGCCTCTCTCTCTCCCTCATTCTCTCTGCCTCTCTCTCTCTGCCTCTCTCTCTCTGCCTCTCCCTCCCTCCCTCCCTCTCCCTCTCCCCTCTCCCTCTCCCTCCCTCTCTCTCCCTCTCCCTCCCTCTCCCTCCCTCTCCCTCCCTCTCTCTCCCTCTCTCACACTCTCCCTCCCTCTCCCTCCCTCTCCCTCCCTCTCCCTCCCTCTCTCTCCCTCTCCCTCCCTCTCTCTGCCCTCTCCCTCTCCCTCCCTCTCCTCCTCCCTCTCCCTCCCTCTCCTCCCCTCCCTCCCCTCTCCCTCCCTCCCTCCCTCTCCCTCTCCCTCCCTCTCCTCCCTCTCCCTCCCTCTCCCTCCCTCTCCCTCCCTCTCCCTCCCTCTCCCTCTCTCTCCCTCTCTCTCTCCCTCTCCCTCCCTCTCCCTCCCTCTCCCTCCCTCTCTCCCCTCTCCCTCCCTCTCCCTCCCCTCCCCCCCTCCCCCTCCCCCTCCCCTCTCCCTCTCTCTCTCTCTCCTCTCTCTCTCTCTCTCTCTCTCTCTCTCTCTCTCTCTCTCTCTCTCTCTCTCTCTCTCTCTCTCTCTCTCTCTCTCTCTCTCTCTCTCTCTCTCTCTCTCTCTCTCTCTCTCTCTCTCTCTCTCTCTCTCTCTCTCTCTCTCTCTCTCTCTCTCTCTCTCTCTCTCTCTCTCTCTCTCTCTCTCTCTCTCTCTCTCTCTCTCTCTCTCTCTCTCTCTCTCTCTCTCTCTCTCTCTCTCTCTCTCTCTCTCTCTCTCTCTCTCTCTCTCTCTCTCTCTCTCTCTCTCTCTCTCTCTCTCTCTCTCTCTCTCTCTCTCTCTCTCTCTCTCCCCCTCCCTTTGCTCTCGTACCTTTCCTCTGGTCTTCCCTGTGTAAATGACGCCACTGTTTACTGCTTCTGTGTGTTCCTGGTGTAATTACAGAGGGCATTAGTCGTGGTCAGTGCTCTGGACGTACGTACGATTCAGAGTGAAGCTGCAGCGATGCATTAACAGCAGCAGCTCGTGTAAACTACATGTTCAGTCCATGGAAGAGAACATCGCACATACACAGGCTTTATCATCTTTAACAGACAATAATATCAAAAGTTAAGCCTGGAAATACAGCAAAACTAGAAAATCAAGAAGCCTGTATCACTCAATGCTGGAAAATCCCAATTACAGTTATTCTAAATGTGAAATATTGTTTAAAAAATGTGCTACAATGAATAGTTAGCGGAATTAAACACTTTTTTTTTAGCACATTGGTGTTAATTATGAGTTATAAAATGTACATATTTTACGCTTTGGAATCTAAATCTGACCAAAAACAAAGAAAAAGTGCAAACAAAAGGTGCAGACAATAAATATTAAGCTTAAAAAATAACGATAAGTTGATGTAGTGGTTATTGTGACAGGTCTAAGCATGAATAAAGTTGAATAAGTTTTAGAGTTAGTTTATTTATTTTTTAGCAACACATTATCATAAATCAAGTCATTTGGTTTATTTCAGCACAATATGTCACAAAAATATAGAGGAAAAACAACAATAAATGTACTGTTTTATTGATTTAATTGTGTTTGAATATATAATGACAACTAAAACATTTCACTGTCTTCCTCAGCCTCTGGTTTTGTCACATTCATTTGAAGCTGCAGAGTATGTTCATTTTCTGGTGGTTTACACAGAGAAGTTAATGCTTTGCCTGGAATGTTCCATAGTGTGGCATTAAACTTATCTATGGAGACAAGCATCAAGTCAAGTTGCAGGTCAGATTTGTTGAGAATGCAGGGTTTAAAAGGATACATTTTGATTGAATACATGAAAGACAGATAGTTTAATGCCAGAAAAGTGATAATAATGCACCTTTAAATTAAACCAGAGACTGAAGACACCGTTTAATTTTAGTCAGATGCAAAAATGTACACAATTAAATAAATAAATCAGTCAAAAACATTTGTCGTTGTTTTCTGTGTATTTTGGTGCAAACGAAGCGGCTCCTCCATTAAAACAGTTAAATATTGCACTTTTAAGCAGGATTTGATTTTAAAAAATAAAAGTGACATCCATTTCTCAATTCTATTTGTTGTTGTCATATTATACAAGGTTTTATTATATGAATGAATTATTCCGTACTCATCCACACTGATACAACTGAGGAAAGATGTGTTAAGTGCCACGGAAACAAACGTGCACATAGAACCACACAGCCTTCGAAGGTTTAGAAAAACTACACATTTTTCCTCTTTTCTGATTAGTGCGGTCATTTTTCTCATGTTTTTTTTTTTTCTAATTGCAAATAATCAAGAAATGAAAAGTTTGAAATGCTAAATAATTACAAAATGTGCCTGTAAATGTCTTGGCTGATGTTCAAGAATCACTTAAAAGAGCAGAAATATCATCATATCATCAATATCATGTTTTAATTATAGATGATACTAGAGATTTTGATTTTTTTAACTCCAAAACATTTTCGTTTGGCTTAGATTTTCCATCTCTTGTGATCAATATTGACAAAAAATGAATAACGATGATCATTTCAGGTAATTTATTCAGGAATGTGCTAAAATATGCCTGAAAATGTGTTATTTGGGTTCAAGTATCGTTAAAAAACACATCTGGACCATACAATTATCTACTAAAGTACAGAAATATCACTATATTCTCTTGTTTGGACGATTATACTAGACTTTTCTGTCTCTTTTTTGGCCAGTTCTAATCATTTTGGACAATACATTCGATATTCTAATTTAGCATATTTCCAAATCAACAATTGCGATGTTATCCAGTTTGTGATAGCTCTTCCACCGCTACTGATCGATATTGACAAAAATGTACACCTTACTGTTTTTGCATTATTTCGATAGGAGTTTGATTCAGGAATTTGCTAAAATGTTTCTGAAAATGTCCGACAAAACGTGAATGGACCATGAAATTAATCAAAAAGTGCAAAAAATATTACTTTATTCACTTGGTTGGAGGATTATACTAGAATTTTCTGTCTATTTATTGGTCAGTTCTAGTAGACAATACACTCGATATTGTAATTTTACATATTTCCAAAACAGCAATTTTCGATAGCTCTTTCACATCTAGTGATCGATATTGACAAAAACTGATATGTTGCTGTTTTTTGCGTTATTTCGATAACAATATCAAACGATGTTTCCAGGAATTTGCTCAAATGTTTCTGTAAATGTCGCAGAAAAAGAAAACTGAATATAAAATTGACCTAAAAAGTACTAGACTTTTCTGTCCATTTATTGGTCAGGAGATAATACACTCGATATTCTAATTTAGCATATTTCCAAAACAACAATTTTCGATAGATCTCCCACATCTAATGATCGATATTGACAAAAATGGATATCTTGCTGTATTTTGCATTATTCTGATAAAAATATTCAAACAATGTTTTTACTAAAATGCTTCTGCAACGTTAATTCAAATATAGACAATCACATCTTCACTGTAATAACTTTAAATAACATACATTTCTACAAATTGTCTGAAACTACGCAAATTATCGTTCTAGTTTCACCGATTAACAAAACACAAACTGCTGAGTGCCAGGGGTCCAACAACAAATTCCTTGACAAAGATAGAAGATATACACAATAAAAATCAATTAGTAAAAACAGACCAAATCGAGCAGCAACAAATTAACGTTAAATGTGGCAGAAACCGTAAATGTGACATAAAATTGACCAAAAAGTGCAAAAATATTACTTTATACCCTTGTTTAGAAGATTTCACTAGAGTTTTCTGTCTCTTTTTTAGTCACAAAACAACAATTAAGATTTTACACAAGTTTCGGTACGCCTTAAATGCAAGATAGTTTACTCTCGGTGTTAATTTCGGATCGTAACGTCCTCGCGTAACCTGCAGTGCGTGCGTAATAAGTTCCACCGCTTACCCAAACTACAAACTCAACTACCGCACTCACCTCAGCAAGAGCAGCACCTCCAGCGCTCCCAGCAGCACGCCGCCGACAACGCGACACCTTTTCCGGCGCATTTCTCCCCCGAAAGGTCGCTCCATCCTCGGCTCGCTCCTCTTCCTCCCCCGGACGCGCTCAACCGACGCACGGCGCGCAACTTCCAGGCATGGCGCGGCAGCAACAGGACGGAAAGGCGCTCCGGTTCACAGCCAAGTGCGCGCAAAAATGACCAAAACCGAACTTGTCATGACGGATTGTGCGGCGGAACGGAGCTGGGTCGCGTCACACAGCTGCTCGCGTGCTCTGGGCTCGTTCTCTGCCCTCGTGCGTCGCAGGATCACGGAGTCCCGCCCCCTTCGAGACCCTGTATGGGGGTGATTGACAGGTGGTTTGGGCCAATTGCACCCGCGCGCAGTTAAAACGTTCCAGTTGGATTGAATGTAAAATTAGAAACGCGCCGAGCTGTGTGTAATGTCGGATATCCTCAAATGCATTTTCCTTCCGAGACTGAGACCGTTTCCAAGGCTGAAACTAAGACTCTGTGAGAGATTTTACCATCATTCTCTATTTTAAATGAATAATAATGAATAAGCAAATGTGTCAAATGAATAATTAACAAATGTTACACAAGCTACACCAATAGTTAAAGGCCATGAACCTGATTTTTACTGTTTTGAAACGTGAAAAACAGAACTAATTCATGTTAAAGTCTTTATATCAGTCATGTATCGCTCACTTTCCTAATGCAGTCCCAGCATCCTATATTCACCTCCATGAGTTTAGAAGCATTTTTCACCTGTGAGCCCAGAGCGTCACAGACCGTCCCGGGTAAAGCTAACAAACATTAGCACGCTAACGGTGCACTAAAAGTTCTGGTCTCATTTTCACCCAAATAGATGCTTTTACAGCATATGTGTGCTGGAGCGACACAGAATTTACTTTATTACATGGAAAAAAAACATGGACTAGTTCTGTTTTTCCCGTTTCACAGCAGTAAAAATCAGGTACAGCCCCTTTAATTTAAGATTGTACTTCAAATATTTGGCGCCTTGGAGAAAGAGATTTGGGAGTTACTCCAACATTCAGTTTTCAATCTTTTTCTTTAGAATTATTATCTTGAATTATAGCTTATACATTTGAATTTATTAAAGCCCCTTGTGATGCATCATCTCGTTTTCAAGGGGGACATACAACATGCAACAGAAACATTGTCCCACAAAAGGACAATAAAACACATTACCATGAAAGACATAATAACGTAACATAGTCAGTACATTTTAAATAAATAAATAAATAGGCTATACAAGGGACATGCAGGAAAGACTGGCTTCAGCATTTGACTCATTCTTAAAGCTGCTGTGGTCAAACCATAGAACTATAATAAAACCTGGAAGATGAATCCAAGATGGCCGTCCTGTTTATCCCTATGGAGAGTGCTCATTGGCGCATGACCCCAAAAAAGTTTCTTACTTCCGCATTTACTTCCTGATACGGCGGCTGACATCTTTGTTTTACTTCCTGAAACGATGGCTGCCATCTTTGTTTTACTTCCTGAAACGGAGGCTGCCATCTTTGTTTTAGGGCGCCATGTGACGACAATCCCCCACTTCATATAAAAACGGTAATTTTGGTGATTTTAGAAACGGTAGAAAAGAACATTTCCTTCTATTTTATTTAAATACCGATAATAATTCAGTACTGTCCGCAATTATAATTAGCAATTTTAGAAAAAGGCTGGTTCCAAGAGGCTGCAGTACCTCACATGGCCACAAATCAATCTGGGACCACAGACAGAGGGGGCGTACCTTATCCAGTTCATTTAATACATCCATGGGTCAAACCTGTCAGGAGCAGTGGGTGACACATTTGCTCTTGGTCAGGAGTCAGCGCTGCACTGTTCTGCTCTAGATGTAACACATTTACTGCCTCATCAAAAGAAAAGTTGCCACCTGGATTTAACTTAGCAAATAGGAATGAGCAACTGAATAATTATTGCATGGGTGATTGTGTTTCAGCTGTTTAAACCCATCTGATGCAGTGAGCGGCGTCTCATTTCTGTAACAAATGTGGAAAGACAAATCCTGTGGTCGTGGAACAGATGTCAGTGTGATTGGGAAGGGTCAAATCATCATCAAAGACAGAAAACATCTAAGGAGAAACTGCCCAAACTGGCATTGGCAACGCATTATTGAAAACGGGAAGGATAGTGAGAAACCTTTGTCTTGGAGGAGTAAGTACCCATCATGCCTAGGGCTTCCTGTAGCCTGTAGGGGGCAGTGTTGTGGTTTAGGTTCAGTAACATGATGAGCCCAAAGAATGAGATCAACTGAACCTGAACATCCTGAACCACCAGGTTATACCAGCAGTGGATTCTTCTCTGATTCCACTTTTCCATCATCAATACAAGAATTTGGTGAAAAACTAATGAAACACTTGGTTTAAATAAATGTTTGACGCTGCAGAGGTTTACAGTGAATGTGTGCCATAATCAGTAATGAGGTCCAACCAAATATTAGAGCCTTTTCTCTGTGATGACTTTTCTTTTGGCCAAATGCAGTGTATTTGAAAACTAAATGTAAAGAGCATGTCCATCAGGATATACACTCCGATAAAAAAATAACTGTGTTGCATCTGCGGTGGTGACCGTATTACCATCAGTGAACACACATCTGAACACAGCGTCCATCTTTAAATTTGCACATAATGAACCTAATCCGTCCATGTTCCTCCTCTTATCCAGGGCCACCAGGGGGCAGCGGCCTGAACAGGGACTTCCACTCCCCAGAGACCTGAGGCATCCCCAGGCCACAGAGAGACGTAATCCCTCCAGCGTGTCCTGGGTCTTCCCCGGAGCCTCCTCCCAGTGGGACATGGCCTGAACTCCTCCCCTGGGAGCCCCTCATGACACAGTAAACTTTATTTATATTGTGCTGTTCATGGACAAACACGGACAAGTGATTTACAAAGAGCATCCAGGCCACACCAAATTACAGCAACAATAAGAAAAACCAAGTCAATGAAAAGCTTTTCTAGAGAGACCTCCACCATTACCATATGTTTTGGGACTGCCCTATTGCTTAGAAACATTGGATTAAGATATTGTCACTGTGTTGAGCCTCAAAACTCCTGCCATGGACTTTGGGAACGTATTTGGAATAAACTTTTGGTGTTTATTGACGCATTTGATGACGCAAACTGCACGAGCAATTAAGGACTGAACCGAGATTATACTCAACATACAGAACATGGAAGAAAAAAAAAAGAGAAAAGAAATCACAATCGGACTTGACTTGAAAATGGACAAATTTGACAGACTCTGGACTAAATGGGACTAGTTCGCTGGACTGCATGCGCCATAATTTTATTTCATTTAAAAGAAAAGCTTGTATAAACATCTTCAGCTGACGAAAAACACACCAGAGTGAGTCACGTGGAGAAACAGGGACAGCCTTCCATGGTTCTGGGCCACAGCCTGAAAGGACAGGTTCCCCCGAGTTTTGAACTTAGTTTTTGGGACACAACCAGATTGTGACTGGAGACCAAAGTGCATCCAGAGGAATAAAGAGTCTAAAGGTCTAATGTACTGGGGCCTGCTCGTGTCCGTGAAGAGCTCTCAAAGTAACAACTAAAATTTTTAAACCAATCCTGAATTTTACAGGAAGCCAGGGGAGTCATGATAAAACTGGAGTGAGATGGAACATTCTGATTCCTGTTAAAAACCTGTATAGAAAAAAAACATTTGTATGATTAGCCTTTTGAGCATGTTTGTTACAGTCTGCACTTCATACATTTCTAGATGAATTAAAATGTCTTGATTTAAGGATATTACTCTTGATTTCAGACTTGTTCAGATTAGTTGATACTACTTATTTGATGGAACTAGAATATTTAACGTCATACCGTTTCTGACTTGTTTTAATGCATTACTTGTTACTTTTAAGTCAGTTTGGCAGGTTATACAACAAGACATTTCACTAGTTAACATGATTACTAAACATTTTGCCTTTTTGTCCCCAGTTTGACATTTTTCGTAATGTTTAAAATGTTACTTCCTGGTTGGAGCAGCAAATGTGACCATAGAGATGATTCCACCACTGTTACCTAGCAACCATTTAGAAAACAAGGGCCAAAATCCACGTAAATACACATGATTTGACAAATAATAATACCTGATAACAACTTTATTTTATTGCATGACTGTTTAAACTATCAAAACATTCTGCCCGTTGTCTGTAAATTGTCTCTTTATTTGCAATGGTATTTATCAAAATTTCTGCAACTTCACAGATATAAAACTATGATAAATATTTACCACAGGTGCCCTCCCACCAAACTAAGTCATACAACATTTTGAGAACATGTCATATAGACTTTAAAACAAATTATCTGCCAGTGGGTTAAGATAATTTTACTTGCCCCACTGGCAAACTTATTTTCTTATTTTAAGCTAAATTATCGCATGATTAGTCAGAAACACCTTGAAATATTCTGCATTACATAAACATTTAAATCTCACTCAGTCAAAACTGTTCAAATCTTTATAAAAAAAATATAAAAATATAAATTCTAGTCATTTTAAGATTTAACATTTTCGCTGTACTGAAGTAAAATCTGCTGTACATCCGCTTTGCTTTAAGATGAATTGGTGGTGATTTGCAAACTAAACTAATAAAATACGTTGTGAATGGCTCCCTGCGCTCCATCTGTGCCGCGTGCCAGTGTTTTCCGGTCTGTTGCTCGGGATCGCAGAGGGTCCCGCGTGGCTCTGCTCTCTGGATGTAAAGAAGCTCCAGTCCTTTGCTCCGCACCATATGTGTCCAATCCTGCCTTGCTCACGTTACATCACAGAGCCCGGGGCCGTCAGACTCCTCTGCAACACGGCTGGACTGTCGCAGACGGAGCCGCACGGAGAGCGCCGTCCTGATTCAAGATGGAGGGGCGTTCGCGCGCAAACGTGGACCTGGTCAATGTTTTGAGCCTATAAGTTAAAGTGCGTACGGCAGGTTTTTTAGGTGCTCTAATTTAGACTTTATTCAGTGTATTCATATCTCTCCTAAACATAAATTATAGTTTTGCATCAATTAGGCAGCTATTTGTGGAGAAAAGTTTAAAAATATGTTGAAAATTACAGGAAGTGAAAGCACATTGATGACGTCACACTAGGGAGACAAAGAAAACACAAAAGAAACCACTTTTTTGACATTTAAACATCAATTTAACAAGATAACGGTGTATTTCTCTTTGTAAAATAAAAAAAATCTGTGACATTAGATGAGTTTTGGTCCAGTGTACAGGATGGTTTCTTGGTAGTTTCCAAGTGTGATGTCATCATTTACAACCAGGAAAAAAAAAGAAAAAAAAAAGGGTAAACTGGGGTAAAATTTGTAAAGATTTTGGTATAAATTGAAATATATTTATCATAACTGCATTTTAGTTAGATGAGACGTCCAGTCTGTTATAGGCACTTTAATGAGACCAAATATAACAAATACTGACAATCACACATCAACATCTATTTGCACCAGTACATTTTTACATATACTCTTTATAAACTTTATATATTTTGTTACTATTTCATATGTTGTATGTTTACCGCCCAAGCATGTTCTTAGTTTGTGAATTTTGTTCACTGACAACGGCAACAAATCTTTTTTTCTGATCAGGGGCTTCAAATTCTGGGCCCCGGTACAAACTTTTTTCGGTGGGCCCTCAGTACATAATTTTGTATATTTATTTACTGTGGTGGAAGTACAGGCCCCTCTTCATCAAGTGTGATTTTCTATCACTTTTCTGTCGTGTCTCTCGAATTGTTCTTGAAGGGAGCTTTTGGTTTTTGTTGTTTCTGTTTTGTTTTAATGTGTGGTGTAAGTGAACTTTTGGAAAAATAAAAGGCGCTTATGTCCTGTTGCCTAATAAGTCCACCACCGTTTATTTATCCCTGCAAATTCAGTTATTATTGTTATTTTTTCATTACATATTGCTAGAATATACATATATGCTTTGTACGTACACTTATTTACACCAATTTCGCAAAGATCTCAAAGAACATATCACTACTATAAGAAAATACACTCAAATTATGTATCTCTCAAGGACTTTAGTCAACCACATTGCATTTTATAACAACAAAAATAGATTAAAGCGTAGATGAATTCAACTCAGACAAAAACATCACATGCTTTAGGGCCCTTGCCTGCTCTGTTTACCCCCCCAGTCCGACGCCCCTGTTTATGATTTTGATTCTGATTTGTATTGGTTTCCATTTTACAGACCAAAGTTCCCTCAAATAATCATATATACTCCTTATTGTTTGTAGATAATCCAAAGCAAATAATGTAGGTTTTAAGATTATTTATTTCAAATATAATAATTTAATGGTGAACTTTTCTGGTGGTTGTTTCCTAAGTGATGTTTTGCAGCTCTCCAGAACAGTTTAATAGAATTCATTGACAAATAATACTAAATTGACAAACTGGTCACTTGTTTTGTCATTTTTTTCAAGGGCATGGTCGCTTGTTGCTCTCTAAAAATCTGGCAACCTTGATGATAACTTTATTCATTTTAATTACTCTGTAGAGCTTACATTCTGACATTCCGACTGAGCGGCAGAATATCGAGCAGCACAACTGACAAAATGTGTTTCTTTGCTTTTCATTTTTCTAAAATTCACTCCATACGGCAAAATTGCAACTGAAAATGGCAATTTCTCCGTTGTTTCTCCGACTGTGCAGAGTTTAGCTAGCTTGATGGCTAACAGCTGGCAGTTCAGGACACTTCAACTGCCAAACAACAATTATTTTCTTCAACACAGACTCAAAAACATGTTATTTAAGGACAGATAGAATGAGTTCATCTGTTTGTGATCCCATAGTCTGTGTCAGTGATAAATGTGATTGAAACTGCAGTGTTCCTGTTGTTTATCTGGTTTCCTACAACTGTTTACTTGATTTTCTTTTTTCAGATGTCAGACACAAACTGGATATCTATAAAATGTGTAGAGTTTTCCATTGTGTGAGAGACTGCAGCAGCTTTTTCACGTTTAAGTTTTGAGTGATGAGTGTTTTGAGCTTTTACAGGAGAAAATGTAATCTCGTGCACCAATTCAAAATGCATAGATAGCCTAAATATGTCAAATGATGCCTTGTTACTACTATCTTTTCACACATGGCCTAAAGAACTTATTTAAATTAGCGTGCACTTACAGAACAGATATTTGTCCTCTGTGCTTATGTAACTGATGCATTATGTAGTGTATTAAATGTGCACAATAACAGCCCGCAGTAATGTGCATTAATCTTACAGTAGGCTACACATTCTGCATACAGCTGCACAACAGCGAAGACCAGGCCATTGTGGTAAATCTTTAACTCTATATTTTAAAATGGTTTTGAGTGATTACGATGTTTAATTGATTGGGCTTTCTAAATATAGAAAAAAAAAATCTCACTTTTGCATTTTAGCTGTTGTCAGTTCGTACAAGCGTGAACGAACATGCAGCAAACAAAAGCAACACCAGGCCAAAAGAGGGAACAAAATGTACTCTTGGAGGAAACTTCACCATTAGGATTT
Source organism: Rhinogobius similis (assembly GCA_019453435.1). Taxonomy (NCBI): domain Eukaryota; kingdom Metazoa; phylum Chordata; class Actinopteri; order Gobiiformes; family Gobiidae; genus Rhinogobius; species Rhinogobius similis. The sequence continues at coordinate 15,244,457 of CM033622.1, forward strand.
CAAAGTGTCATCTCCTGCATAGTTTATAGGGAGGGAAAACACCAATACAAGGCCTGAATCTGCAAGGTACAAAATAAAGTAACTGTCCAAAGTGCACAGATTAAACCACACATTTCATTTAAACATAATAAACACAATTATATTTAAGATTTTATTAAACATTTTGCCTGTTTGTCCCCAGTTTGACAGTTTTTGTAAAGTTTATAATGTTACTTACTGGTTGGACATGAGTAGAGGTAATCCCACAACTGTTACCTAGCAACCAAACGGTAAACAAGGGCCGAAATCCATATAAATTAGGCAATAGTTATGAATTGACAATTAATAAAACCTGCAAACACCTTTATTTTCTTAAATGATTGTTTAAACTGTCAGAAAAATGTATGTAAGTTGTCTCTGTATTTTCAATGGTACGTCGCTTATTGATGACATCACAGAGGGATTCAGTTTTAGAACTGCTCTACTTCCTGTAATTTTCAACGCTTATTTTTCACATTTTCTTCATCTTCATAGATGCAAAACTACAATAAATATTTACCAAAGGTTCTATCTCACCAAACTAAGAAATTATTACAAAAACATGAAGGAGTCCCCCAAGGATCCATCCTCAGGCCACATCTATTTTAAATGTACATGTTTCCACTAATATTTTGATTAATGCTTCATAATTTCACAGTTTTTATCATCTGTGTCTTTTACGCCAATAGAACTGATTTATGTTCGTGTTCATTCTAGGACAATTCTTATGCACCAATAAAGTATTCATACTAACAGTACATTCTAATCTGAAAATTACCAATATTTATGAACGATAAAAGCATATGAATAATAAATCTGGGTTATTTTTGAAAACCATTGCGTGAACGTATGTTCTGTGGTCGATTTTCTATCACACTTCGTTGCCTTGTTTTATAAATGTATTAATGCATTTGTTTCAGTTGTGGGTTTCTGCTCTGTTACATTTCTCCATGGAGATATTATTGTTTTACCCTGAATGTTCCACAATATGGTAATAAACTGATCTTTTTCCGTGGAGATAAGATGGAAACGCAACCAGACAAAGTCACTGATAAGATCAAAGGAGAGCTTAGTGTAAGAATGTATGTTTTACACAGTATTTTGTGCAATAAAAACACCTGTAATTGAATAAATGCAAAATAAAAAAGTGCACCTTTAGGTTCTATATATATTTGGAGTCGAATGTTGGTTTCACTTTTAGTTTGAAACATTTTGTCCCTCTGAGGCTCCCATTAAACCAATCCAAAAATCACATGACACTCTCCCATCACAGATCAGAACACATCATCGTCTGCATCAAACTCTGCTCCGGGCCGCTCAACGCAAGACAAATAAAATTGAAAATCTGTGTATCCGATTAACTGGAAAATAGACCTTTCTTGACAGTGGCCTCATGATTTCAAAGGTGTAGCCATTAAAGGATATCGCCCTGGTAAAGTAAAGCACTAAAACTGCTAGTTGGAGGCCAAAAACTTGTTAAAACTGGGCAAAAATGTTTAACATTTTTGCTGTGTCTTAAATATAATGATCATAGTAAAATTAGTATTTCAACACATCACAAGCACTTTAAAGGAAAAATATTCTGCATTTTTCATATTGCTGTTAGCCTTTAAACATGCTTAAATTTGCCGTCTCATGTTTAAAAAAAAAAGTGACTTATTCTATGACCTGTGTTATCAGTCACTATGAAATTACACTGTGCATCCATCCAGCATCTATACAATCCAGTGAAGTTAGCGCGGATTTGCTGCAGCAGTTATTGTGTTTAAAGGCAGAAATGCTCAGAACGAGTCTGGCGATGATTTAAGGACTTAGAACAGCAGAAGATTCTCGGATAAGTGACCTATGAAGTCTGAAAATACGGCAAAAAATCCCGGAAGTTCCACAGGACGTGTGTTTGATGCTCGGAGGGGGGAGAATTTTCTAATGAACATTCCTCAAAACATTGTGGATGCAGCTAATGCAACTTCAGATGTGTTTTTGATGACAGAACATTTTTGATGACAGAACATTGTTAGAACATGATTTAAAGCTAAAAAAAAAAAAGTCACAGTAGCAGAAAATGTGTCCTTTAAATTGCAATATTAATCTAAATTGACTTGACAGAAACAAGTCCACCGATTTCCATCTTTTCCTTTATAGTACATCACTTTAAACATCATCAAAACAAAGTGCTGGGCTGCCAGACCAGGAAAGAGCTAAAAGCCACAAACACGCATGAATCACTCTAAATACAACTTCAGCTTGTGTGGGTAAATAAGAACGGAAAACTTTTACACATGTCACTCTTAAACAGAACTTAATTTGTATTTTCAATCATTTACAGGCGTCTCATGTAGTGGCTCTTGCTGCCTTTTGTGGGTTCATAGCGTTCCTCTACCTGTATCTTTCGTGTCACATCAGTGTTCACAGCGTTAATGCTCCTTCACACATTTATGACTGTGTTTTGTGTTGGATCCACTGGAGCTGTTTGTGTCTTTGGTGCAGAGGTGACCTTCCTGCAGGGAGCACTGACCCTCGTTTTAGCCATTCGGGCTCTGACAGTGAAATGTTGAGCCTCTCTCTCCCCTCCTCCTCCTCTTCACTCTCTCTCTCTTATTCTCTCCAGAGGGCATATTCTTGTACACTTTTCTGCATCACTATGAGGGGCCACTGAGGGGTGCGTCCTGTGTGATAATGAGGGATCTCTGTGAACTTGTCTTACTGCCTGGTGTGGATCAGTAGATCACAGGTCCTCAGAGGAGACTCTTGATACACTGGGAAATAAAACTACAACTAGATTAGGAAAGAACGTATTGATTACTGTGGCTCCCTCCTGGCCTTTCTACTCTCTTAAAGTGACAATGACAATTTTCTAATTTAGATTTTATTTGGTGTATTAATACCTATTGTACATGAAAAATATAGTTTTAGACCAATCTAGTAGTAGTTTGTGGAGAAAAGTTGAAAGTTAGAGGTTAAGTAAAAAACTGATGACGTCACACTGTGGGGAGACTCATTCCATCCAAAGGTTACGCATAAGTTACCAAACATAAACAACTTCTTTTACTCATAAAACATTAATTCCACAAAATAAAGGTGTTCAAATATATTTTGTCAAAATATATAAAATATGTGACATTAGAGGAGTTTTAGCCCAGCAAAATCATTTTCTAGTGTGATGTCATCATTTACAACCAGAAAGTGATATTACAAAAAGTTAAAAAAAAAAAGCTAAATTGGTAAAATTGATTGATTTTTTTAGCAAAACTTTAAATATAGTAATCTAATCTGTATTTGAGTTGTCCAACCTGTCACTTTAAGGTGCATTTATGCTGCATTTTCGAACGGAAACTTCTCTGTGCATTCGAGTCACAGACATTCATAGGCGCAAAATTATCTATCTCTTCCTGCAGACACGGCTATTTTGCTAACAGATGCAACACGAACTTTGTCAAATCGAGCGCTCCTTCACAAACAAATGAATGGTGAAGCAGATTAAAATGTACAGATTAAAGTATACACAACTTTTATATATATGATATTTATGTCATTTCTCTGTTTCATCACCAGTCACATGTAAAAGAGGATGTTAAGTGGTCACTAGACACTTATAGGAACAAAAAGACTTTAAATTGAGATCAGAAATCTCAACTTAAAGTCAGTTAGCCTTTAGCTCAGATGGCAGTTTTACACACTAATTATTATTAATCTAAAGTTTGACATTCTCGACAATGACTTTTATGACTTTTAATGACTTTTAACCTCTCGTGAATGTGGTCGATGGGTTGGAACCAGCTGACACTCTGGATTATTTATAACTTGCGTGTTCTGCGGGCTAATGCTAACGGCTATAGGGAAAATACATGACACTGGAGTCCTTCAAATCACACTGGATTAGCCACGTTGCTAAGTGGTCAATAGCATGAGCATTGAACATCTACTTATTTATACATCTAGTTCGAAGCGTATTGTTACCGTAGCTTCATTTATACTTCCAAATGTTTCTAAAGTCAAGGCTGTGATGAGTAAATAAGCAGAGGACAGACAGAAGCCTCTGTATGTGTTGAATGTATCGGGTTACCAGATTTTTATAATTAAAAACTGGGACACACCCGGGTTGGAGTGGGGAGGTACAGTAAAAGTGTATAAAGAGCGGATAATTAAGTACATTATTATAAACTTGGTCCATTCACGGCTCATTCACGACTTCTGTAAACAATATAATATGAGAAACTTCTATCTATATTCTATTTATATATGATTTTTTGTGTTTTGGTCATTTTCAAGAACAATTCTCACCATTTTGGCAATTTATTCCTCTCTTTATTGTTGGCCGGTATCAAATTGGTCAAAAATAGGGACAACTGGGACGTGACTTGTGTAAAACTGGGACAAATAAATGGTTTTGGACACATCTTCTGGGACATGGGACACAGGGCTCAAAACTGGGACTGTCCCGGGTAAATAGGGACATCTGGTCACTGAAGTATAGTCCGGCACAAATGAGCATTTAGTCTTTCTAGTGTCTCCTCTCTCTCTGCCTCCTCACGTCTCTCGTCACACTCCTCTGTCTCTGTTCCCCCTCTCTGCCCCATCTCTTTTGCCTCGTAGCCCTTGCCGTTCTCTCTTCTCACCCTTCTATCCTCCCCTCTCTCTCTCCCTTCTCTCAGTGCTAGTCCTCGTCTCCCTGCAGCTGTCAGACTGTCTTGGGGCTCGTCTTCATTAACCCTGACTCGATAAAGACGCCTCATTAGTGTTTACATCACTGTGGTTAAGTCTGAATCACAGAGACAGAGCAGCAGCCGAGGTTACAGCCCGTTTACGACTGCTGACACATGAGTGAGAAGAGCTCCCTCCACAACCACCAGGGGGCAGTGCTAATGCTGACCACACGTTTTCATTTTGGTCTTTTAATGACATTCAGTGGGGAATAGTATGTAAAACACTACTTTTATGAGCTTTAAACACTTAATGGCGTTCTTGCGTCATTAGTTTACACAACATTGTATTTTGATGGATTCCTTCATGTTTGAGAAATATTTTTTTGTACTCAAGACTTGAATGATTAGAAAATGTCTTTGGTGCTGTAGGTGGTGTTTTTACCACCACCTACAGCCTTGTACTTACTCTACAATTATTCAATATTTTCAGTGACATACATGTAGGGTTAAAAATATCACACCGCCATTTTTCAACAATAAAAATGCATAAAAGAAATGGATCTGTTTCTACTGTTAAACTGTTTCAGATCATTTTTGCAGTTTACAATGAACACATTGTAAAGTGATTATCTGCTCATGTTTTAGTTTAATTATAAATATCCAAAATAAAGAATCATGTCTTCTTTAAACATTTTGTTCCAGTTTAGAAAATGTCCTGAAAATTCAGCTAAATGTCTGTATTTCTGCTGAAATAGGCCAAAGTACGTCCATTGGCGCCGTCATGTTTGTTTTGGTTCGTTTGGCTTTTGCCCAAACCACAATGCTGCGCTGTGATTGGTCCAGTCAGCATCATGGGGGTCGGGCCCAATCCCAAATGAACAGAGGGAAACGGAGGGAAGGACAAGAAGGATTCTCTAGAGTTTGTGAATGCACACCAGCCAGGTTACATCAGGTCACAGCTTTTGAAATCAAAATGTGTCAACTGCCATCCAGAAGTCATTTTCATTTCAATCTGATTATACTTCATGCTGCCCTGAGGGAGGAGTTTTAACCTGAAACATGTTTGTCTTGTTACCTTAATGTGATCTTCCCAGATCTGTCCAGATGACTCTCTTTGAAAGTGTCTTAGAGTCTTTATCAATCAAATGCCGTTTCAGAGGAGGTCGGATCTTGTCCTCAATTTCCCTTCAGTGAATTTCCAGCTCATTCTTGCTGCATGTTGTTTCAGAAAACAGGTGCCACATCACAAAAGCTTTGCTGCATGACTTGAATTTAAAAATAAACAACTCTTCATTCTTCCCCTCTTGGATTAATTAGGTTTTCAAGTCTCTTCTTATTAATTTGTAAAAAATGTCTACATATTTTTATCCTTAAATCCTCTTCTACTTGCTCTGATAAAACATGCATTTTGCCACACGACCCTGATCTCAGCTCTGTCTCTGTGGATAATGAGAAAATAACACACCACGACAAACGGACTACAGATGAAAAATAGCCTTCTGGCATATTTACATGTAAATGTCAATTAATATGCACTGACCCTGAAATAAATAAATGAATTACCAAAACAGAAGAATAGATCAATCAATCAGTTTTATTTGTAGAGCACAATTCATGCAAGAAGCAATTCAAAGTGCTTCACAACCGTTAAAACACATTAGAGCTACAATATAACATAAATCACATACACACACACACAAACACATCTATGAAAGCATAAAAACACATTAAAATGTATTTAAGATAATACAATTCAAATTAAAACTCCCTCACTCATAGGCACAGTTAAGCAAAAACATGTTTAGCCTCGATTTGAACGCTCCTAATGCCTGTCTTACAGCTTCGGGTGGACAGGTTTCATGAAACTGAAACATGTTTAGTCCTGACTCTGGGCACAATAGGAGGCCCGTCCCTGAGGTCCTGAGTCTGAGATGGTTCATATGACACTAACATGTCAGAGATGCACTTTGGTGCTTGGCCGTGGAGCAGAGCTGCTTTAAAGTCTGTTCTCTGAGCCACAGGAAGCCAGTGCAGAGACCTGAGCACAGACTAATGTGATCGTACTTCCTGGTTCTAGTCAGGACTCGAGCAGCAGCGTTCTGGATGTACTGCAGCTGTTTGACAGCTTGTCTGGAGAGGCCAGTGAGCAGCCGTTACAGTCGTCTAACCTACTGGAGACAAATGCATGGATAAGTCTCTCCAAGTCTGGTTTAGACACTATACCTTTAATTTTGACTATGTTTTTTAAATGATAGAAAGCTGCTGATGTTATTGATTTGCTACAGCTGTTAAAATTCAGGTCTGAGTCCAACATTACTCCTAAATTTCTCATTTGATTTGTAGGTTTCAGAGAAGGAGACTGGAGGTGACTGCTGACACTTTCTCTTTGTTTCTGCCAAAGACGAGGATTTCCATTTTTTCTGAGTTTAGCTGGAGACAGTTGTTTTGCCTCCACCACTGATCTGTTGGCTGCAGTGACAGAGTGAATCCACTGATCCATATTCACCTGCCGTCAGTGACACATAGATCTGAGTGTCGTCTGCAGAGCTGTAATAAGACACTCCACTGTTTTGTGTGAAGGGACCTGACGGCAGAATGTACAGGGTGAACAGAAGGGGTCCCAGGATTGACCCTTGGAGCACCCCACATGTCAGAGATGAGCTAAGAATGTAAGACAGGCTAGAATTAAACTCAATTACACGTGAACAGGTTTAAGAGTACAATTTCCCCCAAAATCTACTTAAATATAGCAACATAAGCATTTGTCATTATTTACTTTCCATCCCTGAATACTACCACGACACATGAACAGCTGGCAAATACATGTGTGAATGAATAATGCAATGTAGAGTGCTTTAAGTGTCCTGAAAGGCGTTATATAAATCCATTGTTTTATTATACTACGTCTATATCACTTACAACTATTTCTATCACCAACGGGACACTACAAAAAGGGTCAAATGTCTCTTGTGTACATTAGATTTTCTGTTAGTGAAAGGCTTTTGTGTTTTTATGATCTGAGTTAATGAGAGTGACATCGCTGCTCTGAGTCTGACCCAAATGGAGCAGGTCTGAATATTTCATGCCTTTAGTGTTTCCTGATTATTGTGTTGCGACCGAGAGTCAAAATGATTCGCTGTTTGAACTTAATTTGGGAGACGGATGTGACAAGGAGAGGAGCAGCTGGATCTCCTCCTGAACTGCAGCGTGAGCCGCTCTCTCAAAGTCTGCAGGAGATTTGACCTGATTTTGTGCAGTTGTAATTGACTTGTTCAGACTTTAAGATCTTATTTTGAAGGTGTTTCTTGTAAAGGGTCTACTTGCGACTCTTTGGAGATGTTATGGCTTAGAAAGTTGCCATTAAACTTCGATTGCGGTTGTTAAAAATACATTGACTGATTTTGTTGCATATGTGTTGTAAATGTGTGTGAAGATGGCTCGCAGATAGCAGCCGAAACATGTCAAGGTAAAATACATTTCACTCATAATGTTGTCTAGAAGAAAACAATATATTCATAACAAACAGAAGACAAGATGAATTTGACCGAAGTAGAGCAAACTGTTAATGAATAATGACATGGAAAGCGTCATTAAGAGTCCAAAATAGCGCTATACAAACTGATTTGAATATTATTAACTGAAACCCATCAGAGCTCGACCTGGATTTGCACACTATCTTTGGGTCAGTAGATCTGGTCGGGTAAAAAAAGTCTAACCCACGACAAGTCCCCCAATATTACTTACAAGAGGAGGCAAAAGCTTTCTCCTCTTTTCAATTTCTAATCTTCTGTCTCACTTACCTGTCTGCTTTAGACACAAGGTGTTATGAGATGGAGGTCAACAAAAATAAATACAAATGACCCCAAACACATATTGATTGTATTATTTCCTGTGTAATGAAATGTTCTGTTTTTTACTGTGTGCTGTCTGTGCTGTTCATGTGAGCCTGGTTTACCAAGGCTGCTTCACTTAAAGTCTGCAGGTTCTCATGTTTTTCTCATGACTTAGTTTGGTGGGTAGTACTTTGTAAATATTTATCATAGTTTTACATCTGTGAAGTTGCAGTTTGTGAGGATTTTATTTTAAATAAATGTTTGAAATTGCAAGAAGTAGTGCTAACTACTAACACAATCCCTCTGTGATGTCATCAATAGACGACGCATTGAAAATACAGGGACAATTTAGAGCAACTGACACACTTTGACAGTTTAATTATCATTCATTGAAGTATCAGGTTTGTTTGTTTTTTGTTTGTTTGTTTGCCAATTCTAACAATGGTGTAATGTATGTGGGTTTTGGCCCTTGTTTACAGTCTGGTTGCTAGGTAACAGTTGTGGAATTACCACTACCTCCAACCAGGAAGCAACATAAACTTAAAACTGTAAATCTGGTGACAAATGTAATGTAATCTTTAATATAATCATGTTCCCTGCGTTTTAGTGAAATTATTATCATTATTATTTAACTTGTCACATGCACTTGAGAGGGCGACTATTCTAAGCACGTCCTTAAAGTAGATTTTAAGATATTCCTTAGAACTGCATCTGTTTTGGATGCGGTTGGTTAGCCCTGATTAGATTTGCAGTTATTGACGTCGGTGGACCTCTCAAGGCCTGGTCACTTCGCTCCTGATTACTAAACAGCTTTAATTCATTTGCGTTCTTCGTTTCCACAAAACTCGACGAAGGACTCGGCTTTTCTCCAGGGAAATTTGCCATCGATTGATTTAAACCTTGTCCAACACTCGCTAACATCCTGCAAAATGTAATTATTCTGTTAGTTTCACACGTTTACTTTGACTCACAAAAGTCTAATTCCAAGGCCACCTGAAAACACACGTGGATTTGTCAAAGCGGAATATAAACGACAGCTTTGATTGTGAATGAAATGTAGCTCTAATGATTTTTGTTTGCACGAGGAAATGAGCAAATAGAACAACTGAACACAGTCTTCCCCCAAAACATACATTTATTTATAGCCTTTGTCCATTAGATTTGAATTATTTGTTAATTATTTGATATATTTCTTTAAGGCGAGACACTACAGGGAAAACAATGTTTATTCAAATTTGTCAGTTTGCTCTTTCAACATATCGACTTTCATCTGAAAACAACAAACTTGTCCAATCTGCTCCTAAATATGTTTTATTACTTCGTTTAATCCACTTCATAGATTTCTCTGGGATGTTGTAACTTCAAAGGACGTTTTCTTAAATGCATTTTTCTCCCTCGGGACATAAAGATCAGCCTTAAAGTAGATCCTACACCAAACTGTATAATCTGGACTCAACAAGATTTTGACGAAAAGTACAGAAGGATTTAATGAGGATCTAATTCTAAAACTGATTTATTAAAGTTTGAACTAAAAAAATAAAATAAGTAATTAGGCAAAATTGGAATTTTTAGGACAATTTTCAGCCAGATCTAGTCAACTCAAAAACTAAATAAGAAATCCAAAATCCCCTCTGTACATTTTTTGTAACTAATATGTGTACAAAATGAACCAAAAAATTTAAACCTGGTTCTGTCCATTTTTCAGAGTTAAATGTCCCAAATATGTGTATTTTTGGCCATTTTTAAACATAAAATGCCTTATTTCTACATGAAAACATGACATGATGAAAAAAATACATTTTTTTCCCTTACATTTGTATGAGTAAACTACAGGAGAAGTTTACAATTGAAAATGTTTCCTATTCATCTGTTTCTTACTTTAATTATGTGATAGAAACACCTACATCTAAAGATTTATTTACACAAAGATAAATGTAGTTTTGTTATTTAACTTTTCTATTCCAGTAGCAGAAGTACCATAAGCACATTCAGGGAGGAAGTAATAATAATTAAATCATGTGTATTTTACTTTCAAATTTGTGTTAGTCGTTGAAAATAATCTCCTCCTTCCGTGTTCAACAGAATTCCAGCCCCATTCGCTGTAATGGCATTGAGGTGATTTAACCTGCTCCAACAAGAATGTTTTGAAATGTTTTCAAATTCAAACGGCACAAAAACAATAACTGAAGCCTGCTCTTCCTCATATTTTTAGACACACGTTTTCCATTTGTTTATCCCCAATACAATGTGGATCTAAAAAATATGGGCTAAAGCTAACTGTTATTTAATGGATCCACCCATTGATATTATTTAATGTGGATCTGTTTCTGACCTGGATTTGTCTTTAATGCATCGACAGGTTCAGAGAAAGTCCCTGTTTGTGTCAATGGAGCGTTTGGACTGAAACAACGGCGAGTCTCACACTTTTATTTATTCTTAATTTATTCTTCTTTGTTCTGTTTTTGCTGTACTATTACTGTATAATTTTAAGGCATAATAAAGACAAAAATAAAACACACACACAAAATATCTATATAAGAACAATCAGGTAGTCTTTTCTTCGCATTTTAATTGGTTGTTTTGCACGTTTTAATCATAGACCGTACATATCGATGGACTATGTGATTGTGACGTCACTCATAGCTTTTGGCTCCAGCCAAATGAAGCCAATCGCGGCTAGCAGTTATAGCGGCTAAAGTGGAGCCAGACTCCATATTTGGAGATCCGAGTGAGTATCGTGGCAACCACATGGACCAATCAGGAGCGAGGAGGTTAACGGTTTTCGCCCCTCGGTGGGAGGAGGCGGCGGCAACTAGCAGCGCGGCGCTAGCTGTCAATCAAATCTGTTGCTAACACAAGCGAAAACAGCCTGATTGGTCAGTTATTAATGCTAATAACTTGATTTATGAACAACCTAACGAGAAAAAAACACCAGGACCACGTAGTGTGTGTCAAAACGGATATTTTAGTTCCAAGATGGTGAGTTTGACCGTAACAGTTACAGAGTAAAGCGCACCAGTGTCACAATAGAACGTGAATGGCAGCTGGGCTTTATGGAGCCAGGACCGCCTCCATGGATACTTCTTATTTGGAGGGCGGCGGCTAGCGGGCTAAGGCAGTCCAGTGATATGTACGGTCTATGGTTTTAATAAAAGTTAGCATTAGCTGTGAGAAGGAGTTTGTATAGATATTCACCTTATTCCTCCCCGCCCAGTTTTGCAGTTTTTTGCCACAGATACACACTTTTGTTGTAAACGCACTTCCGTTTGACGAGAACTCCGTTAAAGCTAATGACGAACGAGGGAAAAGTCTCGCAGCAAAAATGTTACATAAAGTAGGTTGATTTGTGTACAGGCATGTCCAAACTAAGGCCTAGGGGCCAAATGTGGCCCTCTGACCAATTTTTCTTGGCCCTTAGTCTTCCTGGTGAACTGGCCCACATTGTCCTGAGAAGTACTTCTTACCGCAAATTTCAGATTTTCTATAATTCTAAGCTAAATAACTTTTTAAAATAACATTTTGGTGCAATACAGACCTGATATTTAGACACTGAGACTGAATGTAGATGTGGTGGCACTTAAAACATCAGATAAATGCAGCTTTTTTTAGCGTTTCACGGTTGATTTGTGGCCCTCCGCTTGGTCCATATTTCACTATGTGGCCCTCGATGGAAAAAGTTTGGACACCCCTGGTGTGAAATATTGTGAATAGTTTTACACTATAGTTATGATTTGACAAATAAGAATACATGATAACACCTTTATTTTGTTGAATGAGTGCTTAAACTGTCAAAATAATGTGTCAGTTGTGCACAAATTGTCTCTGTATCTACAACGGCGCGTCGCTTTTTGATGTCATCACAGAGGGGTGAACTCAGCACTGCTTCCTGTCATTTTAAACCTTGATTTTCCAAAATTTCTCCACAAACTGCAACTTCACGGATGTAAAACTGTGTCATAATTACAAAGTCATAATTACGTCATCTTTAGGGCCTTTAACAATCCGATATTGTTGAGGTTTCATCATGTTCACACCACTGACCTATTGTGCTGGGACTGTGAGGTGTGTCGGTGAGCGTCTGTTTCTGTGCGTCACACTGAACACACCCACTCGCTCTCTCTCTTTATCTCTATATCTCTCTCCCTCCCTCCCTCCCCCTCCCTCCCTCTCTCTTTCTTTTGAGTCTAACATTAACCAAACAACAGGTAACACTGCGCTCCTGAACACAACCCTTCAGCACAAATGGACCTCAGAAATGGACCGGGCAAAACAGGCAAGGTTTACCTGCGACCGCAAAAGTCTGGACGAGTAAGTCATTTCTTTAACAAACTCATTACATCTGAACGTTACAGCACAGCGGGTCAAAGGTGAAAGAGACAGGCACAGGAGAAAAACCTGTTGGGTTTTACTTTGAAAATGGGACAGGTTTCTATGGTAACACCAGCTCCACTCCAACAGAGAACACGAAAGTAAAGTTAGGAGAAGTGACATTTCAATAGACCCCTTAAAAGTTTGTAAACAAAAACTTGGAACAGAGGCAAAAGTGCAGTGCATAGTGTGATTTCACTGAAGAAACTGGGATTAACCACAGAATATCACAAAATATGAACAATTGAGATGATTTTGGAAAGTGAAAAGCCTCAGACACATGTGAGTGACATCAGAGCTGCTTTAAACACATTCATTATTGTCTTTTACATTATGTTTTAGGAAATTATGATCATTTATGGGTTTTACTGGAAAAGTACTCACAGAAATGTTGAGCCCTCAATCATTTTTCATTTTATCTAGAGATAAACTGTATTGAGCCAATCATTTGTTATAGAGGAACAGACCTTTCTAACCTGGAAATTCAAGCGTGTTGATTTTTCCAACACAAACACTTAAAACCAGTACAATTTAGATCTAATGTGAGATAATCATTGAAAAATGTACAAACAACTTCATTTTGCTTCCAGCCGCCTCTGGAGTGTGGATGACCTAACACTTTAAAGGGTCTGTTTATTGACAATTTAAATAAACAAAGCATATCTGGACTAGTCTCCCACTTCAGAGCCCAAACAACCAGTTCCACCCTGTGACATCACTAGGGGGTAATCCAGGAAGTGCTCCTCAGTGTGTCTGAAGTCAATGCACTTCCAACATTGGGACTGTCATTCCTCAGTTTGAGTACTTTGCTGGATTTGAGTCAATAATGCTGGTTGTTGTCTTGACTATATTTAATTATTTAAAATACCAGAAACTGTTAAAATGTTAAACTGCCAGTTGTCACCCGTTGTTTAAGTTAAGTTGAGTAAAAACATTAAATACAACACTAAAATCTGTTTCTGTTTGCTTGGGTTATTGTTAGCTGTTAAATGTTATGTTTTCATCAACTTTGAGCTCATGTTTAGCTTAAAATATACTTATTTAACACTTAAAAGTCATTTATAGCATGTAAGATTTATTTTGACGCAAATTCGGCGCTGACTCAAATGAGTGAATCATAGGGATCATTTCATCGTTTCAAACAGGAGTCTAACTGGAGGCTAAAGATTTTGACTTCAACATTTGCTTACCATGCGTCCTCTGCTGGCAATTGTGGTGTTTTGTTCATTTAAAAATGAAGGATGAATAACCTGTAATTGTTCTCTGTGAAAAGCAGAGACTTTTCTCAAAAAAGACCTGGAAATGCATAATATTCGACACCTTTTTCTGTTGTAAGCGACTTATGCTTGATTTAATTTAATTTTCAGGTTATACAGACCCGTTAAAATGCTATCTCATCAAAATGCTACAAAATCCGCAATGAAGGCGAAATCATTTAAACTGTTATATATTTTCAAAAATGAACTGCATCAGATCGAAACGCTCATGGTTTTTAAGTCTTTATGACAAAAATGATCAATTTCCAGGATAGAAATGCCATTTAATTTGCCTTTTTATTACAAAGGATGAAAACAAATCCCACAATTTATAATCTCAATTTGCACTGTAATCCAATTTGAATTATTATTATTGAAGCGTCAACATTTCGGTAAATATTTGTCCAGTAAAATCCAAAAAATATGACTTTTCCTTCATAAAAATGTAAATATCTGTTATAATCTCCAATTAAATGACCAAATAATGTAAAATACAACAGTAAATGTGTGTAAACCAGGCTCTGATGTCACTCACATGTGTCTGAGTTGTTTAAATTCAACAAAACCACCTTGATTTTTTATTATTTGTGATATTCTGATCCTGATCCACTTCACTTTTAGCTCCATTTCTGAATTTAGAATGTTTCCTCACAGACACCTGCTTTAACTCACGGCTCACACAGTGGTTTCAGTCCCGTGTCACGGACTTAAACAGATCTTCGAGTTACGTGCAGCGGTTTGAAGAGCGCGTGTTGCAAAATCCAGGAATTTGACGAGAACAAGTTGGAACAGCAGCCTCCGCATTCCTGCTCCGACAGAACGCTCCGACTCTGCGTGAAGAATAACACAGAATAAAACGCACACATGAGCCCATACATTTAATAATTAACCCACTGTTCTGCGTTCGTTTGAGTGAAGCGTGTTTTTGCTCAGGTTCAAGCTCGGGTTAAGCTGCCGCAAAGTGACAAAGGGTGAATTAGGTCGTCAGATGTGTTGGATACAGGTTCATTTGTAGGTCATTGTTGCACTTATATTTGTGTTATTATTTAACTGTGGCTCGACCAAAACGACCAATTTTTGTTGTCCCTTCAGCTTTTTGCTCAATTGGCTCAACACCAGTGCAACAATTGAAACCCGAGACCCGATTAAAATGATCTAAATTCAGAAATATTACTTACTTACTTAAAGTGCCTCTGACAGGTTGGACGACTCATTTAAGTAAAACGCGGTTGAGATAAATATATTTCAAATTCTGCTAAAAATCTTTTCAAATTTTACTCCAGTTTAGCTATTTTTTTAGGTTTTAAAGTTTACTTCCTGGTTATAAATGATGACATCACACTTAGAAATTACAGAGAAACCATGTTGTACACTGGAGAAAACTCCTTTATTGTCACAGATTTTTTATTTGACAAAGTAAGATACATGAGAACACCTTTATTTTGTTGAATCAAAGTTTAAAGGGTCATAAAACTGGTTTCTTTTGCATACATTTCTGATTCTGATTCTGATAAATTATGTGTTGGATACGGATTCATTTGTAGGTCGTTTTTGCACTTGTTTATATTCGTGTTATTATTTAACTTTGGCTCTAAAACTAAGAAGTCCAAACCAAAACGACCAATTTTTGTCGTCCCTTTGGCTTCTTACTAAATTGGCTCAGCACCAGTGAAACAATTGAAATATGAGCCTCGATTAAAATGATCTAAATTCAGAATACTTATCTACGTCTTTCCAAATATTACTCCAGTTTAGCTTTTTTTTTTAGGTTTTAAAGTTTACTTCCTGGTTGTAATTGATGACATCACACTAGGAAATTTCAGAGAAACCATGTTGTACACCGGACAAAACTCTTCTAAGGTCACAGATTTTTTTTATTTGACAAAGTAAAATACATGAGAACACCTTTATTTTGTTGAATCAATGTTTAAAGGGTCAAAAAAAGGTTTGTTTTGCATAAATTATGTGCTAGCTACAGGTTCATTTGTAGGTCGTTTTTGCACTTGTTTATATTCGTGTTATTATTTAACTTTGGCTCTAAAACTAAGGAGTCCAAACCAAAACGATCAATTTTTCTTGCTAACTTGGCTTAACACAAGTGCAACATTTGAAATCCGAGACCCGATTAAAATGATCTAACTTCAGAATATTACTTATTTACCTCTTTCCAAATTTTACCCTCAGTTTAAAGTTTTAAAGTTTACTTCCTGGTTGTAACTGATGACATCACACTTAGAAATGACAGAGAAACCGTCCTGTACTGTGCACCAAAACTCCTTTATTATCACAGATTTTTTATTTAACACAGTAAAATACATGAGAACACCTTTATTTTGTTGAATCAAAGTTTAAATGGTAAAACAAAAATGGTTTCTTTTGCGTAAATTATGCATAACCTTTGACTCCCCAGTGTGACGTCATCAACTGTTTTATTTCTTGTCATTTTCAACATATTTTTCAACTTTTCTCCACAAATAGCTGCTTGATTGATGATGATTTATATTTACAAGAGGCATTAATACAGTAAATTAACTCAAAATTGGAAAATCATAAAAAGCTGTCATACGCACTTTAATTTAAGGTTAGATTTAATTGCCTGTAAATACTCTATGTCCAACACTGCATCCTATTGAACTAAGATCCTTTACTAATCTTTTTGTTTTTTGTTGTGGAATTATAGCTTTTTTGTTTTTTTTGAGCAAGTTTATAAAATCTGCCATTGCAACCTCATTAAAGAAGCTTTTATTGCCATCGTTGGTGAACAAAATTCACAAACTAATCGATCTTTCATTCAATCATTAGTTGCAGCCCTATTGACAGTTTCCTTTTCTCAGATGGTGGATAAAAGGAATAAATTAAGAAAAAGTCCCATCAGTAGGACGTCCATTTGGTGACAGGTTAAAACAAAACACTGATGATAAAATATGATTGTATTTTGGTTTGATTAGATATAACCTGACTCTTGTCCTTATGTTGAATGTCAGAAATGGAAGCCGGTGTGGATGACTCTGGTTCCTCCGAGCAGCAGCGGAGTCGGACGCCTCGAGATACAGTCTCTGGGAGGTACGTGTTTGACTGGGTTTGAGTTTTTAATCTCATTCTTGTTTCCTCATAAAAAAAACACAAAAAACACATATAGAGTTTGAAATAATCCCACTGATTTGATTGTCACTTTATCTCTTCCTCTAGAGCTCAGAGCACCATGTTGTCACATCCTCTTTTGTGTTTTATGACCCAGAAAACATCAGCTACAGTTTATGTAACGTTTATATAGGCCTGTCACGATAATTAAAGCAGGAACAATATTTTTTGGGCTCAATATTTATCTTTTCTTTGCACTAACTGGAAACTTTAAGTTCTTTTTCAATAAATATATTAAACATTCAGATGTAGAAGGTTCAATTATACATTTTTAGACTCAAATGACTTAAACAAACTACTTAAATCCAGATTAAAATTCTGAATTCAAGACATTTTAAAGTCCATATGACTGATTATTATATTTAAGATTTTACTCCAAACTGCAACTTCACAAATGTAAAAATATGCTAAATATTTACCACAAACGCTCTCCACCAAACAAGTCACCACTAGAATATCATGAGAACCTGAAAAATAGACTTTAAAGGGCACATATTCTGCTTTTAACCCTCTTCTAACAATGTTCTGTCATCAAAACATACTTGAAGCTGTTTTGAGGAATGTTAATTAGAAAATCCTCCCCCTCCGAGCGTCAAACACACGTCCTGTTGAACTCCCTCGATCTGGGACATATCATCATCGCCATCGACTCTGATTCTGAGCATTTCTGCCTCTAAACACAATCAGTGCTACTGCTAACCTGAACGTCGTGAGTCTTGAAGCGCTAACAGAATTCAATTGTGTGCAGCAGTAGGCTCCATCTACTCCTCAAATCCAGATCAAAATTCTGAATTCAAGACATTTTAAGAAAGGCTAGATATACGTTCTTTTTGCTGCTTTTTCAGCAAATCCTAGATATAATTTTAATAGATAGATATAGATATTTGAACAAAAAGAAATGTACTTTTTGACAATTATTTAAACGAAGATATCTGTTTTTGCCATTGAACTCTTCATATTTACAAGCTCAATTACTATAAATCCAAGCCATTGTTCAGTACATCCAACATTTACAGTAGATTATTATATTCTGAGTTTATTTTGGACAAGATATGACTTTTTGCTCCATAACTTTCCGCACTTCTTGGACTTGCGATAGTTCCAGCGCGACATGTTCTTCTCAGATGTTTTAAATAATCCACGAAACGTACAGAAACATGAAACAGATCTTTGAGAGACACGGGCCACAGACGGGGCTTTACGTCGGGCCGAGGACACGAGCGGATCGGCGTCTGAACAGCGGCGTTACAGCGTTTACGTGGGAGATGTGCCCGTGTCCATGAATAAGTGATAGTCCCAGTGAGAGACGCATGTGCTCCAGAGACAGAGCAAAGACCAGCTGAGCCTGAAACCAAACCAACGGAACATCTGAGCAAAACACCTCTCCTGCAGCTTCTGTCCAATCAGAGTAACCAAGAATTGTACTCAAGCAAGAGGGCCGTCACTGCAAAATGTTATTGTATGACTCAAGTACAAGTGAATGGTGGTGGTTCAAGGATTTTTTCAAGTAAAAGTAAAATAGTAATTGAAGTTTTACCCAAGTAAGAGTAATTATAAAGAATAATTGCCTGGGTGTAACATCTGATTTACTTTTAAGTTTATGTAATTGGAAAGGCAAAACATTAATAATGCACAACATTTTGAGAAGTATAGACCAGAAATCTAAGAAAATCTAAGTCTTATCTAAAGGAGCGGTGCAAGAAACACAAATGTTCAAATCATTTAATATCGTCAACATAAAACCTTTATCACTTATACTTCAGTTCATACTTAATAAGTTTGTTTATGTACATTCAGCTGAAAGAATAAACCCCCTGCTTCTTCCAAAGTCTAAATTACACTCACAGTGGAAAGAGAACGCAAAATGTTTACTCAAGTAAGAGTACTGTCATTTTATTTAAATATTATTCAAGGAGTACAAGAAAACTACAAACTGAAGTTTTTAATCAAATATTACTGAGTACCTCTGACAATGTCGAGGACGCTGGAGTAAAGATACACATAAATACATGTGTAAAACTGCATAGACCCAGTGATTAGCTTTTGTAATTATCAGTATTCATTGTCTTCACTAATAACGCCTCTTTCAGCTTTGTACAACATAACAGCCTTTTCTTCAGTGTCTTTTTAAAACTGTGCAATAGCACCTCCTGCTGGTCACTTATGACAGAGCACTGCTTTAGAGAGGAATGAATGAATTGTGATGATTTGAGAAGTACTCTAATTTGTTACTTAAGAAAAAGAACAGATAAAACAAAATCTACTTCAATAAAAGTATTGAAAAATGTACGTTTGAAGTAAAAGTAATACTATTTGACATAGATTTTGAGAACTGTTAAAGAATCAAATGCAGTCCACTTAATAAAGAATAGAGCTGCTCTTTGGTCAGTGGACTGATTGATTGATTGATTGATTGATTGATTTGTTAAGTATCCTGGTCATTTTTATGTTTTTTTTTTTTTAGCCCAAAGCCAGGGCTTGAACTCAAAACCTTTAGACAGAATGTTATGTGTGTGCTAAAAAAATCTCCAACCATTTCTTTTTTGCACCGTCGTCTCACGTTATTGATCTGAAGTGTCCTGTGCTCAGGTACGATCGGGGAGCACGGCCTGAGGAGGCCCCAGGCTCTGGGCGACAGGAAACCCAAAGTGGTGCGACTGTCGGAGCTGCTCAATGTGCTGCGCCTGCCGCCCAACGCCGAGGCCTGTCCCATGGTCAGCATCACACTCAATGTCTCACTTAGTTTATTAAAGGAGACATATTGTGCTTTTTATACAGTCTGTAAGTGCTTGGTATTGGCTTTTATAATAGATACCGGAAGTTAATTAGTCTAACCTCAGTGTGTAGAACAGACAAGTGTGTAGCAAATTATATAAACAAAAGGTCCATTGACTTCTTGTTCAATACTGCAGAACTTTATGGTGACATTTTACTGTAACAAACATCAGATTATCATTTACATGTTTTTTATTTTTTGAAAAGTAGCTTCATGACATTTTAGAACTTACATGTGTCACTCGGAGTCCTAATAATAATCTAAAAGAATCCCAACTAAGTACAGGGATGTGGGTGGGGATAGGGGGTAGGTGAAAACAGGAATTTTCTGAGCACTCAGTTGCAGGACAATACAGGATTAACTCAAACATGGAAGAATCTATCAAAATACATCTTTAGGTAAAACTAATGATGGGGAAACACTGTTGTAACAAGATTAAAAGCTCATTAAAGACGATGTTGCACAATACGTCCCCTTTAAAACAGATTAATTAAACCCTGGCTGTGATGTTTGCAGGAGAACATGTGTGCGTTTTGTGTGGAGACTCAGGAGAGGACTCTGGTGTTTGCAGCTCTTAAAGACGACTGCGCCGAGTGGGTTGACTGCCTCTGTCAGAACACGTTTCAGGTGAAGACAAACATAAATAAACACATTTAAAATCACTAGGATGACCCTAAATAATGCCCCTCTCTTTTCTCCCACTGTTTCAGAAGAACAACGTCCCAGAGATAAAGCCGCAGATGGAGGAGAACGCCATCTACGCCTCGGCAGACGAGGGTAAGACAGTATTAGAAAGTAAAAGAAACTGTTAAAACAAAGAAATCCACAGCCTTAATCACAGAAACTAACTTTAAAGTGGGACCATGCACCTACAATGACAGTCTAAACAGTTTTTTGATTAGATTTTGTATTCTTTAATTCATGCTTCTTCCTACTCCTTTCCATTGTTTTTAATATTATTTTCCTATTGATTTGGTAAATTTACAATTTTTAAATGTGTTTTATTATTAGAAAATGTCTATATTATTTTTCTTCTTCCCTTTTAAAATGTTCAAATAAAGTATAAAGTAAGTCAGTAAATATCCAGTCACCAAACACGACTGGCCCAAAAGATTGTCAAATCTCTATCTCCAAAGTCTGAATTCTGCTCGAAACATGCTTTTACTGACAGAGGACTGACTTCTCCTTTAAAAGCTGAACACAGACGATTAGAAATGACTGAATCTTAGTTTGATTCATTGCACAGCCCAAACCCACATTACTTAAAACACACTGGACAAATTATGCTGTTTTATTCTTTGGTTCCATTATTGTAAAACTGCAAAATAAAAGATACACTTACACTTTTTTTAACACTTGTGTCACCACAGTCTTGATTAAAAAAGTAAGCGCTGACATTCACTAATAATAACACAGTAGGTTAATGTTGTTTTTCACAGATTTTCTTATAAGTAAAGGATAATCATCTGTGTGTGCAGTGTCAGAGTTCCGAGTGACGTTGCAGAGGACGGATGCAGCTGCGCGGTGCGGCCTGCAGGGGGCGTACTGGCTGAAGGTGGATCGTGAGGCGCTGCTGCTCAAAGACGCTCGGAGGAGCACAGTGCAGGAGTGGCCCTACGAACTGCTCCGGAGATACGGCAAGGACAAGGTACAGCCAGGGCCGGGTCAGAGGAGAGGGCCACTCAGGCTGCAGCCGGGGGCCTCACCAGAGGGGGCCTCACCCCCCTGGGGCCTCATCAGAGGGGCCCTCACTAGCAGGGGACCTCACCAGAGGGTGTGGCCAATTTATAGAGCGATTCTTAAACTAATTGACCAAGCACCAAGCAGGTGGCCGACCCCCCCCCAAAAAAAGTTAGAAAATAGAAAAGTTACATTACAGTTTAATACTTGCCAGTTTCTTCGCACAGAGCTGCACCAGCAGAAGAAATATTACATTTTATCATCATTCATTATTATGTCTAGAATCCATGAAAGTTCTGTTCCTGATGTTTTTTTTTTTTCCATGTCAAATTGGTTTTACCCCCGAACAGATTGTACAGATCTATTGTAAAAACAGCTCTTGGAGAGAAAATGAGTCCACTGTGCACTGTCTGCGTCTACTGGGCTCAGTGTACAACAGCAGCTGGTTATCTCAGTGTAGCGTCTGTACTTCCTGTCTATTTCTATCTCTAGATAGTTTTCGCTAAGTCAGTCTAAAATGATTCTGTGTTTAAGACAGATGCAGCCTCCTTTATATATAAACTCACTCATGTTGTTGTTTCTCCAGGGGTCGTTGACCATAGAAACGGGCCGACGCTGCGACTGTGGCCCGGGCACCTTCATCTTCGAGACCCTTCAAGCCGAAACCATCTTCAGTTTGATCCAGTTCACCATCAAACGCAAGACCACCCACACGGCGCCCCCCAGTGGACACGCTGTAGAACTGGAGAAACCCACCACCCTGAACAGACAGGCCCACTCCCCTTTACCCAGAACCCCCGAGCTCAACAGCGTGTCGGCCATCTTTGAAAACAAGTTTAAAATGGACCACGAAGAGGCTGCGTCGTCCCAACCAGCGCCCATAACGTTAATGCCTCTGCCGTCGCTGCCCAAGCAAGAAACCCGATCTAAAAGCATGATGGACAATGTTTACGCCGATCCTCACGACTGTTTGCAAACGGCAGCCGTTAGCAAGGCTTTGTACATCGACCCGGCTAGCTTCCTCCCGCTAAAGCCGCCCGTGAACGCAGAGCCGAGCCAAACCAGGCAGCACTCGGTCTACGCCGAGGTGTTTGACAAAGTCAGCGTCGACCGGAGCAGGGCAAAGTTCAGGGACGACGATCACATTTACAGCGAGCCGGTGAAAGGGGAGGCGAAGGAGGAGGAGAAAGAGAAGGAGGCGGAGAAGAAGGCGGACCCATTTGCTCACCTGTACGCTCAGGTGTGCAAAACAAACAAACGCTCGACGTCGCCACAACCGAGAGCGGGGGAGAAGGAGGAGAAACAGAGGGAGGAGAAACAGAGGGAGGAGAGACAGAGGGAGGAGAAACAGAGGGAGGAGAGACAAGAGGAGGTGGAGGATGTAATATATGAAACACTAGGAATTATTTAAAAGTGCGTAAATTCATTCCGAAAAATGTATCAAATGAGCGGCAACAGACCAAACTGTTATTAACAGACCAGCCTTAAAAAAAAAAAAAAAAAAAAAGTTAAAATGTAAACCACCAGCTGTAAATAAATCAAGTCTAAACAGAGATTCAACCAGGACTTTACCGACTCTAAACCGGGACTAAACGATTATGGAACTAAAACCAAGTCTAACCCAAAACTTCACACATCAAGTATAAACCAGGTCTAAACAAGGGCTGAACCAGGATCAAACCAAGTCTAACCCAGGACTAAACCAACTCTGAATTAGTGACGGGTGGATCGATAACAAATATTGATATTTTGATACTGACGGACATTGAAGGTATGCATTTTCATACTAAAATACTGATACTGATCATTGATTCAAATTTGCACTTATTTTTTGTTCAAATTCTTGTCAGTTTTTCACAAAGAGCTCGGGATAAAATATAAAAAAACAGCCGTTGCCATGGAAATCCACCATGTTTGCAGCTGGTGTTAAACTTACATAGAGAAACATTAGCTAAAACAATGTATAAAAATTAACAAAAAATCTGCTGGGTCACTTTTATCAAGGTATAGTTTTTTTAAACTTCTGAATTAACGCTGGGTTCAGTATTTAACCTCTTAAAATCTCCATTGGTTTAACATCGGGCCAACTGATGTGTGTGACGTTATGATCCTCAGCTGCAGACATTCTTTATGTTTGAGTTTATCTTATATTTAATTAAAGATAAGTTCAAACTGGGGTCGAGAGAAGATCATTTAAATAAAAGTTAAAATCTTTACAGTAGAACAGTTTCAAAGCATTGGATCCTGCAGTACTCGCCATCGTTTCGAAAACAAAAAACAAATAAAAAACCTGGTGTGGCCGTCCTGAGTCTGAGTCAGGTCTGAGATCTAAACCAGGACTGATCAAACGTGAGGCCCCTGTTGTCTGTTGTCCTGCACTCTGGGGGTCCGCCTCCTGCTTGTCTCCATGGAGATGTTTTTGTCTGCCTTTTTCTTCTTAATGCCTTTGTGTTTCTTCTTAATGAGGCAGAATTTTCAAAGTGAATTGCCAGTATTTTCCCCCCACTTTTTTAGATACTTTGAGAAAATTGCATTCTTTAGTTTTATTTTTTTACTGTGATTATATTTGTGTGGTCTGACTCTTTCCACCACCAAAACTTTTTCATAATTGTAAATATTTTATATTGTGATTTCATGGACACATTCTTATGCACTTTTAAGCACAAACAGATCACATTTTTGTTACATTTGACCAAGTAATCAAAGTATTGTTAGCTTAATCCTTTTATAAAACATTGTGAAGCATTAAAGTTGTTGTATTATTTATTTTTCCCTCTGAACCATTAAAGCTACTGTTGGACAAACTTCTCGGGACAGTTTTAAGTTTTTGTGGCTTCTGTCTGTCTTCTTTCTTCACGTCTCCTTCAGATATGATTATGTTTTTCTCATTTTTGACATTTCTTTTGAGGAGTGTTGTATTGGCTTCTTTTATAGACTGTAAAACAGTACAATAGCCATCCTTTGGGTGTCCGCTTCTTCTGACTCACATCAAATGTACGAACAAAACTCACGTACTCCGTTGTATCGTTCAATGTCTTTTATTTCAGAATAACGATCATGCGTTGCGGTGCGGTCAAAGACCGTGTCGGTCACCCTCCAACTCAGATTGTTTGTCACACACACCTGTCCTCCTGTGACCCAATTATACCTAAAACTATCCCCAACACACTTCATCTGGCTTAATACATTTTAACCGGAACATAGACTTTCCTTTAATTAGAAAATAATGAATTTGTATGTTTTAGAATATTACATCTATTAAATAAATTATGAAATTAATGTAAGCAATAAAATTTAGACTGTTTCGTTAATTAAATTATGGCTCTAACATCTCCAGCCCCTAATTGCTGGTCTAGCAATTACAGTGATAATTTTTTTTTTTTTTTTTTTTAGTTCTGGGCCTAACAACAATTCAAGTTCTAGGCCTAATATCAAATTAGGATTTTACTTCTCATCCCTATCCCCCTTTCTTAATTAAAAGAAAAAAATAATAGTGTTAAGTCAGGTCAAGTAGGTCAAGTTCTAGGTTGAGACGGGTTTAATGTCCATTAATCTTCATTTTCTAATACCAAACAGAGTTTGGTCACAGGTCGTTGAAGGATTCCACTTTTAGTTTTAACTGAAACGCTTCGTACTAATCCTTTACTTCCAGGCTGTGTTTGCAGGACTCGTCCTAGGATCCATGAGTTCCTGGGAGCTGTATGATCCACAATGATAACAACATCTCCTGGTTGTAAATTTCTTTTCACTTTGTTCCATTTACTCCTTTGTTGCATTATTGGGAGGTATTCCCTGACCCATCTTCTCCAGAAGAGATCAGCCATATATTGGACTTGTCTCCATCTTTTTCTGGGTATACATCATCTTTACTGAACAGTCCTGGAGGCATAACAGGCTTTGTTTTAAGCAGCAGCAGATGATTTGGAGTTAATGGTTCCACATCATTTTTGTCATTTGTTACAGTTGTGATGGGCCTGTCATTCATTATTGCTTCCACTTCACAGAGCATCGTTTGCAGAGCCTCATCATCCATAACTTGTTCCTTTGTTAAAGCGTTCAATATTCTCTTCAGACTTCTAATAAGTCTCTCCCATACACCTCCGTGATGGGCCCCTCCTGCAGGATTGAATATCCAGTGTATGCCTTTGTTCAGAAGTGTTTTACTGATCTTGTCATGATTTAACTCTTCCAGTGATCTTTTCAATTCTTTATCTGCACCAACCAGGTTTGTGCCTTGATCTGATCTGATGCTTAAAGCGGTTCCTCTTGACATATGAATCTTGAATTGCATTTATACATGAGCTTGTGTCAGGAGCTACTTGCTACTTCCAAATGCACTGCACGAGTGTTTAAACAAGTGAAGATCACACCCCATCTTTTTACCGTAGCTCGGCCACGTTTCGTTTCAAATGGTCCAAAATAGTCCACACCTACTGTACTGAACGGTGGCATGTCTGGTAACACTCTGTCCTGTGGAAGATCTGCCATCTTCTGCTCTCCAGCTGCAGACTGCATTCGCCGACAATAAACACAGTTTTTTATGATGTTGCGTGCAGCAGCGTTGTGAAGACATCCAGTACTTTTGATGTAATTTTGACAGCATATGGTTTCGTCCAGTGTGACCAATTTGCTCATGGATGTTTTTTAGTATCAGTTTGGAGATGTGGGACCTTTTTGGCACAATGATGGGATTTTTGATTTCTGTAGGCATGGACAATTTATTGATTCTGCCACCAATTCTCAACAGACCATTTTGGTCCAGCATGGGGTCCATTTTGTAGATTGGACTGGCTTTTGGACAGTACTTTTCCTGTTCAATGAGGTCAATTTCCCTTTTATAATATTGTCTTTGTTCGTAGGAAAGTATGCATAGTTCAGCATTTTCAATATCTTTCACTGTCATCTCCCCATTTTCATTTTCTTTGTCTTTTGAGGTTTTCATAAGTAGTCCTTTAAATTTCAGCATCCAAGCAACACTTCTTTTGAGTTTGTTCCAATCCGAAAAGTACTCAATTAATCTGCTGGTGGGACTCTTTTGGACAACATTGACAGTGTTTACAAAGACATCCTTTTTTACCTCAGGGTCATCATTTGATACAGGATATTTAAGTGCTTCTGGAGTGAGTGGCCATTGCTTTCCTCTTGTGCTAAAAATCCGGTCCCTTAACCCATCTTTTTGGATTTCAGGAAAGCCTCAATATTCAATCCCGTGAGGCATCATCGGCAGGATTGAGCTTTGAATCTACATATCTCCACTGATTCACTGAAGACAGAGCTTGGATTATGACAACACGGTTTGCGAAGGTTTGAAATCTTCTTGATTGGTTTCGAATGTATTTCAATACAGACTGACTGTCTGTCAGTAAACCCGATTCTTGTAATTCCATTTTCAACTCTGCTTTTAACATGCGATCAACGCGAACAGCTAGAGTGGCAGCTGTGAGCTCCAGCCTGGGAATAGTCATTTTCTTTAAAGGTGTTACTCTTGATTTTCCCATAACTAGCATACATGGATGTACCCAGAGCTGTTGCTGAGTCTCAGGTAGCTTGCTGTGCCGTACCCTTGTTCGCTTGCATCACAAAAGTGGTGTAGTTGAGCTGTCACTATTTTACCAAAGCCTTTTGGGTTTAGGCATCTGTTAATTTGAAAACATTTTAACTGTTCCAATTCAGACAACCATTTTCATAAGCGTTGTGACAGTTCACAGGGAATCGTTATGTCCCATCCCCATTTTAATTGACACAATGTTTGCAGGATAAGTTTTGCTTTTAAAACAAATGGTGCTACCAGGCCCAAGGGATCATAAACAGAGCTCACTGTTGAGAGCATAGCTCTTCTGGTCAAGGATGTAGTTTTTACTGAAATCTGGAATCCAAATGTATCGTTCTCTATGTTCCATGTCATACCCAGGGCTCTTTCAACCGGCAGCTTGTCTCTGTCTAAGTCAAGCTCTTTTATGTGTTTAGCCTTATTATCTTCAGGAATAGTAGATAGAACTGAGCGACTGTTACTGACCCATTTTGTTAGTTTTAAATCCACCTTTTGCACATAGTTCACTTAACTCTTTCACTAGTTGAGTTGCTTTCTCTTCTGTGGCGACAGATTTGAGACAGTCGTCTACATAGAAGTGTGATTTGATGGTGTCAACTGCTGTTTCCGTAAAACTTTGCTTATTGTCTTCCGCTGTCTTTTTTAGTGCAAAATTGGCGCAGCTTGGTGAGGAGACGGCTCCGAATAGATGAACTTTCATCCGGTACTGCTGTAGTGGCTGGCTCAAATCTCCTTTTGGCCACCACAGAAATCTCAACATGTCTGAATCTCCTTCATTTACTCTCACTTGATGGAACATTCCTTCGATATCTGCCATCAGTGCAATTTGTTCTTTGCGGAACCTTAGCAACACTCCAAGTAATGAATTAGTCAAGTCAGGTCCCTGGAGCAGTTCTTTGTTGAGGGACGTGCCTTGAAATGAGGATGTACAATCAAATACAACTCTTAGAGTCTTATTACGCCTGTGATAAACACCATGGTGGGGTATGTACCACACTTTGCCGGTTTTTATGTGAAGATCTTTTGATGGCACCTTTTCTGCATAACCTTTTGTTATGATGTCCTCCATGAATTGTATGTATTCCTCTGCAAAACTGTTGTTGTGTTTGAACTTTTTTGCCAGATACTGAGCTCTTTGTTCTGCAAGGTGATAGTTGTTAGGCATAACAATGTCTCTGTTGCGGAGTGGCAATGGTAGGTAGTAGTGATTGTCTTTCAATGTGGCTTCTTGTGACATCATATTTATAAACGTTTTGTCTTCCACTGACATTTGGGGCCTTTCTTCATATTCCTTTTCAGGAAAGTCATGGCTGTATTGTTGCCTCAAAATAGTTTCTAGTTTTTCAACTGAAATGCGGTTTACTGATGCTACAGGCCTACCATGGCTGTCCACAGCTGCAGAATTGAGTGGACCATTCACCACCCATCCAAGTAAAGTTCTTACAGCATAGGGGCCCTTACCCTGACTGTTTATAATCTGCCAGGGTTCCATTGCCTTGGGCACATCTACTCCAATCAGGAGTTCTACATCATCAATTTCTTTGATTCGAATCTCTTTCAGGTAAGGCCATTTGTTAATGTCAGTTTGTGTAAATATATTTGCTTTTGTCACTGGAATATTTGTTTGAGTATATGTTTTGTCCAATTCAATAAAGTTGTTGCCACTTACATCACCAACTTGTAAACCATTTATTTCATAACTGTTAACTGGTTTTCTTTGTCCCATTGTTTGCAATAAAACTTTTGTCCTTTTTCCATTTATATTGAGCTTTTTCATAATATTTTCCGTGCAGAATGTGGCTGTACTTCCAGGGTCTAGGAAAGCATATGTCAAAATTGTTTTATCTCCTTTTGCGGATTTCAACTGCACGGGCACTATCGACAATTTACAGTCACTTCCAGCCCCAGTATCGTGGCTCTTTCTCTTCTCCATTGAAAATAATGTGCCACTGACTGATTGTTTTTGTTGCAGACTTGAGTTGTTTAGACTTGAGTTGTTTATATGTAGCACACTTGGATGTCTGCCATGACAGTGCTCACATGTCATCCGTCTTTTACATAATTTAATAACGTGTCCTTTATTTAGGCAACCAAAACAGATGCCATTGTTTTTAAGCAGCGTACCTTTTTCGTCATGTGACTGTGCCTTTAGTTTTCACATTGATCCAAAGAATGATTTGCTTTTCCACAAACACAACACACTATTTTATAATTGTTTATGGACATGACAAAACCACTGCTTTTGTTTTTCTGTATGCGCTGCTGAGGCTTGCTCTACTGCCATGGTGGACTTTGGATAGACTCTTCTGGAGACATCTTGGATTTCACCAAAAAGAGGGTCTTGTAAAATACTGGCTTCTTTTTCAATAAATGCCACCAGATCAGAGAAACCTGCTCGTGTTTTGTTTCTCTCCAAGAGCTCATGGGTCACAGTTCTCCATTTTTCTTTCAGTTTATATGGCAATTTCGACAAAACCAACTTTAAATTAGATGGTAGATTCAACTCTTGCATTGCTTTTAATTGTTTCATTGTGTTACAACATCCTCTCAGATAAAGTGCATATGCATGTAGTGCATTTCCATCATCATGTTTGATATTGTTCCAGTTGAGAGCCTTTTCAATGTATGCATTTGATATCTTGATTTCATCTCCAAAATGTGTTTTTAACAGTTTTGTGCTTCTTTATAGCCCAGATTTGAATTCATATGAAAACAGCTCCTTACAAGTTCTCTTGCTTGTCCACTTGTGTACTGTTCCAAATAATAGAGTCTGTCATCATCATTATCTGTTTTATTTTCAATGCCATACTTAAATGCCCTCATAAATGTTTGAAAATGTAAGGGTTGCCATCAAACACTTGTATTTGTCTGGAGGAGTGAGGACTGTTGCTGCTGTGACATTAGGATCCTTGTGATGTCATTTTGTTTTTGAATAACAGAGAGCAGCTCCTTAGAAATTAGTGATTTGTCAGAGTCTGTGCTTGTGTTACTCTCAGAGTCACTTTGATGTTCAGATACAGCTTCAACATGCAAAGGTGTAGAGTTTGATTTATTCATTTTTGATTTAGTCCTTTCAGCTGAGGTTGATCCACAAAACGTTGAAGAGGGGTTTTGGGTATTGCACCTATGTCAGGATATACAACAGAGGGCCTTCAGAAATACCCATAGACACATTGTAGTCTCTGATACTTGTGACACTTGTAACATTTTTATCGTGTTTGACTTCACTCAGTGTTTTGTGGGACATTGCATTTTCAGGACTTTGAGTGAAACTGTCCAGAACCTTTAACTTTGCATCTGATGCAGCAATGTTAGCTGCCAGTTCCATTGTCTCAAGTTTTGCATTGATTTTGGCCTTTTCAACTTCCATTGCATGTTTGTCTGTTAGCACTGCCATGCGGGCCTCCATAGCAGCCTTTTCGGAGGCTAGTTTCAAGCGCTCTCTAGCGGAACTGGAGCTTTGTGATATAGCAGATTTTGAACTTCCTCCTGATCTGACAGATCCTTTTGACATATTGGATGCACTATCTTTTGGTTCTATTACGACCTGTTGGTCTGGACACATAATCCATGATTCAACATCCATCATAAATGCATCAAATGTTTCCATTTAGGCTCATACCAGTCAATAGTTTCATTTTCTTGTATTTCAGGAGGCAATAGTCTTTGCACAGCTTCATGACATTTTTTAAACTCCTTTAATGCCACTTTAAATTGTTCATAAATGTTTGTGACAAAATACATATTGTGAGGATTAGATAGGAGGTCTTTAATTTCATTCATTCGTCTTGTACATACACCCAGCCTTCCTCTCCGTTTGGCGCTGAGCTTTTTCAAGTCTTTTACTACTTCATCCGCATCGTCACTGTCCTTGTTTAGCGTCATCTCCTCCTCGTTTCCCAGTTCCTCAGTTTCCTCCATTTTTCCAACTCCGTTTGCACAACATCATTCCAAATGTATTTCTGATTACTTTACAATCCACGCATTCCCCAAATGCAGCGCGTAATTGTTCAAATGTCCAAGAAAGTGCGCGGTAGCGCTACTGATTACTCACAGCACGCGAAGGCTTCCGCGCATGCGTACGTCGCGGCGTCTCTTGATTCATTCATAATTCCAAACTTGTAAACTTGTATCCGCGGCGCGCAGCGTCTTCCTCCATCCAGCGAGGCCATGGATTCTAGTAGTGATGGGTCCAGCGACACTGAAGCGCCGGCGCATGTGTCGAGCTTATAGAGCGAAGCCCCGTATCGATGCGCGTATCACTTTAAGACGAAGTCACGTGACCGATACTGCTGCTGTTTCGTTCCTCACCGACGCGCCAAACTGTGTTGAAAAGGAACCGCATCTGCATCTGTCAACGGGATGAATCACTGTCAAAAGAAGAAACATACCGTTCCAAATATTAAAAAAAACACCTCCTTTTCTACACCATCAAAATGGAGCCCGAAAGAAAAAGAAAACATTCTGCTGTGTGGGATCATTTTGATCTTTTAACAGAAAATAAGGTAATTGTATTTCCTTGTTTCCATTTGATCTAAAAAAACACACAAAAAAAAAAACACACACACAGAGCAATGTGACTCTCAGTATACATTATTTATTTCATTTTATGCAGGTTAAATGCCGCATCTGTTCAACAGAGCTCTCATATATCAATAAAAGCACCTCCTCAATGCTAAGGCATTATAGAGCAAAGCATGAAAATGAGGAGGCAAATGCACCCAGAGTTAACACAGGTATACAGACAATGAACAGCTTCCTCATGGTTGCAATATTAATACATTTTAATATTGTATTATTTTTGAACATCAAGCGTCTAGGAAGATTTCTTTGGACCAGGCAGTCCTGAATCTAATTTTAAAGGACTGCCAACCCCTCAACATTGTGGAGGGTGAGGGATTCAGGAGCTGATTCACCTTCTTGACCCATCATACATTTTGCCAACCAGAAAGGTTTGTCTAGAAAATGTAGCTGATGTTACTCATCATGCAATATTTAATTGAAGTACAGTGCTTAACAAATGTATTTATTTATTACATTTGGTTAAAAAACTGCAAATTTCAAAATGGCAAAATGCAGAGAACTTCATAATGCTGAATGTTTTCTTGCTTTAATGACAGGTGGTCTAATAAATTTGTTAAGCAGTGTATATTGATCTGATTTTCTTTCATTTTCAGACTGTCAAAGAAATGCTGGCCAAAAGCATGCGGAGGAACTTCGAGCAGTGAAAAAAGTACAGCAAGCTGTGGCAGTGAGTATAACAGCTGACATGTGGACCTCTTTGAACATGGAGGCTTACTTGGCTCTTACCTGTCACTACATTAATGATAATATGCAGTTGTGTACATCTGTGTTGGGAGTGAAACACTTTCCACAAAGTCACACTGCTGACAATTTGGCCAAATTCAAAAGGGGCATAATGGATGACTGGGCCATAACAAATAAGGTAAGGTGTCTTGTGACCGATGCAGCACCAAATATGATTGCAGCAACAAGAACTCTCCAAATTCGGCATTCAGTTTGCATTGCACACAAACTAAACTTAATAGTCAAAAATCATGCGATGAAATCCCTGAACTTTCATCCATCAGACACAAATCCAGACAAATCGTTTCCTTCTTCAGATCCAGCACCACAGCCAAAGAAAAGCTTGCTCAAGTGCAGCAACAGATGGGACGGCCCGCCCTGAAACTTATCAACGAGGTACCAACACGTTGGAACAGCACATATCAAATGCTGTCACGGTTACATGATGAGAAACGGAACCGGTGTATGGGTATCTCTGGCCTCTCTTCAAACAGACTTAACTCCACTTACGGCTGATGAGTTTAACATCTTAAGGAAGCACTTCTTGTGCTGGCCCCTTTCCATCAGGCCACAGTGGAGTTGTCTGAGGAGAGGAGAGTTTCAGGATCAAAGGTCATCCCGATGATGAAAATGCTATACTGTGCACTTGGCGCAACTCTTTACATTTACACACACAAGCAGCCACACATCTCCATGAACATCTTGCGTCGTGTCACAGACACTGCTTCCAATCTGGAGACATTAAGTGTGTTGACCCTATCAACACTTCTAGACCCCAGATTTAAAACACTTGGATTTACGTAGTTCCTCCAAGTGCAGTGAGGCAGTCAATCGACTGAAAATGGAGTGTGCTGCAGTAATTGGTCGAACATCATCTGAGCCACAGCCTGGACCTTCATCAGTGCAGTCATCCACTTCAGGCATGTTGTTCAGTGTTATCAGCTTATTTGTGCATTTAATTTTGCTGCTAATATGTACTAATTTAGAGTAGACTACAAAAACTAAAATTCCAATGTATTTTTTATTATTTCAGATAACTTGTGGCAGCAGCTTGACTATGAAGTTGGCAAACAAGCGTCCAATGCCACAGCAGACTCAATCATTGAGGTCCAGCGCTACCTGGGAGAGGAAACCTCTTAAGATCAGAGGATCCTTAAAATATTGGGTGAACCAACGAGGAACATATCCCAACCTTTTTCACCTTTCTTTACAGTTTTTATGTACCCCAGCTTCATCGGTGCCCTGTGAAAGAGTATTTTCAAAAGCTGGGGAAATATTATCAAAAAAACGCAATAGAATGAAACCAAAAACTTTGGAACAACTTATTTTTTTGAATAAAAACGTTTAATGAAAATTACTCGATGACATTTAAATTGGTAAATTACATGAAACATTCAACACTTTAACTTTAATTTTCACATAAGATATAAATTAATACCATAGGAAATACAATAACTTAAATAATAGTCTGTATACAAGTGTGACCAGGCCATTGATTCAGAGTGTGTCTTCAGAGTGAGTGTCTTGCGAGTCTCAACTAAGTTGCCTGCAACGATGTATACCTTCCAGCAGGTGTCAGTATAGAGCGACACTGTATCGGCACAGTATCAATACAGTTCGGAGAATGTGCCGAAACGCCTCATGAGGCCTCAACTACCCATCACTAGATTCTAGCGTTGCCGGGTCTTTGACTTTGTATTGGCTTCTTTTATAGACTGTAAAACAGTACAATAGCCATCCTTTGGGTGTCCGCTTCTTCTGACTCACACCAAATGTACGAACAAAACTCACGTACTCCGTTGTATCGTTCAATGTCTTTTATTTCAGAATAACGATCATGCGTTGCGGTGCGGTCAAAGACCGTGTCGGTCACCCTCCAACTCAGATTGTTTGTCACACACACCTGTCCTCCTGTGACCCAATTATACCTAAACCTAGCCCCACCCCCCTTCCTCTGGCTTAATACATTTTAACGCAACATAGACTTTCCTTTAATTAGAAAATAATGAATTTGTATGTTTTTAGAATATTACATCTATTAAATAAATTATGAAATTAATGTAAGCAATAAAATTTAGACTGTTTCGTTAATTAAATTATGGCTCTAACAAGTGTTTTCTCCGAATTCTTTTAACCTGGAGTAATTTACTGGACCACTATTTTGTGCTTCTACTACAGCAGTAATATTTTGAAGTAAAGTAACTCTTACTAGAGAATCTACCCATCTCTGCAAAAAAAACCCCAAAACATTAAATTTAGGAGTAACAAAGAATATCACTAAGTTTTCCTTTTCTTTTTGATTCCATCTTCTCACAATAATATAGTTTAGGGGGTTTGCGCAGGAAGGGATGGAATGATATTTTTATTGCACCAAAACAGATTTAGTTTTTGGGAACACTAATAGGGGAAGAGTTGAGTAAGCCTTCGAAATTTCCTTTCAAATTACACTTATCTGTTTTTCTGTTCATAAACAAAATTAAAGAAGGCTAGAATAAGTCTGGAAAGTTGTTGTTGTGGAAATGTTTTAAATAATCCAGGTTATTATAGCAAAAATACATCTTTTTTTTTTTTTAATATAAATACTTTGATTTCACTTTTAGACCAAATATATATTTAAAAATGTGTATAGATGCACACTTTAAAATATATCCATTCAACCTTTATGTTGTTGACTCTATTGGATCAAACAACTTCAAAAGGATTCATTTCTGCTCAGATGAAGAGAAAACGTGTGCTTTAGTGCCCCCTAGAGGACGTGGATGTCTCTGCATGTCTCTGTCTGCTCAGAGATGCTGCACTTCTCTCTGTTTCCTGTGTGAAAAAAACTGGTGTTTACAATTTGAGACCTGAACAAAGTGACAACAAGGATAACTTCACTTTTATCCATTACAAAGACATGCATTTATTGCCTGTTAAATGTCAATTGTCTTCAAGTCCACAGCCACTCCCTGTACGGCCACGGCGTTTTCCTAAAATGTCCGCCAGGTGGTGCAGTTTCTCCACCTCAGCTCGTTCAGAACTGAATTTTTTTTATTTTTTAACATTTTATTGATTGTAAACCGCAATACTGATCCAAAACTGAAATAGAAACAGGTCCATTGCATTCTTTATAGTGGCATTTCACTGACACAAGAAGCAGATTTTATTATTCACTTGTTTTTATGGTTGAAAATGGGCTACAAGTCATTTTTAAACCATTCTTGTGACCAGGAGTCTAATTTATTTTTTTTGAATTGCTGTTTGAAAAATTAAATGTTCTGCATAGTGGCATTAAATATATGTATCTTGCATTTATTCAATTGCAGTCATATTTCTCAAAAATAAAAACATAGATTCTTACAGCGAGAGAGGAGAAAAGGCAAATGCTACACTGTTGAACATTTTAGGCAAAGCAATAACATCTCCATGGAGACAAGCAGGTGGCGGACCCTTCACCAGAAAAGTTTATGCACCTGTACATTTTTCTCATTAATTCACTTTCCACGTGGATATTACTTTAAACTCAAACATCTAAACATGCAGATATTACAGACTGAATTGTCCAGTTTTTCTTTGGTTTCAGGTTCTTCTCTGTAACATTTGAGGACATTTTCTATTGCATTCCATTTTCCACTGTTTGTCCTAGTCAGTTTAAGTTCAGGCCGTGGCTCTTGTTCTGCTCATCTCAGAATCCCAGGAACAAGAGCTGCAGAGGCAAAACTATAGCTCTGATTCATGATCGGAGCAGATGCTGGATTTTAATGACTGTTCAGATCAGAGAGAGGACGCACAGGTGAGAGGACGCACAGGTTTGTATTTTAAGTATTTGTGCAATAAAATCTAAAATCACGATCTTGCCTTCATCAAAAATGGTAAATCTATATCATAATCTCCTTTTTAATATAGAAATAATGTAAATTTCATCTGTAAATTTAAACCAGGCTCTGATATCACTTGTATCTGATAATGCATTTTTCATATTTTGTGATATTCTGTGGTTAATCCCCAGTGGTGGATTTACCGTTTGGCAACAGGCCACAATTCTGCCCTTTGAACATCACAGACACAAGGAAACAGTTGCTTTTCTCTCAATATCACAGTAAAGTAGTGCAGTGTGCTTTTAAACAAGAAAAAGGGTTAGGGTTTGGGTTAAAAATAGTTTGGAATTTGTCAAATGTATTGAAATAAAACTAAATAGTAAATAAAATATAACATTATCTAATTTCAAATGAATAACATGTATTTAAATCAGCTGAACGTGTATTAAAATGCACCGACACATGGAAAATATGGTCTGATTTCTTAAATATTCTTCTGGGGAACGACCCCCAAACCCCCCTTTTTAAATCTGCTTAGAACATATAAGTTAAAAATGTAAAAAAGAAAAAAAAAAAAAAAAATAACAAAAGCTTCCTTCGAAAAGACATGACAGAAAATTTATAGATATATAGGAAATCACACTTGATGAGGAAGAGCCCGTTCTTGAGTTTGCCTCGGGCCCCAAATTCTAAATCCGCCACTGTTAATCCCAATTCCTCTATTGAAATTCCACTTCACTTTTGTCTCCACACCAAAATTTACAAAGTATTTAACAACAAACTTTAGAAGAGTCAACTCTACATTGTACATGTTTTAAGTTTGTTGATGGTAAAAATTATACTTTCAATGTAAATGTAAAAAGTCTTGTCTTTTGTTCTTTTTTTAATCCTACTGCACAATATTACAAGCTAGTTTTGAACTCTTGAAATACCATGCAAACAGACAAGTTAAACACTGAAATCATACGTCAGATATGGCCTTTAGAATCCGTCATGTGACCGGGTTACCATGGTTACCCGCTCTGTTCAACCACAGCTTTGTTCACAGACTTTGAGAGAACATTGTGTGACTCAGAGGCTGCACAATGTAACGATGACTGCTGTGTTCATGTGTCACTTACAGGTGTTTTTTAATCAATGAATCTCTTGAAAAACATGGATCCTGGCTGTGAGCGGCGTCTTTCCACAGATGCTACAGATCCTTTAAGTTTGGAAACAAATACATTCTAAAATTCAAAAATGGAGGCAAAAGTGAAGTAGAACATTATGTGATTTTATGGTGAAACTGAGATTAACCTCAGAATATCAGAAAGCCCAAGACACTCAGACACATGTTATATCAGTCTGATTTAAAGACATTTACCATTGTATTTTGCATTATTTGTTTATTTAATTGGAGATTATAATCCAATTATATACAGAGTTTTATGTTTTACAGCAGTGGTTCTCAAACTTTTTCAGTCGCGACCCCAAAAATACAAATAGTTCACATTCGCGACCCCAAACACAAAAAATAGGGATCATGCAAAGTAATAAATTAGCCTTATATCTAATGTTTGAGTTTATTTTGAGAATATAGACCTAGAAAAATGACTTTGATTGGCCGACAAATAGGAATCTACATTCACCAATGCATTTGAAGGTGTCCAGCCATGTTTAACACTGTATACATTCTTCCCGTCATCTGGGGACCCCTGGAACCTCTAGTTTGAGAACCACTGTTTTACAGGGCATAAACTTTAGGTTAGGTTTAGGTTTTAGGGCCTAGAATTGGACACTCTTCTTACTAATTTGAATTAAAGGGGGGGCACATGTGAGGCTTCTTGCCACTAAATTTCAGTCGATGGCCCTGTATTTGACCATAATACTAATTCATTAATAATACACACTTAACCATGGAACATAGTATTCCTTTTTTTTCATTCTTTGTAATAGAGAAGCAAACTAACTGATATTTCAACACTGAAAATTCAAAATTGTTGCTAATTTGTTTGTTGTAAAGACTTAAAACCATTAGCATTTGTACCTGATGTCAGTTAATCTTTGAAAATGTATTGTTTGTGTGGTCTACTTCATTTTGCCTCCAGTCGACTCTTTTCAGGGATTTTGAACGTTCTGCTGAGCATTTTAAAGGCTCTACAGTGGAGCCAGACCCTCCATCTGACTTAAAGTTTAATTAGACAGGTTTAGCTACACTTTATTGTCCTCTGCATTAATGTCACAGAGGCCTCTCCTCAGGAGCAGAGACCATCTCCAGATCTGTGTTTGTTGTGTTTGGGTTGTTGTAATAAACGTGATTTGAGGCAGAAATGGTCAGAACGTCTGTTGAAGATTCATGGATTTAAAGCAGGAGATGAAGACGTCACACCTTTAACGTCTGAGAAGTTTGGATCTGAGGGAGAGGACTTTCTAAATATGATTCATCAAAAAAGCGTGAATGAAGCTAACTACAACTACAAGTATGTTTTTTTTTGTTTTTATTTTACCAGGAAACAATCATATATCATATTTCAAATCTCAAAATGTCGGGTCTTCAACTGGAAGTCCCCAGAACAAGACTCAACTTTCTCTGTTACTGCCAAAGATTCTGGACACAATGCGCCACGATATTTGCATCATCAGACTTTTTAAATCTAAGCTCAAAACGTACTCAGACTTAACACTCAGTAATCTATAGTGACACTTTATTTATGCACAGTGAATGTATGTATTATGGTTTTATGCATTTTTATTCGTATTTTTTGGTCACCTCGAGTGCTTGTAAAGGGCTCTATAAATAAACGCTGATTGATTGAATTAACTCCCCAAACGTAAAACACATTATAAACATTAATATTGCTCCCTTTATCTGTGACATAAAAGCAGCCGTAGCATGAAATATTCGCAGACTGGTATCTGAACTAATACAAAATGACATCATATTTGTAGAGAAATGACGACACAAACTCAATGTTCCTTTATTAACAAGTACACAAGTGTATTATTTCATTTTATTTATATATGCAAGCAAGTTTATGTCTTTACAAATAAAAAAGCCACTGTCTGCCCAAGCTGTTGGCACAGATATGTACAAAATGGAGGAGTGATTCAGATAAAGCTCGCTACTAAGCAACCAGAGTGGATACAAAAGTCTAAAGTTACTATGGAAAAACTGAAAAGAATCAAACGATAAAAAGACATTGAACTTCCCACGTCCAAAATGTCCGGCCAAACGAAACATGTGGATCGGTGGAACGACATAACAGCATTTTAGATTTGGATTTGACTAGAGATTTCTTAGTAATATTAGTTAAAATATGAACCTGTAATGTTAATTTTGTGTTGTTTTGCCTGTTTCGATGTATTTTTAGTGTATGTTTTTAGTTTCAAGTTCAATTTTCAGCTGAAATGGCAAAAAATCTAAGAATCTAAAAATATGCACATTTTTCTTGCTGGCGCTAGATATTTCTAAGTTTTCTTTTAAAACAGGCAAGTATCAAGATTAAATATGCAAATTTAAGTGACAAGCATGCTTATTTTCTGCAATAATTAAGATTTTGGTTGCACTTTTGTCGCGTAAAGTGCAGTATCATGTTAAGTTTTGGACAGACACAAGGGCATAGGATTAGTTGTGTTAAAATACATATATTCTAATCACAAAAAGACATCGGAAAATTGAAAAAAAGGGAACTACGCAGCTCCCATCCTCTCCCCATTCCAATAGTTACAGTTGAAGGCCACGTTTGATGAAGATTGAATGAAAAAAATCACTATCGCAAACGTCTTCAGTTGCTATGAAAGACTACTGTGCTAGTTGCTTGGAAACATCCTTTGCATGCATATTTTAGAGCGCGTGACCGCAGGAAGTAATAAAAAACAGCGTCTATAATTTATACCTCGAGTCGAGAATAGATAAAGCGCTAAAGAGGTCGCAGTGGCCGAGGCAGTAGGCGAGGAAGAGGATGCGAACAAGCAAAGGGACAATGAGCCAGAGCAATACATTTATAATTAACAACCGCAAAATCAGCTTCATTAGATTAGGAGAAACTATATGAATAATAATAATAATCAGAGTAATTACGTCATATCACTTAAGATCCGCAGTCCTAGATTCATGCACTTTGAGAGAATTTAGAGAAAACAGGAATGGTTTTAAATTTCGATATTGGTCAAAAGAAATGCTACAATATATTGCTCTGGTGGTAAACAACTGAGCAAGCAAGCTAGCTTAGCAACACCATTAGCAACAAGGAACGGCAATACTGCACAAAGAGTGGAAACGAAAATGAAATCAGCAGAACAGCGCCCGTGGAAAAGAATGATTTTTTTTTGTTTTGTTTTAATCGTTAAAATGATGACCATTGAATGCATAACCATGCCACAAACAACAACTAGAGTCACTGTCTTTTTTGTTCTTTTTTAAGTATAAGATTATCTTCATTATTATGAATTCATTCATTTTCATGTTATTTCTTCAGGTTAGAACCAATGCTGCAAGACTATACACAGGTCCCTCGGGGGGATCTCAATGCACTTACACACCAAGAATAAGAGAGCTCACGATGGGCAATAAGTGCACAAAAAACTATTTTTTATCTGAGGTTAAAAACACTGACAAGACATCCATTGTCAGGCAATGAAATGATAGAATACTGTTACTGTAAAACTAGACCCTTAAAAATACTGTGTAGCCGGGCGCACCTGAACGAGCCGAGTCCGGGCCTGGTCTGCGGCGGGTCTTTCATGGGACTCAACACTCACTCCAGTCACATGACCCTGGGGTGGTCTCTGCGGGGAGCCTGTTCTGTCGGGCTAAACCAGGATATTTAGGCCCAAATCTTTAAAGCCACTAACTGTACTTCACTATGCATTAAAACTACACATTTAAACTACATTTCTAAAACAAGCGGCAGTGAATTGTCCACGTCTTAAGCTGAGAATGAGCAGCGAAAACCCAATGCCTAAAACCAACAGAGACACTTCTGGCAAAGCAGTACGTCTTTATTTCAGTTCTTATCCTTTCTGGATCTCGACGCCACAAATAACTGCAACTCTATCGAAGCCAATAAGAATATGAGCATTATTATTTCACTGCTAAGAACAGAATTTAGATACACAAGCTAAGCCCTACTAGCATGTAGCACCAACCTAATCAAACCTATTTATGCTAACGGCTAAGCTAATTCAACACGCTATCTAGCAAATTAATTCACGTTTGCTTGCTGTGGCGTTGTGTCGGAACAGCTCCCCCTGGCTGTCATCGATATACTCCAATAATGCTGACGTAACATAGCCATTTAAATTACTTTTGGTATCGTAAGTCTTAAACGCGGCTAATGCTAATCAATCCTCGTATTCAGAGTAGTGTTGAGTCACTATTATTCTGCAACGGAGTCAAAAATCAGCTAATTTTGACTGTGTTTTCCTCCCCGGACTCTGCGCTCATAGGAAATCATTCTCCCGGCTGCTCCACCTTGACTGTTTCACATATATGTATATCTTTGTACAGGAATCATGTAGGAACAGTGCTTTTAATACTGCCCGACAAATCAAGAACAAAATAAAAAACACATCTCGTTTTTTTCCCTAAATAATAATTTCACATTTAAAAAGTTTCAAGAATAAAGATTGATAATAAAATAGTGACATGTAATAATCGGTGAAAGCAAAAGTTATGGCTCAAAGATGACGAAGGTGATTTGTGTTCTGTTTGTAAATGTTTGTGTTTTCATAGTGTGTGCTGGTATATAGTAGCTTCATATTCTTTCCAGAAACCGTTCAAAATATTCACTCTCCAAAACGGCACAAAATAGTTATCTAAACAAGTTAAAACTACTTGAATTCAAAATATTTACCTTGTTTTGAGCAGTTTTTACAAGTTAAAAAAGTTCGATTTCCATTTTTGGACTTTTTTCAATAAATATTTTTCATGTTTCGTTGTCATTTATATTAATCGACAGATAATTTAGCCGTAAATACACTTCACTGTTGACTTTAATTAAATGTATTACGTAATATTTTCCCCATTTAATTATTTTAAGTTGATCCAACACAAATATTTGAATTTTAAGTTAACCACCTTAAAATGTGTTCTGTCAGCTTAAATATTTCAGTAGAAAAATGTAAAATACATTGATTAAAGTTAACATTTTTTGACAGTGAGAACAAAATGCTAAAATATTTTGAAACAAGTCCAAAAACGTAGCCTAACTTAATCTAAACAAGTTAAAACTGCTCAAATATAATAAGTAGGTAAATAATCTGTTTTCCCAAGCCATTTTAACTCAATTCGATGTTTTTTGCAGTGCGTTTTACATCCTTTCTCCCTCTGGCGCGTCTCTATTGGTCGATAGAGAATCAACACGTTCGTTCACAGTTTAAACCAGGACAAACATACAATCTTCAGTAGTTTTAGTGACTGGTTAAATAATACGATGGTTATGAGATGAAAACAGGCCATTTGGAAACGCTTGGTCCTCGTTTGACACTGTACGCAACGCCCACAAACTGAACGTACGCATCGGTTTGGTCGTGTTTTTGGCAGCTTGAAATCGGCATAACTTGACAGATATCTGCTGGTTATGTTAGCATTGTTGTAAGCATTTTAAATTAGGGCAATTAGCTTCAGGAGTTGCCAATATTTTTGCGATATTAAGCCCTAAACTAAGCTAAAATCACTAATTAGCTTCTTACAATTAGCCTAGATTAGCATTCAAAGGCTAGTTCACAATGTTTTTTTTTGCAATATCTCTCAATATAAGATAGAAGAAAATATTTTTAGCAACGTCTACACCAGCTAACACATTTTAAGTTCACGATTTATCCCTAAATGCCAAAACGTATAAATACTTTGGTCATTTAAAGTAGCTTAAGATTGACATAACTAACGCTAATTGTTTTGGTCCGCAGCGCATCAATAATACAACACCAAAATAACAGCCTAAATTGATTATTATCCAGACAAATAGGCTGTTAATTGAATCTTTTAGCACCTATGGCACCACTTTTACAGATTTTCAGTTCAAAACACCAGTCAGTAA
The DNA here is from genome assembly GCA_019453435.1 of Rhinogobius similis. Classification (NCBI taxonomy): domain Eukaryota; kingdom Metazoa; phylum Chordata; class Actinopteri; order Gobiiformes; family Gobiidae; genus Rhinogobius; species Rhinogobius similis. The sequence goes on from CM033622.1 coordinate 15,287,846, forward strand.
AACGTATTTGAAAACTTTGCCTGTAATAGTATTCACAGTTTGTCTTTTAGCTTATTCACACATGTCAAGTTGAGTAATATTAGTAGCTTTTGTAAATCAAACGTTTGGTCACATTTGTATGGGGCCTGTTTGTGAAAATCAAAAACATGAATTAAATAAATAATAGATTGTGTGGTATGTTTTTGTGTTGTTTTGCATGTGCGTGTGTGTCTGTGTGCATAATCCATTTACAAATCAAGTGAAATCAAGTGATACGGTTAAACCCCGACCCTCCCAGCAACCCACCACAAAACCCGCCCCAAATTTTCTGTTTTAAATACCAAAAAATGCTAAAATCACACATAAATAATATCGATAAAAATGTGGCAAAATTGTTCCAAAGTGAAGAAAAACATTATAAACAGACCATAATGGTTCAAAATGGACACGTTAGAAATACTTTGTGCTGCTAAATGTGCTGTTTCGGAGGACAAAAATCACAAGTTTTTACAAATCGGAAATCGGACGGGAAAAGAGAAGGGACACAAACCCCGTTTCACTAGTTGTTCTTTTTTAAATGGCGTTTTTTTCTTTTTTCTTTTGACAAATCTAAACCGCCATTTTAAGTGCAATAAAATCTCAAAATCCAAAGTAAGATGTCGATACAAATAAATAATTTTGGTCTCTTGTATGACATCAAAACATCTGCATATTTCAATTATAGTTTCAACAACAACAACCAGAATTTCAATGTGTTTGGACAGCGACTTCCTGATCAGAAACAAGGAATCTTTGGCGATGTTAAAAATACCTTGTCATTTAATAAATTATACATGTTTCAACTTTCTTCTTGCTTTTCTCTTTCATTTCTGAGACTTGCAAACTATTTTCAAGGTCTTAGTTTCAACGCCTGCTATGTTAATTAATGAGAGTTATGTAAGCTCTTCCTTAATTAAAGTCAATTTTAGCAGAACAATTTACTTTGCAAACATTTTTAGTGTTTGTTCAATGGTCTGCTGCCATTATACATCATTAAAGTGAGATTATTTTTTATTTTTTTGCTAAAATAGGCTGTTATATGTTGATATGTCCAGCCTTTATTCTAAAAATTTTTGGTTTTATCGTTGGGAATCATTGCGTTGCGTCGTAGCGTTTCACTGTCCAAACGTTTTCGAAACCAGGGTTGTTGTTTCATTTAACCTAAGTGCATTCTGTTTTTGAAAACCCATTCCTAATTGCGTGCGTAACAACTAATGAAAGTTGGCCGGGTAAAGAAGACAATACGAGGTTCGGGGAGGAATGGTCGGAAAGGGAGGGGGGACTTCAGCAAAGCTACCCA